>CM068376.1:319634301-320022056 GCA_034769895.1 Magicicada septendecula | reverse complement strand
AAGACGAAATAAACGAAAGTAGAACGCTGAAGGAGGAGGTAGAAAATGACACAGTTACGGGTGAATGTGACGAAATAACAGACGACCAGGGTAATAGTAAAATAACAAATAATTACGAAGGGATCATCACAAGGTAGGTGTTAGTTACGAAAATGAATTAACAACTAACAGTAGTAAGATAGTTGAAAACGAGATATATAAAAATAATACCATGAAAATAATTAGCGATCATAATAATATAGAAACAGTGAGAGAGAGAGAGAGAGAGAGAGAGAGAGAGAGAGAGAGAGAGACAGAGAGAGAGAGAGAGAGAGAGAGAGAGAGAGAGAGAGAGAGAGAGAGAGAGAGAGATCAGTTTTTGTAAGTTAGAGAGAGAGTATGAAGAGAATGATTTTGTGAATATAGGGCAGAGGGTAGATTTTCCCCAGTTTTATGGTAAACCAAGCTGGTTACAAATGTTTTTGAAGGGCAAGAGTCCCTTACAGGAAAACAATGTGTTTTTAAGTAGTTTTTTAATTTTTAGTAGGCGTTTTTACGATTTAATACCCTCTGTACAGAATGACAGAAAAAGTGTGAATTGGTGTTATGGTGAAAGGTATGTTGATAAGAAAATAGAGTTATTTAAGACTAGTAGAGGTTATGACGAATTGATAAAGAGATTAGATATTGAAAGAGTTAGTGATAATAAGTACTTACCTTGCGAAATAGTTAGTACAGGAAATGATGATAAAAGTGATTACTTACTTTATGACAAAACTGATACAGCAGTAGATAATAATAATAATAATGAAACTGTAACTGACATAATTATGACAGATCATATGAAAGGTGACTGGACTATACTTGGTGATAATAGACTATATGATTTAATAACATGGAATAATCCTGTTGGTATTGTGGGGGAATATAAGAATTTGGATAATCTTTATATTAATAAAAATGATATAATGAGTTTAATAAAAAACGAACTGTGTAAACGTAAGACCAGGTTTTTGTACGATGATGGGGGGTAAAACAATTAATGTTTATGAGCATCTAACTATGTAATTAATGGTTTTGAATTGGACTGTTTTATAAAATGAGGTGTGGTAAACAATAAAATAATGACGATAAAATAGTAAATAAATTTATAGTGAAATTAATTGTGTTTGTGTTGTAAGGTGTATTTTACGTAAACAATGTATGTATGCAGTAGTAATTTAACTTTAATAATATTTTATCAAACTGAACAAATAACAAAAGGAATTAGGAAGTTTATAAAACAACTGAATTGTAATTGTTTTGGAGTAATGCATTTAAAGTAACTGATCGAATTAAAAGAATTTGAGGTTAATTAATTGATTAATGTATAGATAAAGTTTGATAATGAATTTAAATGATTTAAACCTGATAATAAACAGTAAATGAATAAATGTAAAATGTATTTAGTTGTGGAATCATATGGTTGTTAAAATGTTTCAGAAGGTACATATGGTTGTACGGGATATTGTGGTGATGAGTTGTTTATATTTGGAATTAATGACAGTAATCATGTATTTATTAGATGGAGTGATTGACCATATGTAAGTATAAATTTGATAATGACCTTGAAGTAAAGTAAAAGAGTTATAATGACACTAAATGAGTTTGAAAGAAGCCAACTTAGGTAAATTATTATTGTGAAATGATGCAAAATGAATGTTAATAATAAATTTGAATTTTTGGAAGAATCTAATGGTCCAATAAATGTTAAATAATTTAGAGTATAAATAAAAAGAGTTAATAGAAAGTTCAAGTTGTAATGTTGATAATTTTTTATAAAAATTATTTAAATGTGAATTGTAACAATGATATTGTTCATGTTTATTATATTATATTATGCAAGATGAAAGGGTAATTTTGGGGGGTTGTTTGGTGTTAATAGAAGTGAAAGTAAATTGTGGAATGTAGAGACAGCAAATGCAGAAGGGCTTAAGTTTAGCTATTAGTTATGCTATTGCAGTGGCGGCATGTGCCACTGTAGATAGCAGTAAGTGTTGATGAGTAACATCAAAGTATGTTACCATCATCGGAGGCCTAAATAGGGCGTAAACTACACTGTACAACCTTATATAATATTATGTTATATGTTAATATAATATTCATGTTAATTGCTATCGTACAGTGTATAGAAATGATGACGAAAAAACATGCTAATGAAAGATGATTTCCCCGCCTTTTCGGGCGATTACTGTCTTACCAGCACTAATCGTGGTTTTTGACGACAGCCAGCTGTGGGCAGCAATTGTAAATCTGACCATGGTTGGTTGTCCTTGAAATTGGTGAAATTTGAAATTAACGGGGGGCCACTTAGGGGAAATCCCCAGAACTATGGAACAGCGGCTATCACCTTGTTCGAGTAGGAACAGCAAAACAGGTGATAGACCCGTCTTAAGGTTGTCAATATGTAAAATCAGATATTTTGATATCTGGCAGTTTAAAAATGTAAAGCCCAAGCAAAGACAAGGAGATGCCAAAATTCCTCCACCAATTCAGTCTTTGTGGAAGCAGCTGAACGCCACAGTTCAAGTTCAGTGGGGGGTCATAGTGTGTGTGGCAAGGGGTTACTCAGGGGAGTAACGAACTAAAATTTGAAACTTAATAATGCTGACTAGCTGACAAGCTAATTAAATAATATTATTTTGATTGGAGAGATGATTACAGTGGACGATTTATACATAAGTAATTGATTGAGATGTGTGATTTCTATGAAGTTTTATAAAGGACTTTACTGATTTTGAAAAGATTATTCCAGTAGAGAAGATGTTTATTATATTTTGTTTAGTATGTTTTATGATGTTACAATTTTTACTATTTTAGAGTGTAAGAATTATAAACATATGTTATGTATTTTTCATGTAATTTTTGTGTAGTATCTCTAGGATAAGGTCATTCACCTGACCCAGAGAGAGCAGCTGATGACTGATGTCAGAGACATGATATGTTTCTAGTAATTAACTCATGGATTCTTTTGTCAGTTAATCTAATTAAATAAGTTTTTTTCTTTTGTTAAATTGATAAAAGAAATATTTTGGGAAATTAAAATTTTTTGAAAAAAAAAAAAAAACTGCATTAAAGTACGTCATTGTAAATTGTAATGTTCATTATAAGTAGGGAAGGTGTCAGCTGGTTCATGATGTGTATCTTATGTTATCTTTGTAATCAAGTGCAGCTATTTTTGAAGTTATGGTAGTCATAGGTTGTTTATTATAAGTTTAATATAATAAATTTGTTTATTATTATATGGGTTACTATATTACTATATAGTTATACTATTACATTGTTTATTTATTTATTAAATTAAATGCATTTGGAGAATTTGGGAATTTTTTTTAAGAAAAAAAAAACTTTTTTATGATTAACGTCACTAATTAAAGTAAACCATATGACTCATCTTAAAAGGAGAATCTTTGATAAGGGACTTGGGTTGATTGCTCTATCGAACGAAATTTATATAATTGAGTCGAGTTGAGACCGTAAAGTCAAACCAATTAAATGAAAAATAAAACAGAAATTATTTTTGAGAGTTGATGTCAAGAAGTAGGGAGTTTGTGTTTAATTAAAAATGAAAATGTGTACGCACCCAGTAATTGCTAAAAGCGACCCAGTATGCATGAAAGGGGGAACATATCGGTGGAGGATCTGGTATGGTATAAGGCCAGGGTTTTAATTTGGGCGGAATGATAGAAGGTTAGGTGTACTATGGTGAGTATCTGTCCGATTTTATGGTGTTGGGATCTCGTACAGAGAAGTCCAGTAAACTCGTTCAGGTGCAGCCATAGTCGCCGAGCTAGGGGGGTAGTTTACCCATGAAGTGTTTTAAAGAATTAACGGGGGGTAATAGGCGCCATATTCTCACCGATCCTCTTAGGGGTAGCAATGAGAGTTCTTCTGTTTCGGCAGAAGACCTCTCATTGGGGGGGTATTGTAATGGGGCATAAGGGGTATTTATATTTTATTAATTCATATGAATTTTTTTTTGTATCAGCTTGGTAGGTCCCACGTAAGAGGTTTTATTCACACAACGAACGCAGTGACATAACTTGTGAGCGGTTGTGGTAACAACACAATACGGTTCTGGGAAATCAAGCTTGGTGTTACGCACTCATACGCGCAACATGAGCACACGCGCAGAAGGGACGCCAACAAGATGTCTAAATTATAAAATTTATTTCACCACGTGTTTCGATGATGACGGAAGTCCGTGATGACTCCGCCCACCTGAATCTACTGCCTCGTGGCAATGGAATATCGTTAACACCTGTGGCACCGTAAAAATCCACGCAGCATAAGTGTTGACGAACAATTTTTAGCAAGCAGGTTGTGTGTTTCCGTCTTGAGCAACAGTTGAGTGGGGCGTTTTGTTAACACTCTGCCCAGTCACCTAACAGTTTTGAGCCCGGCCGCGCAACCCAACGACTCGTGGACCACAAGTAAAATTTTAATCGTTAATAGAAAAATGACAAAAGTAGTGAAACGGTATATCAGAATGAAGTAAGTGCAGTGCATCAATCAAAATCTAAAATGTGGTGAATCGACAAACATTTCGGACATATAATCAGTGCAACACGTGGCGAGGAGGACGCCGATGGTGAAGTAACAACACCTAATTTCATTATATAAATAATTTCATATAAAAGAGCTCTAGTTTTGACAAAAACAATAATAAAATAATATGGGGAATTAAACGGAACGAGTGAGAGTGTGAGCAATCTGGGTCGCTTTTGTAGAGAATAAGTTAATCATTATGTTATAGTCAGTAGTAAGTGAATTTTGATAGCATGCATATGTGAATTAAATATTGCTCGGAGTGTTACTCCTAGAAAAAGCATAACTCAACAGTAAAAGTCACAATCTGAAGTAGTTGTCATTATGTATTATGTCGTACGATAAAAGGAACAGGGTATATCAGTAGGTTCAAACTAGAAATAAAAAAGGAAAAATCTCATGCTAAAGAAAATAAAGTAACATTTTATTTGAGTTTATAAAAATATGTGTTTGTTAATTTGCATTCACCTGTGGTTTTACTCTGCCAGAGTACATTAGACGACACCTTGGTAAATTATCGGTAAAGGTAAGTGAATAGAACTTCAATATTTTAAACATTAATAAACATGTACAGTTTCAGTTGGTGCCCTAAAAAGGGACTCGATTTCAGTATTTTAATACCTAGTTAGATCGTATTGCTTCAATATGATAAATGAAAATATACCCTGAAGAAGAATTCCTAAGAGAATACACAGATGGATCCACAACTGAAGAAACTGGAACAGGCACTGGAGTGTACAGTCATCTGAAGAGTTTTGGGGGTACATTATGAAAAGGTAATGGGGTTATGTTCATATTACAGACGTTTTATGAAAGGCTTCGCAACTATTGCTAAACCACTACATGAGCTAATGGAAAATAAACGAAACTTCCAGTGGTCGAGAGAGTGTGATCAAGCATTTAGGACTTTGAAGATTGCACTATGTTCGCAGCCAATTCTTGCTTTTCCAGCTTCCGAAGGGAAGTACATCATAGACATGGACGCAAGCAATACTGGTCTAGGAGCAGTTTTGTCTCAAGTGCAGAACGGTGAAGAATGAGTAATAGCGTATTACAGCAAGACGCTTTCCAAACCAGAGAGAAATGATTGTTTTACAAGGAGAGAGTTGTTGGCAATTGTCAGAGCTTTGGAGCACTTCCATAAATACCTCTATGGGAGAGAGTTTTCACTACGTACCAATCATGCAGCACTTGCATGGCTCTTGAGATTTAAAAATCCGAAAGCACAGTTGGCAAGGTGGCTCGAACGTCTGCAAGAGTACAACTTCAAGGTACAACATTGGCGGGGGCGCCTGCATGGTAATGCAGATGGCTTGTCACGAAGACCGTGTCCAGAAGACTGCCAACATAGCCACAGAAAGGAAGAACAAAACTCAAGCGAACATGTTCAAGCCATCACTGTAGATTTCCTGGCAGACGGCTGGACGACACAAGACTGTTGACAAGAACAGACGACTGATAAAGACATTGGACCGATCTTGACAGCAAAAGAGGAAGGTCGCCGCCTGGATTGGCAAGATATCTGTCATGGTTCTGAAGTGCTGAAGGGCTACTGGGCACAATGGGAATCTCTTACCTTAGAAAACGGATTGCTGAAAAGGGCTTGAGAATGTGCAGATGGACAAGACGTGGTCATGCAGTTGATAGTTCCCTGAAGTAAAGTGCAGTTTGGTTTGAAGGAGATGCATGATGGAACATCTGGAGGCCATCTAGGTGTTAACAAAACCCTTGACAAATTATGGAAGCAATTCTATTGGCTTCATCTTCACCACAACGTAGAGGAATGGGTTCGGACGTGTGAAATATGTGCTGCAAGCAAGGGCCCACAAACCAGAAGCAGGGGAAAAATGAGACAGTATAACGTTGGACTGCCTTTCAAGAGAATTGCGACAGACGTTGCTGGACCATTCCCAGTTACTGACGATGGAAACCATGTAACAGTACAGAGTTTCCTGTACCATAATAACGGTATAAGTAATAGGGTCATTGTAAATTTTATTGTGTTTATACATATTGACAAGGGCAAGGTTAGTTTAACCAAGTCCCAGTAGATACGCAAATTCACCAGAGGGGAGCCGATCCAAAGTCAGCAGAGTACGAGTGAAATTAAACAACGGTAATGGCGGTTTTAGGCGCTACAAATTGACAATACGAACTTTTCATTGGTCCACCGTAACAAATCGTCACCAAAAACACAATGACGATATAAAACCATTACGTATTAACCAAGGCGGTGGTTGGAAAACAATAGACGGTGACGTCAGATGCACGACCACTTACATAACAATTACCCAGTCCCAGTCTTCAAAACCAACTCAGAGAGCACACACGCTCTAACAGTGTAGTGGGCAGTTTTTGCCAGAAAAATGTAAATTTATTCAAAAGTGTAATCATAACAATACAATAGAATCAGTGGACCATAATGTAGAGAAAAAAGTAAATTCAGTGCACTTAAATAAAACAGCAACAGTTTGGCCAAACACCTGCCAGCCACATGGGAGTCTGCCGAGGATAGTCAACGCCGCATCATTTCAGGAAAGCCCTTTAAAATTCTTTTCTAAATTTAACACAGAAAAATGAGCTCTAATCAGAACAAATAATCAATGTGTTCAATATTGTGGTATGATTGGTTTGAGCAAGAGAATGAAAGTGCGAGTGGGCCCACTTTAAAGTAACTATATCTGAGGCATTGGTTTGTGGTTAATTATAAAGTAATTATTCATGTCAAAGAAATAAATAACACTTTTGAAAGTTACTACAGTAAAGAAGTTGATAGGAGAGTTATTTTAAAGCAAATAAGAGTATATCCATATAGTATTAAAAGCATGGTGAGAGGCGGAAGTAATGTAGCCGCCATGTTGGATTTTAATAGTCGTTTAAAGACTCCTGTGGTTTATAGCATTTGAATACTGATATAAATAAAATTAATTTGTTTGCCACATGTCAATTGGATGTTATTTCGAAACCCTTACTGCCTCTGATTTCTCGCTTAACGCAACCTTGGACCGGAAAAACCTAATGTACATTAATAAACTGAGCACATGGTCACACCGGATGTCTGGTGTACAGTATTTAATAACAATCGAATACAAATACATAATTATCACATATACATTTATTATTATTAATTATTTAACTATAGTCAGTAATTTAACAACCAGTACATCATGGTTGTTTATGACTACTTTACTAAGTGGGTGGAAGCCTACGCAATTCCAAATCAGTAGGTTACCACTGTGGCAAAGCAGTTAGTTCACAACTTCTGTTGTCGTTATGGAGCCCCTATGGAAATCCATACAGATCAAGGGAGAAATTTCGAATCAGGAGTGTTTAAAGAATTATTCCGTCTACTCGGAATTAGAAAGACCAGGACAACGCCTCTGCATCCTCAGTCGGATGGGATGGTTGAGAGATTCAATAGGACACTTGAGCAGCATCTTTCGAAGGTTGTGATGAGAACCAAACAGACTGGGACCAACGTATACCTCTATTCCTCATGGCATATAGATCATCAGTACACAACACAACCGGCGTGAGTCCAGCAAAATTGGTGTTTGGGTGGGAGATTCGTCTTCCTGGGGACCTGATGTTCGGATCACCTGAGACTCTGTCCCAAGAGCCACAGAACTATTCCTCGCAATTAGAAAACCAACTGCAAGAAATGAACCTCTTGATAAGAGGACTGCTGAAGATAGCCAGTGATAAAATGAAAACTCGGTATGACATTCGCAGCAATAGTGTGGGTTTCCAAGAAGGAGATCAGGTCTGGTTGTTCAACCCAAAGCGCCGTTGTGGTCGCTCACCTAAGTTGCAGACTAACTGAGAAGGACCCTACACTGTGAAAAATATAATCAACGATGTTGTCTATCGGATTCAACATGAAGGACAGTGGAAGTTCAAGGCTGTCCACCTAGATCGCCTGGCCAAATATTACTTCAGAGACGGTTTGCCAGTTCGGGACGAACAGGCTTAAGGAGGGGCAGTGTTACATAATGCAGAAAAAGTGTTACCCCGTTACGGAACGTTCTGGTACATTGGAGAACGATCCCGCAGCTGTAATGCGTACCTGACACTTGACATGTGAGGCAGTATTACATAATGCGGCATGTCTCGTACGTTCGATGGTGTCGTTCTGGAAGCATCTCAATTAGTCCAACAAAGGTGCATGTTTCTGCGAAGGTCGCGCTTAAGTGTCCTCTAAAATTTATTATGGCTTGTTAAGGACGCATGTTATGGAACACAATAGACTATAAATAGCCCATACCTGCTGCTTAGTTTTCAGTTATTATCGGGCGATATTACTGAGTGCGTTCAAGTGGTTATTGGTGAAGTCTTGTGTTTTATAATCGCGTGGTATAATTGTAATACAATTGTGTTTTGTATTAGTAGACATTTTATTGTGTGTGAACAATTTTTATTTGATTTGTTGTAAGAGACTGTGTTGTTAATTACGAACTGTTTAACTGTGAAAATTAAAGCTGGTGATTAGTGACTTAATTGGTGTCTTGTATTTTGTTTTCCACTGTACCTACGACGATCAAGTAGACTGTCGTAACAATATATACTTTATACTAATAAACATAATCAGATATTTACAGTGCATGTATGGTATTATTGTTCCGAATACAAGCCACACTCTAAAAATTACATTCAAAATTTAAACAAAAAAATGTAAACCCGTTTCTGATTTCAAATTACTTAATTTTATTAAAGTAAAGAACACACTTCTTAACAAATTCCACTCCATAATTATTGCCAGTTTTGTTAGTTTTATTAGCAGCCATCTTGTAGCGGGTCATTTTTGGGTGTTTTTATTTTTAACAGTTAGGGGAATATGTATTTTTTTATGTATTTCATTTTGGGCGGACTTTTCATAAAATCATTGTGCAACCGAATTCATTTCATTTATAATGGACCACGTGTTAACAGAACGGTGTTGAGCAAGATTGGTTGAGACAAAGGCGATACGCAATTTCCATTGTGCAACGCAACGAGCAAAGAATTCACCTCCACAAATTTCCAAGAACTATGCGAGAGTGTGGCATTGCGCTCCCATGCGCACACCAAGCATGGGCGCCTACCCAAGCGTTGGCAAAAAAGTAAGATGGCCATATAGTGAAATTTTCATCGTTCCGTTGGGTTCACTACGGAAGTGTCGTTTAGACCAAGCCCACTTAAATGACGTCAGCCACTGCCTATAGAAGATCATGTGCGACATTGACTCAAAAACCACATGCATAGCATGGGCCGAAGCTTCGGCGACGAAGCCCAAGGCTGTGATTTCCATCAAAAGTATGAGATCACGTTAGCTACACCTGCGACGTTTTCCTGCCCAGTTAGTCGTTGATCGTGTCGGCCGACACAGCGCCGAGTGCGCCCTGCTAACTCTTACAGTTTTATTTTAAAGCAACAGTGAAATAACAGTAACAAATTAGGTGACTGCGGTCAATTAAAGGTGTAGAACATATTCAGATATTTTTCGGACACTAAAAAACAAGAAATCTAAAGGAACAATTGGTGCGCGCGAAAACCACGTTGCCGGCGGGTTTCATTATAACAAAAGTGTAAGGTCTGTGGGTAATTAAAATGGTCTGGGGCTTTTAAAATATTAAATTATAGGTATGTGAGAGTGTGCGAAATTGCAGGCTGGGCTCTGTCTATTTATATATTCGTATTAAATTGTGATCACTAAGGTAAGCTCTTAGAATAAGTAGCATGTAGCAGAGGCTAACCGAACAAAGAAAACTGTAACTTAATCTGTAAAACAATGATCAAAAGTTTTTGAACAAAATTTAAATATGATTCTGATTAATTAAAAAATCTAATTTCTCTTCTACAAAATTGCGAGTTAAAATTCTTTCAAAACCTTAGTTCGTTTTATGTGCTGTCATAGTTCGTCGAACGAAATGGGTTTACCTCCACTACGAGATCCGGCCAGATCATTGCTAAACGGTAAGTATGAAGTTGAATGTAAGTAAACAATAAATATCAATATTACCAAAAGAATAAAAGTTACAATTGGTACCGCGTGACCAGGATTTAATATAACAAAAAAGTTATTACAACGGCCTACATGTGACAGTACATTGAACGGAATACGGTCGTGAAAGCAAATTGATATTGTAATATCAGTTTTGAAAAAAGACTAATCATTGGTAGTTGTTACGTAAGACAAAATAGATAAAGTAAAAATGTCCGAGAATACAGAAAAAAGTAGGATAGTAAATTTAATTATGAGTGAAAGTGGCCTCGAGTCGCAATCGCTGGGGAAAGTGATATGTTGAGGGAGGAGATGAGTACTGTTACAGAAACAGCTGTCGGCAGTAATGTAATAGCTCATTCCACGCCGATTGCGTCTCAACCACAAGTAAATGAAACAGATGTTGACTCGGGGATCCAGTTGACACCAGTTTCAACTAAGATAAATAAACAATCAGAGGAAACAAATATGATGAGTATTATGCTCAGTCAATTCGAAAGAATGAATAATAATTTTGAGAGCAAATTTAATGTAATGAATAGTCGTTTTGATGATAATGATATAATTTTAAACAAGATGAAAAGTGATCTTAACAATAAATTAGATGAACAGAGAATAAAATGCGAGCAGCAGAATATTAAAAACGATATTATTTTTAATGAAATTAAAGAACAGAATATTCAGTTTCAGCAAAATATAAATATAAAATTTGACGAGTTGATAAATAACATACAAGACAAGAATGTATGTCTTGAAAATGCCAATGAAATGACAAGAAACAGTGTGAATAAAGTAGAATCAAGTACGAGTAATACAAACGAAAGTTGTAATGACAATGTTGTGTTAGGTAATGAATTAATAAATAATAATGATGTTGATAATAATGTAGTCGAAAAGCTGATATCTGAGAGTACTAATGAAGTTGTAGAATGTGATTATGAGATGTTAATGTGTGTTAATGAGTTGGAGAAAGAGTGGCAAGAGAGCTATATTACAGGTATGAAAAAGGGGGTAAATTGTTTACAAGGTAGAATGGGGGGTGAAGGAAGACCTTCACGTATATATTGTGTAGACAAATGTGCTACAAATAATTGTTTTTTGAAGTTTTTTGTTTTTCCTGGAGAAGTCAGGAAAGATTTAATTGAATTTATACCCTCTGTCCGGAATGATTGTGAGAGTGTGATGTGGTGTTATGAAGAGAGAGAAGTAAGTAGAGAAGGGTATGTAACAGAACTGTATAATTTGCATAGAAAATATGAAGAATGGAAGGAAAGTTTAGAAATATATGTGAATGATAATGATTACAATGATTTAATAAAAATGATTAACCCGATAGTTAATGAATTTAATGATGGAGACTTGACAAAAATACCTAACGTAGACTGGTTTAACGAGTATGTGAATAAGTTGATTGAAGTTAGTTTTTCTGGTTACAACACACAAAACAGTCATTTGTGTGCTGATAAAATTGAACGATGTTATGTAGAACCAAGGTTGATTTGGAACGATGGAGGTTAAACTATTAAAACAATAAAAGACAGTATAAATATTTTGTTTTAATGGTTCTGACATGGCAAATCTGGACAAATGAAGTGCGGAAAAACTGAACAATAAATAAGAGTTTGTAAATAAAATATAGTGAATTTATATGTGTGCATGTAAGATGATTGTTGTGATAATAATATTGAAATATTTGCAAATAAATAAATATCAGAATGTAGTTTGAAAACAGTAATTGACTAATGGTAATTGTTTTGATAACTATATAATTTATATTGTCAGTCATTAATTAAATTAAACCAATTTGATATGTTTAAATATTAATTAATTAAATTAATTTTTTATGAATTTAATTTAGTTTACGAGATGGAAAGTTGGCAATGAATGATTAATTATTTACTTTAAACTAATTTTGTGTAAAATGTTTCAGAGATGGTAGTGATTATGTTTTGTGGGTATATCGTGTTAAATGGAGTGTAAGTATGAAAATTTTATAATCATGTGTAACAAAAATGTTTACAGGCGTGATTGAGGTGTTAATGCAATAGTGAAATTTTAATGCAATCATTGTGTTGAATAAATATGATAATTAAAAATTTTAATAATAAATGAAACGTGATATTTAATAATTATTAATAATAAATTTTGAAAATTTTAAGAAAGTCAATTGGTAAAAGGTTATGAATGGGTTAAATGGTTGTTGATGCAAATATTATATGATAATGTATACAAAAGAAATTTTTAATTAGTTTTCAATTGTAATTAATTATTAAGTGGCTATTGTGGGGGTGGCCTGTGCTCTCACAAGTAGCGAAAGGGGTTGGGGGTAGCAGTGAGTGTTACCTCCATCGGAGGCCGAGCTGGCGATAAATGTGCGGCACACCTTATCCGTGTAAAATAAAAATTTTACACACATTACTAAATGACAGTGTCGCACATAAAAATATTGATGTTTAACAGGCAGTGAAATTAGAGTTAGATTTCCTCGACTTTTCGGGCGGTTACTGTCTTACCAGCACTAACCGTGGTTTTGGCTAGCGGTCAGCTATGGTCATACCAAGTCCCTTGACCATAGCTGACTTGAAATTGGTATATATTTGAAATTCAATGGGGGGACAATTAGAGGAAATCTCCGGAACTAGGGAACAGCGGCTGCCACTCTGTTCGAGTAGGAACAGCAAGAGCCAGGTGGCAGATCCGTTTTTAAGGGTGCATGATTTTATAACAAGAACATGTTGATGTTCACAAATTTTAAACTTAACAGCGGAAGCAGAGACACGGAGAGGTAAACCCTGCTCCAAAATATACAGTCTCTGTGGAAGCGAAAGGGCGAGACAGTCCTCCATAATCTGAAATAGTGTGTGTGGCTGGGAGGTGACGTAAAGGAGTCACGAATTTAAAATTTTATGACAAAAGTTTTTGCGTATTCAAAGTTTAATCCAATCAAAAATGCTTGTGCTCTGTCCACATAATTATATGCTCAGACTCGTAAATTAAGGTGTTCATGCTATAATTTTAAGTGTATTATATTATTGATGTCTAGTAAATAAGCATTGATAAGAATATGTAATTTTATTATGTGTGTATTTGTTTAAGCCAATAAGTAAATCGTCTGGCAGGTTAACATAAGCATCAGAATCAGAGAAATGGGAAACAATGAGGTGAGAAGGGAGAATAAATAAAAATAAATATGTATATTCCATGTAATTTGTTCTATTTTAAGAGGTATTTTTATTATGTCCGAAGATCAGCTGATCAGCAATGATGTCACTGGTAGGTTAGTTATAAAGGTTACAAGTTATTAATGTTCAATGCTATGTTTGGTGTACTACAGATATTTTGAAGTAAAGATAAAAGGAATATGAGAAATAAAATAATAATAATTTATGCAAGTTAATAAAAGATAATTCATGGGTGATAAATGTTTTATGGGACATGCAGACCTGTCCAAGTTGAATTAAAAGTTGAATGTGAAATGATGGAGATGAATATAATGTAATGCTGTTTTTGAGTTGATATGATATAACAGAATTTTGTGAAATATAGATGTTGACATGGTAGTTGTGGAGAATTTATGTAGAGTTTTGAATGATATATATTTATGTTTATAGTTAATGAGGTTATTTTGTGTATTTGTAGTAATGTAATGAGATTGAGATTTTTGGGGATGGCAATTTTGTATTAGGGGGTAGTGTATTTGGGGAGTCCGCAACAAGGGTTGGGACGGGATAGGGATAGATTTTAGTGGGGAAGGGGCCGCCTTAGGTAAAATCCGGGCCGCCAGATAAGGGAATTGAGTTTTTTTTGGGGGCGGGGAAACACGTATCCTATGTACAAAGGGTTAGAGAGTATTTTATGATGTGAGAAGGTAGCGATTTGTGTTAAATGATAAGTTGGGGTTTAGAATGTCCTGATTAGTAGATATTTTGATAGAGATGGGTGTCATGATAATTGAGTTGATGAATATTAGAGTCAGAGGGAGAAAGTTTATATAGGTATAGAAATCTAATGCAGAAAAACGAGAATAAAGAATTTACATCACCCACAGTATATTAAAGTAAGATTGTTGAAAAGAAAGAGAGATTCATGATAAAGAATATGCAATTGTTTATTTTTTTCACCAGTGACAGAATTTTGATAAAATTTGAAAATAATGTAAAGTCAAGAATTGTTTGTTTTAAATAATTTAAATGTCAATCTGTTTATTATTTATAATAATATTTTGTTTGTTTTAAATATTTTGTTTTATTATGTTTTGTATTTCAAGGTAGGATATTACAGATGTTCAAAGTATTTTCAGAAATCATATATAACATATGTAGGTCAAGGGTTCTGGACTTGACCTAGTTACGATCAGCTGATGAGGTCATACACCTACTAAGCTTGTATAGTAGGAATCCAATTTTAATTTGTTTGTTTGATTAATTCAAACCAATATTTGAATAATTTTAATAAATGTTATTTAATAAATAAATGTAATAAAATTTTTTTTTAATGAATAAATTTAAATTTTTTGAATTTTAAAATTTTTTTAAATTTTTTTTTAATTTTTTGAAAAAAAAAAATTTTGAATTTTCGCCTGCCAGCGAATGAATATGTTAGATAATTATTCTTTTATTATGTGTGCATTAACCATGTTTATTTTATTGTATTGCATTGTATTGGTAGAATATAAGTGGTTCTCATGTTAGAGTAAGGATGTGTTTATATTATTAGAAATGTCTAGGTTAAGTCATTTGAAACAAAAAATTAGAAAAAAACAAGGAAGAGAATTTTTTGGTAAAAGATTTTTTTTTGAATTTTAAATTTTTTAAATTTAAAATAAATTTTAAAAGAAATTTTTTATTTTTAAGGTGTTAGGGTAATATGTAATGTCAGTGTGTGTGAGCCCAGTATTTGCTAAAGGCAGCCCAGCTTGCAAAAAGGGGAAACCTATCGGCGGAGGAGCTGGAATAATTTTAGCCAGGGATTGAGGATTTTCGGGGGTAGTATGTTAAAAGGTGAGGTGCGCCGTGGGGCGAGTCTGATCGATTTCTCGGTGTTGGGATCTCTTACGGAGAAGTCCAGTGATCTCGTTCAGATGAGTCCATGGTCGCTGAGCCAGGGGGGTCGTGTACCCATGCAGATTAAGAACCAGGGGGTTGTTGGCACCAGTTCCTCACCGGTCCTCTTCAGGGTCATCGATGAGATTTCTTCTGTCGTGAACAGCAGAATTCTCATCGAGGGGGTATTGTAGCGGGTCATTTTTGGGTGTTTTTATTTTTAACAGTTAGGGGAATATGTATTTTTTTATGTATTTCATTTTGGGCGGACTTTTCATAAAATCATTGTGCAACCGAATTCATTTCATTTATAATGGACCATGTGTTAACAGAACGGTGTTGAGCAAGATTGGTTGAGACAAAGGCGATACGCAATTTCCATTGTGCAACGCAACGAGCAAAGAATTCACCTCCACAAATTTCCAAGAACTATGCGAGAGTGTGGCATTGCGCTCCCATGCGCACACCAAGCATGGGCGCCTACCCAAGCGTTGGCAAAAAAGTAAGATGGCCATATAGTGAAATTTTCATCGTTCCGTTGGGTTCACTACGGAAGTGTCGTTTAGACCAAGCCCACTTAAATGACGTCAGCCACTGCCTATAGAAGATCATGTGCGACATTGACTCAAAAACCACATGCATAGCATGGGCCGAAGCTTCGGCGACGAAGCCCAAGGCTGTGATTTCCATCAAAAAGTATGAGATCACGTTAGCTACACCTGCGACGTTTTCCTGCCCAGTTAGTCGTTGATCGTGTCGGCCGACACAGCGCCGAGTGCGCCCTGCTAACTCTTACAGTTTTATTTTAAAGCAACAGTGAAATAACAGTAACAAATTAGGTGACTGCGGTCAATTAAAGGTGTAGAACATATTCAGATATTTTTCGGACACTAAAAAACAAGAAATCTAAAGGAACAATTGGTGCGCGCGAAAACCACGTTGCCGGCGGGTTTCATTATAACAAAAGTGCAAGGTCTGTGGGTAATTAAAATGGTCTGGGGCTTTTAAAATATTAAATTATAGGTATGTGAGAGTGTGCAAAATTGCAGGCTGGGCTCTGTCTATTTATATATTCGTATTAAATTGTGATCACTAAGGTAAGCTCTTAGAATAAGTAGCATGTAGCAGAGGCTAACCGAACAAAGAAAACTGTAACTTAATCTGTAAAACAATGATCAAAAGTTTTTGAACAAAATTTAAATATGATTCTGATTAATTAAAAAATCTAATTTCTCTTCTACAAAATTGCGAGTTAAAATTCTTTCAAAACCTTAGTTCGTTTTATGTGCTGTCATAGTTCGTCGAACGAAATGGGTTTACCTCCACTACGAGATCCGGCCAGATCATTGCTAAACGGTAAGTATGAAGTTGAATGTAAGTAAACAATAAATATCAATATTACTTAAAGAATAAAAGTTACAATCTTAAAACCAACTTTGTCACTACATATTGCCACACTGCTAAATACTTCGTTCTTGACGAGGCCTTTTGGTGTCTCCACCATCTTCAGGTCTTAAACGACAATTTAAATAAGAACGGGCAGTGATGAAGCTCGGTGAAGGGCGGACCAACAGGAAAGTAGGTAGTGACGATGCTTGGTGAGGGCAGGGCCTAGTTGGAACTCGCAATATGTGGTTGGTTGATTCCAAGCGAATTCAAACAATTAGGGGGGGGTCTCTAGGTATATATACATGGGTTAGTAGAGGTAAAAAATTGTCGTTTAAGACCTGAAGATGGTGGAGACACTGAAAGACTTCGTCAAGAATGAAATACTTAGCAGTGTGGCAATAAGTAGTGACAAAGGTAGTGCATAATTATTGATTATTATAATTCACTACTAAAAAAGATTCCATTATTATTTTAAGTTAATTTATAATAGTATTTTATATTTTATGCACCTTATAAATACTTTTTAAAAATCTTATATCTTAATCACTGTCATTATCTTTATTTTCACTATCACTAGATCCACAATCCTTTTAAAAAATGACAGTTTTCTGTGCCCTGCATACTGTTTATTAAGCAGCATTTTTGAACATGCGGATTATGAAGTGAATTGGAATAATATACTGTGGGTTCTTGACCATGTTACTGGTTTACTTATTTTGTTGGTCAGAGTTAAGACTGGTTTTATGTCACCTACCACTTAGTGTATAAATGTGCAAATTGTCTTTAAAAGTTTTATGTACTCAATGTTCACCACCTGTATTTTTGCCACGCATCCTGTTGTCAGTATGTCATATCACGGAAGCTTTCAGCGTATAAAGCAATGTAGCGGCCAATTTTTCACTTTCTGTTTCTTTACTGTTGCAGACTTTATTCTCTATAGGTCATTGTACAATGTGAGGTCATGTCAAAAATTTGAGCATTTCACCAGCATTTTCCACATGCACTAGTCAATAAATACACTTCCTTTATAAACAACTAACAAATCACTGACACTGAAGGATTTTGTTTTCACAACTAAGCAGTTACGTATGCTGTCTAAGCGCAAATGCATTTCCCCAGAAAGTTGATGTACCAGAACCAAAGCTTCAAAACATGCTTTAATTACAAAAAAAGCTACTAATTTTGAAACTTCTCCGCTAACAAGAAATTGCTGACTTCTAAATCTTCATGAACTCACAGAACCTGATATCCATTGCTACAGAATGCCAACTGGGATCCCGTACACATTCAACCTGCAGGATGAGCATTTAAAGTTGATCCCTCTGTTTCTGCCTTTGTTGAACACATGATTTATTAATATCAAGTTTTTGCGGCTTCATGATTCGGGGGTTTAATGCAGGTTTTATCATATTTAATGTATAATTAGTAAATACTAGAGTTCCTCTACCAGATGTTAGGTATAACTTCAAATTTTGTAAGCACACAAATCCAAGCCACAGGTCAATTTCAGACACTTACTTGTATAATAAAAACTGTAGGTTACATTTGGAACAATATGGTAATTGTATAAGATTAGCTGATGGTAAGAACATACAAAAATGAGCCCTCAGATCTGTGTAATATGATAAATGTATTCTTAAACTTTACACATGAATATGATCATATGCATAACTTGAAAGGCAAGAGGGCACCCCCCCCCATAATTCTAACCTTTATAAAATTCTGATTGCAGTTATTATAAATAGAAACTAGCAAATAGTCAAATATCAGGCAGTTTACAACCTTGCAAGTACAGTACAGGCTATGTATCGTCTGACAAGTTTGCAAGAAAATTTATTCTGGGCAGATTTATTATGATTATTTATTAAAAAAAAAAAGTGTAATAAGAATGTTTGACAGGTTTGAATGACATCGTTTTAAATAATCAAAATAATCATTTCGTTAAAAAAAAGCACCATGACTGAGACCCAAACTGGGATAAAATGTGCAGTGTATACAAAAGGTTGTTTGGTTTATGAATTTGGACCACTTTAATGTTGAAATAATGATAAACACAGCTGAACTTCTCTCTCTTCACTCTTTATTCTTTCTCTCTCTCTCATACATTCTAAGTCATTTTACTCTGACTTCAGACTGTACACTGATTATTTTATACAAATATTTGCCTCTAAAAACATAAATCTCCAATGTAATATCATCAAAGGTACTCCCCAAATCACGACGTCTCTCTCTCTATTCAGCCAGTTGCTCTCAAGTACTTTGCTGTTTGGAACTATTGTTATTTATTAATCCTTTCACGGCTCTGGGCATACATGTATGCCCTGCTGCTGGCAAGCCCAGTCGGCTCTGGGCGTACATGTATGCTCGCGGAGTTTTCGACTCGCGGCTCTTGGCATATATTTATGTTCGCTGCTAGTGGTATCCGTTAGCCTTCCTATGCACCTTTTGTTTTGATATACGTACACTTGATATAGTGCGTATGTGTCTTTGATTCAAATACCCTACCACGGGTATTGTTCTCAACTCTGCCTGCCCCAGTACCGTTACTTTCTGTCTGTCGGACATCTATTCAGTCTTGTTTGTGATTCTCTTTAGCAAACAGTAGGTGTGAATAGTGCGTTTACAATGGCAGGAATTACTTATCCGAGAAGGAAGTTATTGATTTATTGATGAAGAGTAGTGACGAGGAAGACAACATTTTCTCAGACAAAGATACGTATGCTCCCGGGCCTTCTCATAATCGTTCAACACCACATGCAGCTTCATCAGAAAATGAAACATCAGCAAGAGAAGAAAATGAAGAAGAAGAAGAAGAAGAAGAAGAAGAAGAAGAAGAAGAAGAAGAAGAAGAAGAAGAAGAAGAAGAAGAAGAAGAAGAAGAAGAAGTAAGAAATCTTCAGAAGCAAAAAAGAATTTACGATTGGTTGGCCAACAGTCCTGTGACAAAACGTCACTTTTTTGATAAAACAGTTAGCGGGTTACAAATTAGTTTCTAGAACACGGCAACTCACTTAGATTTTTTTTCTATTTTCCCCTTAGAATTTATTTCTGTCATTTACACAGAAATAAATAATTATTACAAATTTGTTACCGCGAAATTGACAACATTACCATCCCGATTATCTCGATTGAAAGATGTAGAGCTTGCAGAATTTTATTGCTTCTTGGAGTGTTCACTGCTGATGCCAAGAGTAAAAAAATTAGAAATAGGTGAATACTGGGCAAAGGATTTGCTATTACTGATGCCGATATTTCCCCAAATTATGGCTAGGGACAGATTTAAACTAATTCTGTGTCTTTTACTTTGACAATTCCACCCCTACTCAAGATAGCCTTGTAAAAATATGGCTTATAGTCAAATACACAAGAAAAAAATTTGGAGAGGCCTTAAATCTATTTGAAAATTTAGTAATTGATGAAAGTTTGTTGCTATTCAAAGGTTGTTTTCAATTCAAACAGTATATACCCAAAAAACATAGCCGTTTTGGTATTACAATTTTTGTTCTTTGTGACGCAGAAAGCAATTATATTATTGATTACATTATCTATGCTGGTAACGGAACAGAAATTATGTCTGGAAATGCTGACTGAGGAAAATCAGGTGATGTTGTAAGTTTGTTGTTGCCATATTTGAACCAGGGTCACACCATTTATCTCGATAATTGGTATTCGAATCCTGATTTGTTTTTATGGTTCAATGAAAAATTGACAAATGCCGTCGGTACAGTGGAAAAAACAGAAAAAACGACCCACCGATGTCTGAGAAACTGAAAAAAGGTGAAATACAGTTCAGGTCATCTGGAACACTCCTTGCACTGAAATTGATGGACAACAAAGAAGTTTGGATGCTTTCTACTGTGCATGGACCACAGATGGTAGAAACTGACAAAAAAAGAATATACAATGGACCGAAAAAAATTAAACCTGTGTGTGTGGTAGACTATAATATATCAATGGGTGCCGTGGACAAAACAGACATGATGCTAAGTTCGGTACAGTGCATACGTAAAACAAAAAAAGTGGTATAAACATTTTTTTCATGTGACGGATTCGTGTGTGCTCAACGCAAAAACAATGTTTGAAATACACAAAAAACAAAAATTGCCCCTTGCTAAATTTCATTTAGAACTTATCCGCCAGTTGCTAGATAAATTTCATGGGGAATTAGAAAAAAACGGGTGGACGAAGAACAAGAGAAGAGGTGTCTCCATTTCGACTGGAACACAAAGATGGTCATTACTCAGTGTTTCTTCCAGGAACAGAAAAAAAAGAAATACCCCAAAGACGATGCGTGATCTGTGCATCTCATTCACAACGAAAAATGACCTGAATTAGATGCAAAAAGTGTGATGTTGCACTTTGCATGGTGCCGTGTTTTGAAAAATAACATACGTTAAAAAATTATTAGATATAAAAATTAAAAACATTTGTTTTAACAATTTAATGTAGTAATTGTAGCTTTTATGATAAATAAAAATAAAATAAATTAAATTTTAAAAAAGTGTTTAACTCAGCCAGCGGCAGCCCAAAGCCTGCGTCAAAAATGAGGAAAACTTTTAAATAAAGCAAAATAATCGTTACAATACGTAAAGTTTGAGTAAGCAGCAGGAAGAGCGCTGTAATTGGTTAGCCTACAAGCGCCCCACTGCTGCAACAGCTGTCAGCCGTACCGTCACCAAGGTTGCTCACCACTCCCCGCCGCGAAAAGGTTAAGGATCCTGATATAAGTGTGTGGTTGGACTGGATAGTCTGTTAAAAGTATACAAGGGTGGGGTGAAAAGTTCCAGGTCTGAATAAGAAAACAACATGTTTTTAATTATAATAATAATGGTTCCCATGTATACCACCAAAGTAGCTTAGGAGTAGGCAGGGTAGGCTGCCTAATGTGAGCCGTATGGCATAGAAGGAAGGCAGTGTGGCCAGCACTGCACTTCAGCCGCCCATTATTATCTTCAGTATGTTATCCCAGGTACTCATTTTCAACAGACTGAGTCGACCTGGGGGCTGAAACAACGCACCTTGATTTTATGGTGCGGGCCCGGGTATTGAACCTGGGACCTCTAGATTAGTAGCCATGTGTCATACCCACTGGCTACTGAGCCGCCCATTTTTTTTTATTAATTTGCTTTTATTTTTCAACATAATCTCCACTTAGCTTGATACATTTTTCCCAACGATGTTCTAGAGCAGTTATGCCAAGCTGATTTGTCGATATCCTCAAAATAGCCATTTACAACATCGCTGACTTGATTGTTGTCCCCAAATCTTTTTCCTCCAAACCATTTTTTGAGGTTAGAAAAGAGATAAAAGTCGCTCAGGGCTAAATCTGGCGAGTATGGTAGGTGAGGAAGCAATTCGAACTTTAATTCATTTATTTTAGCCATTGCAACAATTGATGTGTGAGCTGGTGCATTGTCTTGGTGAAACAGCACTTTCTTTTTCACTAAATGTGGCCATTTTTTCTTGAATTCATCATTTAAAAGCTCCAGTAAGTTCCCATAATACTCGCCAGTAATTGTTTTCCCTTTTCAAGGTAGTCAATGAAGAGTATTACATGCAAGTCACAAAAAACAGTCGCCATAACCTTACCAGCGGATGGAATTGTCTTTGCCTTCTTTGGAGTTAGTTCACCTTTATCATTCCATTGTTTTGACTGTTGTTTGGTCTCAGGAGTATTGTGGTGGACCCAAGTCTCATCAACAGTTATGAACTGACGCAAAACTTCGGTTTGATTGTGCTTATAGAGTGCCAAACAATCGGTTGAAACATCCTTTCAACATTGTTTTTAGTCAGGTTTGAGCAAACGTGGCACCCATCTAGCGCACAGCTTTGTCATACTCAAATGTTCGTGTAAGATATTACGCACATGTTCCGCTGATATGCCAACAGTCTCTGCTATCTCACTCACTTTCACTCTATGGTCTGGCAAAACGATTTTGTGAATTTTTTCTATTGTTTCTGGCATAGTCACTTCAATGGAACGTCCACTGCATGGTTCATCAGTTGTACTTGTCCAACCCATTTTAAATTCAGTAATCCAGCACTTAACCATTGTATTCAATAGAGAAGAGTCCCCCTACATTGAATCCAGCTCCTTTTTTATATCAGTTGCAGTTAAGCCTTTCAAAAAAAATTTTAATCACGGCATGAATTTCCAATTTGTCCATTGTTAAAACAATGCTTGAGGCGCTTACTTCGGTGCACTGTCAAACTAATACTAAACAGCTGATTGACTTGAAGATTCTAAGTTCAGCCTATGAGGTATGCAACCATACAACACAGTCGAAATAATGAGCATAGCAGTCCCATCTCTGTGTGAGGCCCGGAACATTTCACCCCACCCTCATATGTTGCATTATTGTTGCGATCACTTGCTTTTAGTCTGTGGCTTCAAAACAAAATTTAACCTCCTTTTCTGACTGAGAATTATTACTGAACTTTATAATTTTCTGCATTTTCCATGCGGTGTTGCGGTGTTTCTGCATTTTCTGTATAGACATGCGGTGTTACCGTTACAGATCTTGTAATTTAAAAGCTTTCAGCCAAAATTTGGCTCAGGAATACACGTGCATTATGAAAATAATCATAAGTAGAATGTAAAGTTAATAAGTGATAATTATTCAAGTGAAGATGCTTTAAACTGCGTAATACAAATCCATAAACTCATTAGTTACAACGCAAAAATGAAAATACAGTACAACCTGTCACATCCGGACCTGTGATATCCGGATCCTCCCATATCCGGACGTATCTCCAAACTAATTTTTCAATTTTGGTTAGCGAAATGGTTAGGGATGGAAAAGTGAAAGTTGCAGCTGGAATGTTGTTTGCACGCCTAGTCTATTCAGAGCGGGGCTGTGGCCTTGACTCGGTCAATGGCTCTTTCCCAGAAATCCATTCCTTTATTCTCAACCTCGGCTGCCGTCCGCCTGCCACTTGTTACTCGCAGTCTGTGTTTGCGTTTTAAAGTGACAGTTTGTTGTGCAAGTGAGTTTCTAAACTGTATGTCAGAAGTGATTGCTGTTGTTATCGTTATTGTTAACCGTTGTTACTGTATTTTATCATTGTTATTTTTAATTGTTGTTATTCTTTATCGTTGTTTTTTGCTAAAATGGCGGAGAAAAGGAAGAAAACTGTTGTGACAATGGATGAAAAGTTTCGTGCTCTGAAGAGGTTGGATGCTGGTGAAACAGCTAAGAAGATTGCTGCTGACATGGGAGTAGGAACGAGCACTGTGAGTGACTGGAAAAAACGAGGAGTGAGATTGAGAAGTGGTGCTCATCGCAAGCTTCAACAAGTGGGGTAAAGAAACTGAAAATGATGAAGAAAGCCACTAACAACCAAGTTAATGAGGCTTTATATCTTTGGTTTACCCAAAGAAGAGAGCAAGGATTGCCTATCTCAGGCCTTTGCTAAAAGAAAAAGTTTTGCACTTCAATAAAGAAATCGGAGCCGATGGACAGGTTAAAGCAAGTGAGGGATGGTTAGAAAGTTGGAAAAATCATTATGGTGTGCGGAAACTGCAGATCAGCGGTGAAAAACTTTCTGCTAACCAATATAATGTTGACAACTTCAAAACGTTTTTACACAGCTTTGTAGATGAACATGGGATTTCAGGAGAACAGCTCTACAATTGTGACAAGACTGGGCTCAACTATAAAATGCTGCCAACCTACACTTTGGCTTCAAAACAAGAAGATAGTGCAACAGGGTATAAAAAGAAAAAGGAGAGAGTGACCATTTTAGCTTGTAGCAATGCTACAGTTCACAAACTTCCACTGGGATTTATTGGAAAATCCAAAAAGCCGAGGGCTTTCAAGAACTTTAAAGATTTGTCTTCCCTGCCAGTTTGCTACAGAAACCAACGCAGTGCATGGATGAACTGTGAAATATTTAGTGGTTGTTTTCACAAGCAGTTTGTGCCACAAGTTGAAAAACATTTAGCGAAAAATAATTTGCCAAGAAAAGCAGTGCTCCTAATAGACAATGCACCCTCACACCCAAGTGAAGATGAACTGAAAAATGGTGACATAAAATGTGTGTTTTTACCCCCAAATGTGATATCCCTTTGTCAACCTATGGACCAAGGTGTGCTTGAATCACTGAAACGTACCTATCGCCATAAGTTACTGACTGTGTTGATTGCTGAAATGGACGAGGGTGAAAGTGTTACGGAATCCTTAAAAAAAGTGGACATGTTAGATATGGTGATATGGGTATCCCAGACAAGGGATGAAATAAAACCGTTTACACTGGTTAGGTCATGGAGGAAGCTGTTAGATCATGAAACAACTGAAAAATGGACTGGGGAGAAACCAGAATAAATCAATGAAACTGTTTGCAATGAAGAAGAGAGTCAGATTGCAGAGCTTGTAAAAAACCTGCCTGGATGTGAAGAAATCAATGATGATGAAGTCAAGAAGTGGTTAAGTGAAGATGAAGTCAACGAAATTACAGACAGTGACATTATGGAAATGGTGTGCAATAGCGATGAGAAAATCTCTGAACCCGAAGAGGATGACAACAAGCCTATAATGAGTCACTCTGAGGCATTCAAGACCATCGAATCTCTGATCAGTTATGTTCAACATGAAGATGAAACAAGTGAAACTGAAGTGATGCTTTTAAGAAGGTTGAGAGACATGGCTTCCAAAAAACGTGTGCAGCGTGTGAAGCAGCCGAAAATCACAAACTTTTTCAAAAACTGATGTATGCGTACTGTAAGTAAAACTTTTTAACCAATTTTACTTTTTGTATTTTAAAGAGTACAGTGTACAAATACAAATGCTAAACCAATAGAAACGTCTAAAAAAAACATTCAACAACAAACGCGTTCATTATTTCTGGCCCTCTAGCTATTTATAAATGACCTTGTGATATCCGGATTTTTCCATATCCGGATCGGCCGGTCGCCATATTAGTCCGGATATGACAGGTTGTACTGTATACAAGACCCCTATTAGACCAGTTGTTGCTTACAGAGGTGAGACATGGATATTAGGAAGAAACACTGAGAAGGTTTGCATGACATGTTTATGGCCTGGTTAAGAAAGATGATGAATGGATAACAAGAAATAACCAGGAGATAGATGATCTATTGAAGCATTAGGGCATTGTTGGTTCATAAAGACTCAACAAATACAATGGCTAGGCCACCTAGAGCGGACGGATGATCAGCATATGCCAAACGAAAATCCTGAGGACACAGGTGTATGAAAGTTGAAAGAAGGGTCGACCTAGGATAAGATGGTTGGATGATGTGCTGGAAGATCTCAGAACAAAAGATGTGAGGGGTAATACTGAGATGTCAACTGATAAGAGACATTGGAGAAGACTGATGTTGGAAGCCAGGGCTCACACTGGGCTGTAATGCTAAGGAAGAATGCAAATCCATAGTATTATATAAATTTTGAGGAGACATAACAAACACTAAAATGAATGTATGTTAAAACTATCATATTATACCTTCTTCTCCAGTGACTGGTGTATTTTCATCAATAACCTGTGCCTGATTTGTTTTAGGTCTGTGAAAATATAGGCTGTACTTTAAAGAAGGCAGAAACAAAGCCCACAGGAAAGCTGCAGACATTCCTAAACAGAAAACATGAATAAATGCATTATACAAATATTACAGCAAGATAAAATACATATACATTATAAATACTTACACTGTATGTATCATTACAGCAGTTGCTGAGGAAGGCTATACACAAGCCAGGAATACACCTGCATGAAGCATCATGTTATAGACAAATTTCATTCCTGCCATTCATGTCAAACTCTCTGACAAGTTACTACTTAAACAGTTTCAGCATATCCCCAAGAGAAAAAACAAATTCTAAATCATCCGGATTATTTAAAATGGACACTCATTAAATACACACGTTGATTAAATTCACACGGTATGTAATATGATTAAGAATATAATAGGAAAAAGGTTCTTTTTTCTCGAGTGCTGTGCTCAAATGCATCATAGATACCTCTTATTTATCTTTATTTTGAAAAACTCTGTCAAGGGTTATTAAACAAATTAGTTACCCTGTTAAACCAAACATCACTCCCTTCATGTCTAATTTTCAGGTATATTAATATATTCCTGTTCAGGTTTAAATACAGATACAGCCACAATGACAGACATGTTCTCAATATCAAGTTTGTTTCACATTTTGTCAGTCATTTAAAGAGTCTATAAACACACCATGTAAGTATGCAATTCATAAGCTACTGATATGTATCCTACTGAGAATAGTATCGAATAGCATACAAGTATGTTGCAAATAATTTTTCGCATATTTTTACAGGAAAAATTAAATATACACAAATCTAAATTTTTTGTGTATTTTAAAAAATACAGTACAGTTTTACAGAATGATGAATCATAGATGACACGAATGATAAGAAAGGGTGTCCTAATTTGTGAACGACAAAGCACTCAAACACACACACTTATATTTTAATACATGTATACTATTATATTACGTAAACAGCACTAATGACACCAACACTAATATAAGAAGAAGAATATATCTCACAAATGAAACGTTATGGATTAAAAAAGCACCTGGCATCTAGCTTCACCTCAAGAAGCACACTTATCAGGCCAGTGCTGAGATATGCTTCAGAAACCTGGATGATGACAAACAATAGCGAGACTTCTAGGTTGCTTTGAAAGAAGGATTCTAAGAACAATATTTAGAGGAGTACCAGAAAATGGAATGCGGCACAGGTGCTATAGTTATGAACTATACCATCTTTACAAAGAGCTGGACATTGTAAGGATAATCAAAATATGCAGGCTAAGGTGGGCTGGACTGACAGTGAGAATGGAGAAAGGACTGCCTATGAAACATATCTTCTACCAGAAACCAATTGGTAGTAGAGCAAGGGGAAGACCCCAAAGTAGATTCAAAGATCACATAAAGGAGGACCTCAGAAAGCAAGTAACCGGACCTCAAGAAGTCAATTCTTGAGGAGGACCTCAAGAAGTAACTGGAAAGCAAGGACACACAATGGGGAAGAATGGAGTCGACTCTTGGAGCAGGCCAAGACCCACCAAGGGTTGTAGAGCCACGGCTGATGTTGATGACGATGATACTATTATATTACAGTTATTTACAAATGTCCAACAACAGAATGTACTTCACCTCCTATCATGGCTGAAACAGATAGAATTTGATAGTGTGATTGTTCTGGAATATTATGTGATTGTCCAAGCATTTTATTGACTAAATCCAGCACAGTTCACTTCTAAATTGCTTCTCTGAATTTTTATACCATCTGATACAATTTAAATGGAAGGGCAATTTGATCCTCAACTGAGCTGAAGCATTAGTACTATTCCAGTTAGTTACTGGTGGATTGTATTCAGGATAATTTGGCTGGGGGTCATGGAAGTAAATGAAAACAAACATAGATGAAATTTAATGTTTCTGCTGTAATATTTACATATTCACATATAGTAGGTTGATTAATAATTGTTGCGTTGGCAGCTTACATGTTCAACACTCTGAACTTCTTAAATAAAATGTAATATCATTATATATTTTCTAAAACTATCACAGTCCAGAAAAGCATAGAGAAAACCAAATGCTCTATGACCTTTCTATAGACTGACATAGGTGAAGCTTACACCTGATGCATGTTCTACATGACATTTGTAACAGTACAATTCTGGCCGTACTGTATTTTGGGGAATAATCAATTTAAATTGTATTTTTATTCAAAGTCATATATAAGAAACGAGTAAAGTTTTATGAAGGTTTGCAACTACGCAATATCGAGTGGACAGGAATTGCTTCAAGGTCGGGAGTATACGCGCAGAAACAACAACATCATTTTGCCATACTAATGTGTCAACAACCTGCACCCATGTATACGTCATCTAAAAGTATGCAACACGTAATACATGCGCTTGTAAACAACTAAGGCATGGGCCTCTACACAAAGAGACTGGTGACGCAGTTACTCCCCACCTCGGAATTGAAGCGTTGCAAATCGTTCTCAGTCACGAAATAGCAGTTAAGCCGGCCGGCTGTATATCAAAATTTTATAAAACTAAGTCTCGGACGTCCGCCCGTACAATGTAAAAAGTGAAGTATTTTGTATAAAGTGAGGTAACAGTTCAACGTTAAACCATGTAAAACGTAAACACAAAGTACCGTAAAATTTTAACATCTATAGTGCGAGTTCAGCGATGGGATGTCTGCAGGACTGATTTCAGCTAAGTGACAAAACGGGGGGTACCCAAAATGTTGATTAAGGGTCAATACAAAATTTTCAATCACTAAATAACTAATAAAAATGAGCTCAATTTGGGGAAAATTAAAAGAAAATTGTACCATAAGAATGCGAGCGTGAGTGAATGCGAGAATATCTAATTACATTTAATTAGAAGTGCTGGGTTGTAAAGTTATTTTAATAATGATATCATAAAAATATAATTGAATATGTTATTTTGGAGGGCTTGTGAAATGTTTAAGGGGAACTTTAACTTGAATAATTGAACTATGCCTCGTGGTGTATAGTAGCGTGCTTGTTTTGCACAGTCACATTCATTTGTACATTATACAACAATAAAAGGTAATGTCATTGGTAAACATTTCAAGCAAGAGTAAATTATTTCAGATAACAAATCCCGCTACTTCTAGTTCGCTTAAACGAACTCTGCTCATAAAGGTAAGCAAATCTAATGTTCTTGTATTATAACAAGATGGTGCCTGAACAAAATGTTGGTGAAAGTTATTAATATTCCATATTAATAAAAATGCATTAAATAATTAAAATATAACAATGGCACCCGAACAGGGACCCGAAAAAATTAGAAAGAAAACAGTGAAGGAAATTAAAATTAACTAAGTTCTAATTATGAGTAGAAAATTATAGCACAATTGGCTTCCGAACTTAGGGACATTTATATAAAGAAATTTATATAAATATAGGCCTACTTGGAGAACAGAATGGTGGTTTGAAATGAATAAAGTATAAATAAGGTACGTAGGAGGTTACGAGAAGTAACGTAAAGTGTTATGTAAGTAGAATACATTGTTGTGTGATAAGTAGATGTTATATATGTTAGTATTTTGATATAAAAGAAATAACTTTATCATTAAAAATGGAAAATAAAGAGATAAATCTTGAAAATACTCTTACAGAGTCCATGAGAATCAATAATGTAGAAGCACAGTCTACTCCAATGACAGCTAGAGTAAAAGAGTTGTCGATGAACGATATGTTTAACCTAATAAGAACTATGTCCAAAAATATAAATAGTAGTCTAAATGAATTGAAAGAACAAAATAAAGAACAACAAAGTGATTCCAATGTTAAATATGATAATTTAAATACCAAATTTGATGAGAAGTTTGACGAAGTAAAAGAGGAAGTTAAGAGACAAAATTTTAATTTTAACAAACAAATTGATGAAATGAATGCACGTTTCGATAAAACGAAAGAAAAAATAGTAGCGTTAGTAAATGAGAAGTTTGATAGACCAAAGAATAAAGTAGACGAGAGTAAAAGGGGGGTAGAGAATAGTGGAGAAACAGGTAAACTAAACGTAAATAAAGACGGTCAGATGACAAATAATAAGGTAAGTGGTGTTGAGAATTATGACAATACAAATAAAAATATGGTGTTAGAAAATAATTGTGTGGATATTGATAGTGATAACGAAATTTTAGAGAGAGTAGAAGATGATAATGATGGGATGTTAGTGTGTGTTGAGTCAGAGAGAAAGTGGAGAAAGAATTTACAGGTAAAAGGGTTGCAGGGGGTAAATTTTTCCCGTGATATTGTAGTTGGGAGTGAAGTAAAGGTTTAGGAAGGACGAGAGTTCCTTCAGAGTATATTTGGAAGACGATATGTCTGCAAATAAAGTTCCCTGGGTTTTTTGTGCACTTCATAGGTGGTGCAGTAATTATGAGTTAGTGTCCCCTGTATATTTTGAGAGTGAGGATATATTGAGAGAGAGAAATATTGTGAGAGAAAGAGAGATATAGAGATTTTTAAAGTAAATACAAACTATGAAGAGTTTGTAGAGAGGTTAGGTGGAGAGAGAAGTAATAATAATGAGTACTTACCTTATAGTGAAACTGAGATAGCAGTAGATGATGTTGTTGAAGATGATAATATGACTTACCCGATTATGACAAATTACACTAAGGGCGACAGGACCATACTCTATGATGACATGTTACATGATGAAATAATATGGAATAAGCCTATTAATTCAAACGACATTGTGGAAGGATATAAAAATTTAAATAAGTATTATATTGATAATAATAATATCATATATTTAATACAAAATAATTTATGTAGACCTAAGATTCGACTGTTGTTCGATGATGGTGGATAAAGTGTTTTATGGTGTATGAACATTTAACTACGTGAACAGTGTGGTGTTGAGATGGATTGTTTTATGAACTGATTTTGGTCAACAATAACAAATAATAAGTTGGATTGTATAATTTTTTTTGTATTAATGTCAATGTATTTGTGTATTCTTGATGTTGTGTATTACATGTATTTTTATGTAAACCATGTATGTAACAGGAAGTTATAGTTTAATTAATTTAATAATAACAATTAACATTTTTTGACTAAATAAGTGATGAAAGTAATGGTGAAATTTTAAATAATTGAATTAAATAATTGAAGATTAATTACTTAATTAATGTTGTACAAAAGAAAGGTTGATAATGAAGTTAAATGATTTTATGAAATTAAGATTCGATAATGATTTGTAAATGATTAAACATATAATATGTGTGAATATGGAATTACATTGTTATTACGAGGTAAGTGATGAATTTTCCAGGGTAATCTTTAATGATCATATTAAGGTGAAAATGTTGTAAAAGGGTTTGGGTGATAATGATAAGTAAGGCATGTGAGTTAAGCAGGGTTAATGTTAATGGGAGTTAGAGAGAATAAGAATTTTGCAATACCAGTAATACACAAAAAGGGTGTTAGATATTTTAGGGACACAGTGGTGTTAGTGATTATATGTACAGAAGATGAATAATGTGATTAAAGGGTAAATAGTTGATGGTGATATTTTGTAGTAAGGGTAGTGGTGTAGGGAGTCATAAGCGACAGGTGTCATGGCGGGAGGAATAGATTTAAAAAGGGTTACGGGTTACCTGAAAGGGTCAGGAACCGATAAGGGAATGAGTTGGTAGAGTTCGGGTACACACATCCTAGTACAAAGAGGGTATTAGTTATTTTATTTTAAGAGGTGAAGGAGTCAAATGGAATTAGTGTTGAAGGGGGTTATAATTGAGAGATTGGTGTCATAATATGGAAATCTGGTTGTTAGTGGTTGTTGTTAGTAGGAAGAAAGGTGAGTAAGGTTAGATATATAAATGCCTATTCAATTGAATCATTGTGAATAACGGAGAATCACCCGAACTAATAGGGATGAAAAGGTGAAATAAAAGAAAATTCATAGTTTGTAATAATAACTGAAAGGTAATGTAAAATAAAGGTTGATAATAAATTTGAATTTTTTTGTGGAGAATTAAATGGTATAGTAAATGAAAAATAATTGATAATTAATTAATAAAAGTTCAATTGAAATTAAAATGTAATGTTTATAATTTTATACGCAAATTTAAAGATGTAGGGTGTGTAGATTTTGATCAAAGTTAAATGTGATTTGGTTATTTTAATGTAATAATCGCAATGTTAATTATAAGTGTATTATGTTTATTATGTATTAGCATAGGAATTTAAAGATTAATTGTATGTATGTATAACATGTTTTAAATGCGATTCGCTACATTTCGGGCGATCTCGGCCTTACCAACCCAGATCGTGGTTTTGGATGACAATCAGCTGTGGGCAGAAATTGTAAAACTGACCACATTTGGTTGCCTTTGAAATTGGTCAAACATAGAAATTTAATGGGGAACAAAAAGGGAATCTAAGTTTATTTTGAGCACAGGCTATTTTCACCCAAATAGGGGTGGTAGACGTTAGGGGCATATATTAAGAAAATGAGTAGGGGTACTTACCCTGAAGGTTTTGTAACGCTGAAGCAAGGATGGGAGTGAGAGAAAAGAAAAAAGTGCTCACTCCTTCCGCCTCAGTCCTTGTGGAGGCAACTGGACGCAGTAGTCCAGGGGGGGAAATAGTGTGTGTGGAGGAGAAAAGGGGATGCTTATTATTAACAGCGCTGGACAAATAGAATTTCTGTTATAATAATATTTTATAACTGTTAAATGATTTTGAATTGTTTTAGATAAAAGGGGAAATGTTTAAGAATTATAGAAGAAGGGAGATATAGATGAATTGTATTTGATTAAATTTTGATAATGTGTTGAAGAGAATTTTAACAATGTGTTTAAATATTTTAGATGAAATTTGAGTAATGGAAGATATTTGTAATATTGTAAGGGGAAATGTCTATTTTAATTCTGATGGGAATCAGGGCAATAATTTTGATTTTTGGAAAAGAGTTAACAAGATAAGGGTATGCAGAATGATGTAAAGGAATTTTATAAATGTATCATGTTAGTTTAAGGGTTCATATTTACATGTGTTAAGAATTAAGAAAAACCAGTGCTTCTTAACGCAAACCAGCACATAGCTAAGGGGAAACAGATCAGTTAGGGATATGGTATTATACAAGGCCACTATTTGATATTTTTAATTTGATGTCTCAGTGTCTGGTGATGCTGTGGCGGCGGTCCTGAGGTGGCCAGCGCATCAGAGCAGGAGTGTCAAGCGTCTGTCTGGCCTTGCGGTGTTGGGATCTCGAGAGAGAAGTCCAGTAAGGTCATTCAGGTGCGGTCACAGCCACTGGACCAAGGGTAAGTGATTGTATTTTTTTTATATAAACACTACAGGGGGTTGTGGTGACATATCCGACTGATCCCTTTAGGAAGTATGAGACGTCAATGAGAGTTTTTATGGTTTGGCATAAAACCTCTCATTGAGGGGGTTTGTAACGGGACAAACTATTGGGATTTATTTCTTCTAAAATAAATGTAAAATGTAATGGCCACTCAAGCTGAACAACATTTGAATCATAAATGCTGGACAGTTTTTTTTTTACACCTTGCAGTCAGTGCGGTTCCAAGCCAAGCCGTACGTAGGTGTTGTTGTTGCACAAAAGCCATTAACGAGTCTGGGAATGTGAAAGTTAGCAGCGAAGGGGGCGTATTCGTGCGTACGTGTGCATGAGTGACGCTGAGAACAGAGTGAGAGACACGTATGAAACATTCCAGAGCCAAAAGGGTGATGGAAACAAAGAACGCAACGCAGTACAATCCGCCCAGTTGAAATTACACTCTTAAACCGGCCGGTTGTAAAGAACAGTTCCAGAACAAAAATGCGAGCCCGTATAATAAAAATGTGATTTTAATTCAAATTAATAAGTTTTACAGTTATGAAGTGAAATGAAGTTACAGTTTCGAGTCTCTCGAAAATTACGGCAAAGAACGAAATGTGCAGCGTGGTGAAAGAAACAGAAAACGGACGGAGGCTGGACTGAATTTTAGGGACGAAATGGCAGATAAGAGAATCAATTATCTTATTCAATTATATTCATAAATTAGGAAAAGAAGAAATTTAAAGCAAAAATTTATAACCATTTAAAATTGAAACCTTTTTAAAAATTTAAATGAGCTCATAAGGGAAATTTAAATATGTATCGTGAGAGAGTAAATGGGTGTGTGTAATAATCATGTAATAAAATTAAGAGGCGCTGGTTTGTGATAAAATGGGGTATAACTATTTCTATGTTATTTTAAATATGTCTATTGTTTTAAATATTTGATGATATCAAAATTTAAAGTGAGAAGGGATATTTCATTTATGATGGGGTTGTAACAGCATCTAAAATTTTCTGTTGTTTATTTAAATGCAATTGAATTGTTTTGAGGTAATAAAGAAAAAGAGTAACAAATATGTTTAATTTCAAAAAACCAGTTCTGATTTTCCCGTTCGCTGATTCGAACCCTGGCGAGTGAAATTTCACGTTGGCAGACAACAACGTGGCGTCTACAGAGCCAAAATACATAGTAAATAAACAAAACCTATTTCTTAATTTATAAAAAGGTAAGTAAGATAACACATTCATATTTGATTAAGTTTCACACTTTTATATAAAAGTAGCAGAAAATTATTGTTTTAAGTTTTACAGATTACGTTTTTCTTTTACAATTGCATATATATAAGGAAAAAATCAGACTACATGGAAGTTTTGGTCTGTTAAATCAATTCAAAATCAAGACAAATTTGATTAACAATAACAAAAATAGATAAGATTTGAAATTTAAGATTGGTATTGTACAGTTATTGTGTTTACAAGTAAAGAATTCCAACAGTAATTATTGGAAAAGCTTCTTTACAAGACCTCAACTGTAATAACTAATATATACACTGTTAATGTGTAAGTGTGAAGAAACAAATTATTTTAAAACCAATTTGACAGATTTAATTACTATAAATGACACCACATACACATCAGAGCTAAATAATATACATACATTTTATCAGCACCAATAAATGTACAATACTTATAAATTATCAACAGTAATTTTTTGTAATGAGTCACACTGAAATAATTAGCAAACTGTCTCTGTCATCAATTAATTCTTTATTACCATCATGTGATGGTTATTTATCGCTATTTGGATTAGTATTTATCTCTATGTAAGCTTCTCATAAAACTTATCAAATATTCATTTATAAGTTATGCATGAGCTTTATATAACTTTTAGCCTAGTCTTCTTCAATTGAAATTGTTTTTGTGCTTGAAAATCACAATAATAGTGAATATCTCTTATTAGCAATTTACTGAAGACCAACTTCGGGTTTTAGGGCAAATTCCAGTTAATCTCAAAATGATCAGTGCTGGACGTAATTTATATCCTCACACACGTAACTTCCACACACAAAAGTCAATACTAACCTAAAATGGTGAGGTGATTTAGTTGCGCCACATCCATTAGACCAAACGAGAGAACCGTCTGTGATGTTGTTGCAGAGATAAACCTGCCTGTAAGTGCTGCGGCTCTCATATGGCTTGTCACTACCTGGTAGTGTTGTTTGTCAACTTTGGCATAAATATATGTATAATACGCCACCTCACATGCTGTCATTGTTCCATAAAAAAATTCCATTGCCTACAGCATAATATTATCATTAACATAACAAGTCGTTTATATACTGCATTTACCCTAAGGTTTATACATTACCATCATTATCATTATAAACCTGACGATAGAAACTGAACAGTGGATTAGAGATGAGGATGTACAAACACCTCGTTGCGAGACTAACAAAATTTTCATTTATTTTGTAAATGCGCACAACAGTCATGTACAGTGTTTCATAGTGTGAACATCAGCTGAAAAAGACTGGTGAGAACAATAGAAGCATGTGTGTGACAGAAGGAAAGTGAGACAGGGAACTGTTATCATGTTGTCCCCCTCTCTCCTCTCTAGCCAACATGGGTATACTTGTAAGTGGTGGTAATACATTCGCTTGGTCAACGCAGCTCAGCATCCAAGAAAGGCTGTCATGTTTCTACCATCACTTGCCGTGCAAACGTCACTAATCACAATTTTATAATTCATAAAATACCACTGCGAATTCTAAAGAAGTTACACAAAAGACATATTAACAGGGTGAAGTGTATGTGCAAAAAACAAATATCGATAGTTTTTTAAAATCAATTTCCAAATATAGCCCTTACTTTATTTTCTATCTATGGACAGCACTACCACACACATCAAAATATACATTTCATTATTATAAAATATCTGTTGCCAAATGGGTTGGAGCATTCTCTGAAATACTTCTAACAGGAACTACTCACTGCTTTTAAAATATTTTAAAGATATTAAAAAATAAAACAAGCTGCTATCTCTGTGTGACAAATAAAAAGAAACATTTTGCAGCCACTTCATAACTAAAGAAGGTATTAGTAACAGTTTATTGACTTTTAATGTAAAGAAAACAAGTACCAATAAAATTCTTTAAACAGTTCTCTTAAACTTAAACAATAAAACTGATAAAAAGAGAAAACACAATTTGATACTCCTTACATTAATACCAAAAAGTATATCTGGCAACGCAACAAACTATCGAAAAAGTTGATATTAGCTGTTACGTTAGGAATAAAAAGTCATGTTTTTCACTTCTGATGTAAGTAAGATTGTTTATATTCCACCAGTATAAAAAAGGTTTAGTAAAAATTTACTAACTGTTAAAATAAAGATTACCACAGGTTTGTAACAAATAACTATTTTTTCTAAAAACAACAAGTACAAATAACTTTCATTCAGCACATTTTGCTCATCAAATCATTATACATTCCATTAAATGAACTGCCAGTATTTCTGAAAGAAGTTTTTTTACTCAAAAACAGAACTACACACCTTACTAACCTTATGTGTAATTTAGGAAAACACTAAACAGCTCACTACAACACCAAGGCTGCTTGGAACCAAAGTGTTAACTACGATTCTGATTTAAAATAAACACAGTCATTGTAGTACAACTATGTCTTACTACATTTAGTTTATGCTGCAAAATAAGTACTAAATCTAAAAAGTTTAGACATCTTTAAAAATACACCAGTTGTTTGTTACATTAATTAACAAATTGGCTAGCAAACAAGGCAGGTGGCACAATGATATTTTACACTATATAAGCAATTTCTGACTTAGTTGCCTTACTTAAAACACTGTAAAGACAACATGTAACTTTTATAGATCAACTCAGTGTGTGTAAATTTACAAATTCATCCTATCTACTTAATTTTAACACCATAAAAGTATTATTTATCTTGTCATTTGAATTAGTAGTCTCTGTAATTCCATCTTTGTCGTGTTTACTTGCTCGGCTGCTAGTTGTCATGTTTTGGACGAGGCCTTTCAGTGTTTCCACCATTTTCAAGTCCTAAACCACGACTAAACCATGACAAAGTTGGAATAAAAGTATTATCATTTAATATGATCACATTTACTGTCTATAGATGTCCTTACGATAGAATACAATATACATTATGTTAAAATTATGAACCTGCATGGATGGTACTCCTCGTCCCCATATAAGTATCGCTTGAGAAACGACGCCAGAGAATGCGTTCATTACAATTATTGGTTTGTAACGTAACCAATCCGTAAGAAGAAAAACCACTACCAACTGAGCCAAACAGACATATGTTGCCACTGGATATATTTCTTGATTTACCTGAACATGAAACCAAATATCCAAACAAATAAAAATGTATTCACACACACACACACACACACACACACACACACACACACACACACACACACACACACACACACACACACACACACTTCCAATACTTTTTGGCTGCAACATTTTCATAAAGTACGTAGTATTTTTGTAATAGACTAATAAATTTGAAAGCATTCTAAAATTAATTTTGTTATTTGTGTATTATGCAGACGCTACTTTAATTTTGTACCAGTTTGTATGTTCATGTAACTGTACATTTAGAAATCAATTACTATGAAACTGCAGCTAACTGATACAACAAAATGCCTATGTGAACGAAGAAGTACATTTTATAGTGTTCTCAACATTAATATTGACAGGAGAAAACTGCCATTGTTTATGTGTATAACAATGCAACAGTTACTATACGTACCTGAGCTTCTGTTAGGTTCATAACAGGTCCAACTAGGTACTGCGTTATGTAAGGGTCTTCTGGTCGGAATTCTTTTAAGAAACCAAATGTACCAATCCATAATGAGAGTTTCAACCAACTCTGCATTCTACAGATTAAATCTTCCAATGAACTGTAGAAGTAGACATACATTTTATGCATGCAATAAACAAAGGTATGAACATGAACTTTTGTGTACCATTACAATTTTATCACAAACTTATCCCTAAAAATTTGCTATTATATTCGTTTTAATGTTATTATATGACTTGAAAGTTGCTAATAACAGGTAACAACAAAATGAAATTATTAAGCATTTTATATTAAATCCGGGATCACAAATATTACAGTTTTACAAAGACAGGCCTGGTGTCCCCAAACATTGTAAACAAAATGTGGAACTGCCCCAGTTTCCTGTTAATGATATTACAATACCATTTGTTAACTTCCAATCTAGTTACTTCCTTGTAAAGGTATTGTATTAAAATGCTAGTTGAAAGATTACTGACAACCGCTTATAATTCAGACAAATATTATTTTCTTGGATTTCGTTGTCCATGACGTGTCCATTACTTAACTAATTATAATTAATCCACTACCAACTCGGAACACAAAGTTTTTTATGGGTAAAAACAAAAAAGTTTTACCTTATAGCCTGAACCAGTTTAGAAATACCAATTACCAACAAGAACCACACCTCAGATATACACACAGCTATCAAACTCAGAGAAAAGCCACACAAACACAATATCACATTTGTAAAAGCAGACAAAGGCAACACAACTGTAATCATCTCCACAGACGACCTACACAATAAAGTACAAAACTTCATGGAACAGAACAACATTACAGAACTAAAACACGACCCCACTGACAGATACCAAAACACAGTCAAACAACTAATCAACAAAGCCAAACACATAATGACACACAAACAAAAGCCCTACATGAGACAAATCCGACCATCAGCCCCTACCCTCCAAGCGCTTCCCAAAATCCATAAAGAAGAAATCCCGATCCGCCCCATTATCAATTACTGAAATGCCCCCGCATGCATACAAACTCGCAAAACATCTACACAAAATTATCAGACAACACACACAACTAGACAATAACATTGCAGTACAAAACAACACAGACCTAGTAACAAAAATAAAAGACATACACATCCCCCATAATGCCACATTAGCCTCCTTTGACATTAAAAACCTGTACACAAACATCCCCATCTCCGAAACAATCATCATCCTACAAAACAAACTCAAACAGAACAACACACCAGACGAACTTATCAATGAAATAACAGAAACTCTGAACATAATCACAAAACAAACTACTTCACATATAACAATAAATTTTATACGCAGAATGACGGTCTACCCATGGGCTCATCCATATCCAGCATATTAGCAGAAGTCTTCCTCCAGCACTTAGAAAAAACAAGAATCCTCACAAACAATGACAGACACTCACATAATATACTATATTGGCACAGATACATTGACGACATTCTAATACTATACAGGGGCAACAAAAGACAATGTGAACAGTTACTAACGCACATAAAAAAAATACACAAAAAACATAACCTTCACTGCCAAATACGAACACAACAATAGCATAAACTTCTTTGACCTCTCCATCACAAAATTTGAACACACACACAAATTCAGTATATACAGAAAACCGACTACAACTGACACACCAATACACAACTCCTCCAATCACCCAATTCAACACAAACTACCCGCCTTCAGAACTATGATACATAGACTTAACAACATCCCACTAGATGAAAAAGACTACAAAGATGAACTAAACACAATAAGATATCTAGCAGAATCCAACGGATACAACAGAACAATAGTCAATAAACTCCTACACAAAACAAACAACAGACAAAGACAAAAAACAACAAATTCATAACACTAACATAGATCAATAACCAAACTGAAAAAATAGCAAACAAATTCAAAAAAGCAGGATATAGAATCGCATACAAAACTACAAACAAAACAGAACACACACTATCAAAACACACACACAAAGCACAAAACAAATTCGATCTACCTGGTGTTTACAAACTAAACTGCTCAGATTGCAACAAATTCTACATAGGCCAGACAGGACGTAGCTTCAAACAAAGATACAATGAACACACAAAGGCACTACACTCCACTACAGAAACCACCTTTGCAAACCACCTCATTGAAGCAAACCACACATACAAAAACATCGACAATAACACGTACACACAAAAAGGCCGAAAACTAGACACTCTTGAACAATTGGAAATAAACAAACACACGAAAACATATAAAAACGACATCCTAAACGAACAGCCACAGTTCAAATCACACGCATTATTCGAACATATCACACCCCACACACACAACATCGATCCTTCAAAAGTCGATACCGTCGCCAAGAACAAGACGGACAGTGCTCTCAGCGGCAGCCTGTGAAGAAGCTTTTTAAAAGTGAAAACTGGTTCAGGCTATAAGGTAAAACTTTTACGTTTTTACCCATAAAAAAACTTTGTGTTCCGAGTCGGCAGTGAATTAATTATATTATGTTCCTGCACTGCATAAAGAGACTTATATTTGGAATTCTTAAGAATAGACACTCACACCTGCATCAACAATGGCGTATTTGCCTCAATTACATTTCTGTTTGCACACACATAATTTTTGCATAACATGACAGATATTACAGTAGAACTCCAGTTATCCGAATCGCCAATTATCCGAATCATTATCAGGAAATTAAAAAAATACAATTTCTAAAAATAAAGTTTATTCAAATTGTCGCACTAACAAAAAAAAAAAAAAAAACATCGTAAGCAAGTGCAAGTGAAATACACATATAAGACTGTGTTAGCAATGCATCATAGTTTACGTACTGATCACTAAATTGTTTTCTAGCCTACTGCTCGCCTAAAATTATAATTATGTGTTAGTATTATTTTTAATTTTTTTTGTAGTAAAAGTTTTACAAAACATTTTACAAAACACGTGTGATCTGGTTTTTAGTAAGATACTGTATTCATGTTATAACAATAAACAAAAGTGATTTTTTGAGCAATTTTCACGTTTTCTTTTACAACGTAACCTTTTTCTTATGTTTACCCAATTATCCGAATTTCTGCATATCCGAATTACGTCTGGGACTCATTAGTTCGGATAAATGGAGTTCTACTGTAATTACATTTTCATTTTCATAATCTATATTACTAGAAAATAGAAAACAAATGTAGCTATATATCTAAAAACTAGTATGATAAAATTACATACATTTCTTCCTTATGAACCACGCAACAAATAACACTAGTAGTTAGTTATCTGTATTTAAACTTCAACCTTGAATGTATATCAGCTACATATTATGACTTATTACTTTCCTAGTTAACGGTTGTGAATAACTTGTCAGTAGCATTATTTTCTATATACCACTTGAAAAATATCCAATCTTGTTTGAAAATCATAGTTCACCAAGTATAATACAAATTACATAGTTTACCTTTTCTTTATAATTCTGATAAAAACTCTTTAACAATTTATACCAGTAATTTAAAGTAAGCTGTTTAGTTTTTTATATAAAAAATTCTTTGTGTTAATTCTTTGTAAACAAACTTTAAAATAAACATTCTTCAAGTATTTGACAATATCAATGGCCTAGTATAAATCACATGAACTAACTTCAACTGCTTTGATATCTGGGGACAGGACAAATATACAAAATAATGCTTGAGACATTTTAGGTAGTAGTAGCTCATTTGGTTTCAGTAAAGAAAGCAATTGGAGCAGATTATATTACGGATTACCTGTAGCTGGGTAGCCCAATGAGTGTTGGATGGGATCAACCCAATAAGTAACTAATAATAACTGATGTTAGATTGTGGTTGGCCATGACAAAATTAATTTTAAAGGCAGAAATTAAAGCTGTCACTGGGACCTTGATCTCAGCATTGTCATATGTACTTTTAAAGCACTCCAATTTATTATTTATCAGACTAATCCACTCTTTACCTGGCTGATGACAGTTTCTTGTTAGGCACCTTCTAATCTTTGTTATACACCTGGTCTGTTAAAAAGTACACAATAAATAAATTTTGTCGAGATAAATATGTAGGACTTCCATTTTTGAGCATACCAAATATTATCCCAGTTTTTAACTCCTTTTTTTAACTCTGCCTGGGTCTAAAAAACAGAAACAGTGAAGTGATATACCCTTGTAAAGTGTAAGCATACTTCTTAGTGTACGGTACTTGTAAAGATATGAAAAGTGCGTACATTGATTTGAATGATAACAATGTTCCTAAGATATAATCTTCTTGATAAGTTTATAAAAATAAATGGCATGGTTATCAATTAGCTACCATGATTATGAGAGGATGGATAGACATAGTACTTGATATTACCAAACTGGAATTATGTTGTAAAGAAGCAATTACCATGTTACCAAACTATTATTGTCTTATTGTGTTATTCTTTCTAGCAATTTGAAAACGACAGCAAATACGAGTTTTTATGTTATGAATGAGGTCAAAGAATGAATGAAAAATAAATTTCACTTTAACATTCCTTTCCATAGATTTGGTTATGACATTACACGTTACACATTATTTGTATGTTGAGAAGGCCAAAGAGATGTGTTTAATGAGCTGGAAAATAAATCTTAGTAAGCAAAACAATCACTGAGGGGAGAATAAATCTGTCTACATCATGAGCATGATTAACATCAATTGTAACATCTGGTAAAGAGTTAAAAATGTGAATACCATTTGGTATGCTCAAAAACATATGGAAGTCCTGTACACACTCATCTATAAAAAATTTACCATGTATTGATAACAGACCAGCTTTATAACAAAGATTAGAAGAAACTGTCACCAAGTTTATAACAAGTCAACGAACTTTATAACAAGAAACTGTCACCAGTCAGAGAAGAAGTGGAGTAGTCCAATAAAAAATATGTGGGAGTGCTTTAAAAGCACATATTTAAAAAAAAAACTCAATGACAATGCTGAGATCAAGGTCCAAATAAATCAGCGTTATTTTACACCTTAAAAATGTGATTTGTGTTGGCCAATCACAAACTAACGTCAGTCGTTATTTGTTACATATTGGAGTGATCCCATCCAGCTACCCAACTATAGATGAATACTATGCACTCCTAGTTTCCTAGTTGAAATGAACTAATAGTGTTTAGTACACAGTACTCTGTCAGACACACTTTAACATTTGATTCTTGTGAGGGAAACAAATTAATACACTGACTGAATCCATTATGTTAAATCTAGTTTGTGTGAGAATGAACCTCATTGCTTGAATCAAATTCACTATTTTAGTCTTAATGCATGTACATCTGTATACACATTTTGTGATAGCAGGAAGTTAAGCGTGACTTGCTAACCATTTGGGAAGTACTTCGGGAATCTCAGAAATTGCAAAAAGCTTTTTGGTTTAAAAAATAAAAACCATCATTAATAAAAGTGAAAATTCCAAGTATCTAATGCTTTTATGTACAGAAATTTTATAATTAAAATGGATCTGTCATAGAAGTTTCTATATAAAAAGGAAGGGGAAGAAAACACAAATAAAGTCTTTTTCTTTAACTACTCACACACATTATTATATGTAAATAAATAATAATAAATTAATAAAAAATAAATGATCTTAAAAAATTCAAGTTTTCAGAATATGTTGAAGGTCCATGTAGTCTATTACTCTATAAGGGAAAAACACTATTATACAAAATATGTCTTTACTATGTTTGAATATGACATTAGAATTAAGTTCTTCACAATTTCCAGTTAGCCAGTCTATGACGTGGTGGGTCTATAGGTAGCGAATAATGGAACAGCTCTCTATTGAACTAACTGAGGAATTTTATCGTGGTATTAATGTACTGCACAGGCCTACAGTAGCAATTCTATTAAAAATTTTGTTTCTTCAAACTTACAGGTACTCATACAAAAGCAGATGCCTTATTTCCGATATCTTTAGTCTTCGAATTCCAAAACGATACTGGTATATTGGTAATTGTATATAATATACTTGTCACCTTAAATTTATTACAGATAACAAGTATATTGTATTCCAAGCTTGATATTTATGAGGTGTCTAGATTTTGGGGCTGGACGAGGAATCTGCTCGCCTTATTACTTTAAGTTTTACATTATATTAGTGTAATGTGTCCGAATAAATATCATATCGGATGGATAACACTTTCAATCCCTCCAACAAAAAACAATTCCAACGTAAACCACTCAACCTCCTCTGCCAACTGAAATATTTATCCGTATTTATAGTTAAAGAGTATCTTTGCATTCAGAATTACATGGTTTTTCAGAAGGTGCGTTATGAACACACGTGGAAGTTAAACAGGAAAATAACCGCAGACATTTAACGTGTGTTAAGAATCTTAACCTAAAAATATCCTAACTATAACACAAAAGTCTCTGTCATTTTAGCGACTTGTACTACATTACGATTCGCTTAAAACTTATAAAACATATATGTAAACTCATATTATGTATTATTAACACAGATTTATTGTTAAGTCAAACATATTAGAACTGGACTATGGATAACTCTTTACTTACATTATAAGAAATAGCTTCCACAACTAATCTAACCGTTACTGTAACTCGCTAAACATAAATAAATCTGTTCGCTAAGAATTAATACTGTTCGTTATTCTCAGTAACAATAACTAATGATAATAAAGGCCTCATGTTCAACCATATGTTAAGACTAAATAGTGAGCATGTGTTCGATTTCTATAATAGAAAAGGTTATGGACTGGAAACCACAGAAATAATGGCACCTCAGTTGAAGAAATTCATTTATGTAACAAAATAACGAGTTTTCGTTGGTATGTCAATATTTATGGGTTTTAATCATTAACTTTAAGACGCTTTCAAATTGTTACAACTAGACAACTACGGTTAATTTCAATTTTCAATCATGAAAACAAATAAATTTCTTCCTTGACTATACTTACTGCACTTGAGGAAAACCTGACCTTCGGAAACCACTTACAAAAATTAACAAACTCTTTTCTGTTTAAATATATATATTGAAGGAAAAATATTAAAAATATATCAGTAATGTAAGCGAAAACATTTCTTTATTAATGCACTCAGTACACATCTGAGATCATTTCTGTTTTGTGGCTCCCACAACGATTCTGTATATCCCGTAATATATTTATTTTATTAAATACAACTGTTTCATTAATGTCTCTGAACACAAAGTTTTTTATGAGTAAAAACAAAGTTTTACCTTACAACCTGAACCGGTTTTCACTTTTAAAAAGCTTCTTCAGAGGTTGCCGCTGGTAGCGGTGTCCGTCCAGTTGTGGGCGACGGAATCGAATTTCGAAAAGATCGATGTTATGTGTGTGTGTGTGTGTGTGTGTGTGTGTGTGTGTGTGTGTTGGGGGAGATATGTTCGAATAATGCGTGCGATTTGAATTGTGTCTGTTCGTTTAGGATGTCGTTTTTTTTTTATTTGTTTTCGTGTGTTTGTATATTTCCAATTGTTCTAGAGTGTCTAGTTTTCGGCCTTTTAGTTGATAAAACTCTTTAAACCTTTCATCATTTTATTTAAAGTGCATAAATGACTATTTGATAAATAACAGCACAGACACCAAACAGAATGTTAAGGTTATCTGTTACTGTTTAAATGGCCATTAATTACTTAACAGCCAAAAAAATCTTCTTCTTCTACTGGTATTACAACCCAGTACAGTTTTTAGCATCTTTAACAATTTTTCTCCTTTCACTTGTGAACTTACTTTGTTTTTTCCCGTACAAAGTATTATAGGTAAAATATTAAATTCTTTAATTAATGTTATTCTTTAGTTGACGATATGAATAGTAGCACTTGTTACATGTGTACTTTCAACTTGGCTGTGATTTGATGTAAACGAAAAAGTTTGGTGCTATTACCAAATTTATTACCAATTTTTTGCCTGTAACTAAAGTATGTAGCCAATCAGAATGCAAGAAAGATTGAATACTGGCAAAAAATATATCTGGCAAAAGATTGATAGGGATAAAAATAAATGCATCTCTCAGAGGAGAGTAAGCACCCAAAACTCCCCTCACTGTGCTTCTACAAAACAGAATTAGAAAGAGAATTATTTGGAAAAACTATAATAAATAAACAAGAACAAGCATATAATTTTTATCAAATTTATAAGTAATATATTTCTATTAGCAAGAAATATAGCTAAGTTTCAGGTTAAAATATTAATTATAATGGAAACGAAATATGATTTATTCCTGAAATCAATTAGTTGATTATTCATGGTTATTCACTGTCCAGAAACATTGCTAAATGTAGGCCTTTTTGTACTTTAAGGCTAATGTATTACTAAAACTGTGTAAAACTTAATTTTTTAATTGTGTATGTGGGCTTGACTTGAGCAAAGCAGTACACGTGCGCGCATGGGTGCACACACACACATACACACACACTGTGACGGCAGCGGTATGCGAACATCTGCTCTCCGGTACCAGCAGTGGACACAGCGAGCCAATCCGGCATCAGCATTCGGAGCGAGTCAATCAGCGATCCCGGTTAGTTAATAAAACCCGGGCCGGCAGAAAGGAACAGCCGAAGAATAGAACCGCCGCCGTTCTTGCGTCTTCGCACTCCCATTCCGCACCAGCGATAGACATCGCTGGGCCGGCAGCCGACTCTACAACCGATGCCAAAAGAAGAGGAGGACTCCAGTACACCACGAACAGCGGGCGCAGCCGCCGAACATCTCAGCACGGCACGACCAACATCAGCCTTCTCGCCACATGGTTCTTTTTAGGGCCACCAAAAACACTAGAGTGTACGATTGGTGCCATTTGTCATGCGGCAAGCCTTTTGTCCTGTGACAACACACACACACAGGAAATACTTTGTATTTACTTTGTACTTTGTATATATGATGTTAAAATACAAGCAGATATTTGGATGTATGTTATTGTAATTCTAAATAAAGTAGGTAGTAACACATTATATATTGCTTCTGAAGAGTCCGAGGGACTTGTGACCATGCTGCGTAATCTTGTATCTGGGAGTGTAAAGTTTAAGCGATTTGCAACTGTCTTGACATGACTGAGAGATACTAAATATTTTCATCATTCTCAAGAGACAGACTATGTTAAATGAATGATTTTAAACTTAGAATTATAGCCAAAATCAAACCCTATAAAGATTTTGTGTGACCAGGCGGGTTGCACAGTATATTATGTAAGAGACGTCATGAAATTACTGGATTTTGTAATTAAATCTCTTGACACAATTTCAATTTGAAAAGCCAAATGTAAAGAAGAAACATTAATGTTAGCCATTTTAAATAACGAGTTTCATTTTGCTATGTACATTCTTATATTCGCTTTTGTTTACACTTCACCTTCGTGCAAAGAACTTCTAAAGCAAAGCACTGACAAGAAAGATCTAATTTCACCATTAGTAATACAGCTTGTGTGCAAGGAGAATAATTCAAACCTCTGATTAACTTAAAAGTAGTTACATGTGGTACTGACATTGTTTTAGAATACCAAGAATCTGTCCGAATAAAATAAAATACCGATAATTCTCCGTTTACAATTTTCCAGTCATTTGATTAATTTCAATTTTACGTTTAGAATTTATTATTAAATTAAACTGACTCCTTTATCTTGAAATTAAAAAGAACTGAAATCATGAGCTATTATTTGAGGAGTTTCAGTTCCAATTCTAACCTACCTTACATGCTGAATGTAGAAAAAACAGTTGAGTCCATGAATACAATTGTGCTACTGATATGTAAGCAGACAGTGATAATGTTTCTGAGGAACACAGACTTTGGAAAATGAAAAAGAAGTAAGAGTGATATTTTACATCCATCTATTCACATATTTCTGACAGTGCTGTGATACCACAATTTATACCGCAGAATGTTGACATACCTTAAATCAAATTTAGTGAGGGTAAATAGTGTTGGAAATATTTGCCATAATTTTGTGATAAGAAAATTAGTGCAGTGTACACTGAGACATTGTTAATACTAAAAGAAAACTTCAGTACCCCAAACAAATTAAAGACAGCAGATGGCTAACCATTTATGTTAGTGTTTGGTTTATACAAGTTTTAAGAATTTTAATAATTTGTTTTAAGAATGTAACAATTACTTAAGAGTGTGGGTTTTGGAAACACATATATCCATTTCCACTCCAAAATTTAATGACATGTAACTGAGTATTTTTAACACTTAGTTAGAAACCTGAATTTCTCATTTTTTGAGGACAAAATGGATAGGATATACTATTTAGTCAATGTGTCTATTAAAGTTGATATATACGGTTTTACATAAATGCTCAGTTGTTCAGTTTTAATAGAATATGAATAAAACTGTAGTGTTACAGTATATGGCGTTTCAGTATTTATTTGAAACATTTCTTCAAATTATCTGATTAAAATGCCAAATGTAACCGTTATGATAAAGGTAATGCAATGAACTACACCTCGGAGAGCTTATGCTAAAGTCTGGTGCAAAAGGAGAATGTGTAGTTAAATAACCGGAGAGGAAAACATGAAAAATGGGAAAGTTTACTTTGAATTTAATTTTTTGAAATTCTTGGATTTTGTTGTCCATGACGTGTTCGTTGATTAACTATAAGTATAATACTACTGACTCGGAACACTAAGTTTTTTATTGGTAAAAATGTAAAATTTTTATCTTATAGCCTGAACCAGTTTTCGTTTATTACAAGCATCGTCACAGGCTCAATTTTTGAAATTCATACCTGCATTATTCAAAATCAAATGCTCATGCCTGAAGGATATTACATGCTGTTTAATGTGTTTTAATAAGCATTTATTGATTTGATATAGTGTATTCGTTTTTGTATTACTAACAATAAAGGATAAAATTCTATCTTGAATTTCATATTCCTCATCAAGTAATGGCATAATGTCAACTATCCATTCTGCTGCAAGTTTCCTAAATGCCGATGAATCGATGGTACACTTCGAAAACTACCATCGATAGTTTTGTTTCGTTCCTGATAGGAAGTTACAAATCGTTAGAAAGACACTTTAAGTTGGCATTGATGGAGTAAGCCGAGTAAGTATGCATAGGCAATAATCCAAAATATTTGTAATATTATAGGACACACACATGTAGATAGACAGACACACATCTACGATAAGATTATATGCCTAATTAGGTATATATATCTAATTATATGCCTATATTATACTGCTACAGCAATAGTCTATATCGATACGAATTGTGCTTATGGTTGTCGAAAGGATTGTTTGTTGGTGACGTACTAGAAGTGGAATACGAGGACGCTTTATCTAAAATAATTAAAAATTTTGTATGATTGTCGAGTGTATTTTACAGTAACATTTAGAGCTGTTAATGAATTATTTTATTTAACTGTGGAAATAGCGAACGTGTTTAATATCAGCACCCAAAAAGCTGTTCGTGTTATATACGGGTGGGTGTTAAGTCTATTATACGCAAATGTTTTTACTATTATTGTTATTTTCCATAGTACTGTATCGTTCCAGGTTTCTTATTAATTTGTGATATATTTTCATGTCTTTGTATTTTTTCAGATGATGGTCTGAAGTTGTACGTGGCGTTAAAAGAACAGAAGGTTACTTTTTCAATGGTCAAGGTGCTACCGTACCGTGAGATCTTATGTGAAGCGTAGTTTTTCTTTTCTTTTCAAACATTTGCCAAGGAAACCAGTAAATCAGCTTGTTTATATAATTTGGAACTGCGATACAATTAGTAATAATGTCGTTGACGGACGAGGTGGTCTCCACTCCAAATGCGGAAATCAGTTTGAGGTTAGATGTACTTTACGGTATAAGTTTAAGCTCTTAATTGTTTTATCATATTCACGATTATGTGTTAGTATTTACTATCTGTATTATATACGTTTTACCATCTGTAATTGAATTGTAGTTTTGTACAAGTTAAATGCTAAAATATTTACTCCGTAAGAGTATTAGTTTTGTAAGTAATGTGTGAGGGTGGGTCGCTGAACTACCGAAGAACAGTATATTATGTAGTGCTTCTGTTAGTGTACACGTAAGAAAGGTTGTATTTAATATTGTGAAATTTCTTTTTTCTTCCTTTACATAAGTGAAGGACAATGTGCCACTTTTATGTAGAATACAATTTTTTTCTTTACATTACCATCTTTTTTATAAGATACTTCCAGAAATTTACCACTACATTCAATGATTTTCCAAATTATCCTGATTTTTCAAATTTTTTTCAGACTTAAGTTTTAGAATAATGTATGTTGGGTAGCTCTAATGTGCAAGGTAGGTGGTTTTGGAGGATTCATCTTGACATCATGTTGATGTAACCTACAGAGTCAGTTATATGTTATTACAGACACTATTCTTAATTTAGTTCGTGGGAGTGATATCCTTTAAAAAATTAAACAGATTTTGTTGACTAGGTTATTGTAGTCCTGTATTTGTTTATTGTTCACTTGCTGCCAGCTGTAAGACAATGGTTGACATTAATTGATGGAGTGTGTGTGTGTGTGTGTGTTTTGCTCAGATGATGAATATGGTGTTCCTATGTCAAGGATCAGAGCGACGTAGTGACCCCGTCATATTACTAGAGTCTCTCCCCGTCTCAAAATTGTCTGGGGTATTATAGTGAGGTGTATTTAATGATTTGTATAGTGGCATAATTAACATATAATTACACTGCAACTTTAAACTTGCATAGATTCACACTACTGTGAATCCACAGGTGCGAACATTCTGCACAGTCCAATGATATATTCAGTTTTCATGTGCAATAATTCATTTTTTGCACAATCTCACAAAAACATAGTTTTGTGTGCATCTAGAATTCCTGTCAGAACTGGCAACAACTAATAACTTACACCACAGACAGAAGTCTTTCCCCTCTTGACTCACATCAGGTGATACACTGGTCTGGGATTGTTAGTTTTAAAACCGTACAGGGTGTTCAATGAATTTTTCCTATTTGATGTTTATTATAAACTGTGTATGCAACATAGTATATTATTGGTACAATTTGTAATATATTGGTACAACATAATGTATGTAGTGTATTACTGTACCATTTTACTCTAGGGTTACAGATTTCAAATTTTATGATTTAAGTTTGTTTATGTAATGTCATGTTTGTTGAATCTGAAAATCTTTTGAATTTTTGAAAGATTAGCATGTATGGATTCATCAAGTTTTCTTCTTTTAATTGAATGAGTGAAGCGAGTTCTCAGTTTCAACTTGCCTATTTGGCATTTGTCTGCGTGTTTGGGGTATGCCTCACAATAACTTTTGAATGCATGAACCAATTTTCATAAAATTTGTCACAGTTGTCCATACTTTTACCATACAGAAGCCTATGGCTTTTGAGATTGATCCCCAAAAAATAGGGGACAGGAGAAAAATGTGGGGGGTCTAGATTGTGAAGAAATCACAAAAGCCCATGTGGGGTAACAAATTAAAGGGAATTTTAACTGAAATTTGAATATAGTGTTCATTTTTGAAAATTGCAAAAATTTTAATGTCATGGCCCAAAAATTGGGTGAAATTTTGATAAAATCACAAAAATCATGTGATGTGGGCCTATCAGATTAAAATAAATTTTAATTGAAGTCTAAATGTAGTGTCAGTTTATAGAAATTTCAAAATTTTGGGACGCCAGGGCCCAAAAAGTGGGTGAAATTCTTGATAAAATTCCAAATTCCATGTGGGATAAAAGTCCCCATGTGGTTAAGATATTTTAAACTAAAGTGAATATAATTTACAGTTTTGTAAATTAAAAATGTTTGAACTCAGGACCAAAAAAGGGATAACAAATTTTAAACATAGTAAAAATTTGGCCAGATGTCACATTAAAGAGAATTTTAACACAAATATGATTGATTGGAATTTTTAGTGTTTATTTTGTGAGTGCTCTACAATTGTTACTTTACTAAACAAAAAATAGTAAACAGACTTCGTTCAAAATAGTGAACAAGTTCTACAGTTCAGGGAGCATGCTAGTATAGATTTTCAATGTGACGCTTTAAAATATAATTTCAGAATATACCTGATGTATTAGGTCGGCATTGTAAATAATTGCAGATTATATTAATCTTTCAGGAATCAAGATATTGATAAGCTTGCAGCAGGGTTGTTGGCTTTGTACGAACCTGGTTTAAAGAAGTTGCAATCACAGCTCTCAGAATTAACGTAAGTGAAACAATATTTAATGATTTTGTTGTATAACTTTAAAGAGAAGACCAACTAATTTTATGACCATGTGCCTATTTCAGTGTAGTTTTGTAATCTTGGGACATTTAGAGAAATCAAACACAAATCAGGAGGGAGTGGCACACATGCACGCACGCATACCTGTACACCGTGGCATCTTGGTTATATGGAATGCAGATAATAAACACGAAAAATGGGAAATACAAACATGACCACAATAGCATGTACTGTTGCCTGCTGTGAGTCATGTACCTTGTGAAACATGGCCTTTTTTAATAAATGATTATATGTACATTTTTTTTTAACAAGAACGACATTAATAAAAAGATTGGTGACGTTACTGACACTGTGTAATTTTGCAATTTTCACAAAACAAACTAATATTTTGTTTATATGACTTCCAAACTGACAGCTCAAGGGGTAGGAATACAGTATTATGCCATGTTGTGCTGTACAGCCATGTGGTCCACAGTTGACAGCTTGCAGAAGTGTAATGACGGATGGTTGTTATAACAGAAGGTTTAAATATTTGACAGAGTTTAAATATTTGTTCTCTTTTTAGCATGTTTAATTGGGGCTTTGAGTAGTTTCATAATCTAATAGGCTAACTGAGAAATGAAATATAGTGGGCGCAGCAAGAGTTTAAGAAGTTTGTCTTATCTATAGGTTCAGGGCACAGGTGATATAAACAGATTTTACTTACAGTGTAACTTTGATATAACGCTCTTCTGTGGACCGACCAAAAAGCACTTTATATCGAGGGTCGCTTTATATAAAGATTTCAAGTTTAACTTGAGAAATGTAAAGAAATTTCTAAAAAAAAATTTGTTGTAATCATATGTAGTGTCTTTGTGACACTTGGCAACATAAACTTCATAGTTATTAGAGTTGGTTTGGGATGATTTCTTCTAAGAATTCTTATAAAGCTGAGCTCCTTGCAAACCATATTCCTGTCTTGCAAATACTATACAACACTAATAATAATGTATCATGCATTTATATTTTTACACGTTTGTAGAAAGAAAATATTACATGTAAATCATAGAGGATCTATTATCCTAAAACATTTGAGAACAAAATTTAGGGATGGAAACATGAAAAACGAAGAAAAAAAACATTTAACATTTATTCAGTATTCTTTAATTACAATTAAAAAAAAGAACAGTACAGAAAATAACAAAGAACAGCATTAGCCCCAAGAACTGAGCTCCCCTCTTTTCTTCCCTTCTAGCTAGTGTCTTTATCAGGCAACATACTGTAGAAGAGACCTGTCTGATCTACTTTATAAATCTGGTAGAGTTTGTAGCCTTCAGTTAAATTATTCAATTCACTATTCCAGTGATCCACAGTGATATATAACTAACACTGTTTGATTCTCCATAAATTCTTCATGACACAAGATCATGTCTCTTTGAAATTTTCCAGCCACCCGTTAGATGCTTGGAAGCCTTCAATCTCCATACTCTCAGCAATTTGACTAGCTTTTTCTTTTAATATTGTTTCACTGATTAGAATGTTTGATGATCGAGCTTCATTAAACCATTGGGAAAGAACATCTAAATTATTGAATGTAGATTTTTTCAACTTTTCCTTGACTCCGATCCTATTCCAGTTTGACTACTGGCTCCTTCTTCAATTTGTTTTTCTTGATGACAACATTGTTCTCAGTGATGATGGTGCAATTTTGTTTATTTTATATAATTCTAAATGGCTTCCTGACCATTTTTCATGATCGTTAATAATGCAATTTTTTCTCTTTAAACTTATAGACTTCCTTTTAAATTCTGACATATTTTATCTGAAAAGAAAGAGTAAACTGTTTAAAAAAAATTGTTGAAAAAACAAATATGATATGTCATACCTTAACAATGATATTTGCTACCACCCTTTTATTAATCACTTTTTGGTAAGAAACAAAATTATTTACAGTATTTTTTGACAAAGTTGACATCAAAGCAAACAATACGAATCATAGACTCTTACCTCTGCTTTACTTTAGTAAAATAAACAATTTTATATGCTAACGCTCTTAATGGCCATTTTATTAAGGCCCGTTTGCACGGTTATTCTGCTATAATCGTCAAAATTGCTTCTGTTTGTATAAGAATTTGTAGGCCATAGTTACAAATTATCAAGCCTATAAAGTGCCTTTTTAATTCCCCGTTTCGTGAACCTTTGTTAATTTTCTTCCTTCTTGTGTGTATTTTGTAATTATTTACTGTAATTAAAATTATTTTACTTTTTGTTTGGTTTTTGTAGTTTCTGTTTGTTCTGACTAGTTTCTTATGTTTAAAAATATTGCAACAAATTTTGAAAAATGCTTGAAAAAAATGTTTATGTATTTTCGTATGTATTACAGAAATTGACCAAACTTTGCACATATATTTTATTTAATGAGTAATTAACAACATACATCAAAGCAACACTGAACCAAATTTTAAGTTTACTTATTGCTGTTTTAGTGGCAGTTAGTTACTTCACATACCAAAATCTCCCCATTAATAAACGATTTTAAGGCCTGTTAACGAGTGATTTATCGGCCGGTCACTTCTTAATTGTGTGTGTGTGTGTGTGTGTGTGTGGGGAGGGGCACGTGTGCGTGTACAGGACTGTATGAGCTTCAGTCTGACGCCTGGTAACTTTTAAAATAAATACATTTTTGGCCACAAATGGATTTGTTCATATGGACAACTTGAATTCACGCGTTTACTTGTCCATCAATTGGTGGAAGTCGTCAGCTACAATTTTGCAGTATTAGACTTTGATCGCTGAGACAGTGTGCTAGGAGGCTCGATCACAACGCAAATTAATCAAATAAGCGTCTATTTGTCTTGGATAGAGTCAGACACATAATTAAGCAGTACAGAAAACCACCCCTACCGGCGGGACGTTCCCAAGGAGACAGAGAAGCGCTAACGGTAAACCTTGTCCATCTCTGTTGACAGATTAGGATTACCTGTAACCTGGTCCAAGTAGTATTTTTGTAAACTACAGTTTTTCTAAAAATGTGTGAAAAAATTTTGAATAATTAGGTCTAGGCCTACGTATGTACTTATCTAACCTCTAAATATTTGTACACATTCTTCATAAATGAAATTCTTGAGATAAGCAAGAAATTTGTGTAACTATATGCATGCAATTTCTACACTATTTTGCTGCAGTATTCGTACTTAATCATTTTGTTTCCCTGCACACATTCATTTGTTCAGCACCCGTAGCGAAAAACTTTATTGAGTAATGTTAATGTACAAGGTTTGCTCAATAAGCTCTTACGATTTTTGTTTATTTGAAAATTATGCATTTATTCCATCAACATTAAATTTTAATGGCCCCCTTGAAAGAGTCTCGGTTGGATATAATATGATTACACCAAAGTTTTTTTTTTCAGTCTTCAAAGCATTTCTCGAATGCATTTTGCGGTAAAGCCTTGAGCTCGCTCAGCGATTTGTGTTTTACCTCTTCAACAGTCATGAAACGTTAACTATCCTTTCATAGTACTTTTCATTATTGGGACATATCTGGCGAATACGGTGGTTGCAGTGTCATTTCTGTTTTTGTAAAAACTCAATAAAGAGCTTTTTATATGGGGTCAAATTTATACGAGGGGGGAGAGAGAGAGAGGGATTCTCTTATCGAGGATTTACACCAGATATCTTCCTTCCCAACATATGGAAGGTCAGAAGTGAAAAAGGGAAACTTGTGTTTGGTTTGACAGCAACTTATCAGCACAATTTACGAATGTGGCAACTGATAAAGCATCTCCCCCTTCGCTTGCTGAAGGTCACAGTGGCACAGGCTCACAGCCGGAGGAATATTATGACGTAAATTATTTTTCACAACTACCTGCTATATGAATGCTTTAAATTAAAACTTCGAAAATATATTTTAATTGAAAAAAAATTAATGTTTTAAAATACCTATGTTTAAATTTTATTATTTCAACCAAATTTGTAGTCGGTGTTTTTTAGCAGTCTAAAGTAGTACGATTTACAGAAAAGAATACAGCTCTACAGTAAACATTATTAAATTATTGTTAACTTTAAATTGTTATTGGGTTTCTGCTTCTATTACTTTATCATTTTTGATTTTCCTTCTCTGTCAAAATTCGATCATCGAGGTTAAACTGTATCATTCAGAATGGTAATCTATGAGTCGTTAGTAAAATGTGCAGTTAATTATGTATTTATATTTACAAACACTAGTCTACTGACTAGTAAATTTAATACCATTTTTTCTGTAGAACCAAGCAAATTAAAATAGTCTGTCTGAATTTGAGATGAGTCAAATACCTTGACGAAATCAAATAAAGTACGTAATTTTATACAACTGACAAATCTATAACAATAGTAATTAACAACGTAAAATTAAAATTAAAGTGTAAAAATTATTTTTATATAATACTTCTGAACATTATTTTGGAGATTATGCCTACATGTATTTTTTTTTGTAGGGATCTATAACCAGTAGTTGCGATAGGCTTGCTGTAATAAGTTCTTGTGGAATGAATTACGGGATTGAATATTTATGCAGTGTCAGCTACATAAAATAACAGTTGCACAGTTTTATTATCCACCTCAAAATGTTATACAGTAAACAAGATAATTATCATTGTTAAATAACTACATGCATAATATATGAAAATCAACTAACTACAACTGGTGAATGGTTTTGGCTCATCATAACCACATTCAATCACTGAAACAGTTTGAAGAAGGTAACAAATGTAGTTTAGGGGTGGGGAATAGATAATTGGGAGCGTTAGACTTCCCAGAATTTTACTGTAGACTAAATAAATATCGGTATGGAGAACCATACATGACTTCCATGTTCTAAGATTTATATTTAAAATCATTTTCGAAATGAAATATTTCCATAGAAACTACTTCGTTCTACTTACTGCTTCAGCCTTAACCACAGTACTGTGTTCACTAACGTATACCACCTCACGTTATCGCAATCGATTTTCACTGATGATGGAAGTCGATGGCACTGCCGAACGTCTGGTTTTGCAGAAAACATTGGTCTATGGCCAAACAGGCTGGGAAGGAATTTTAACAACAAACTACTTCTTTGTTGCCGATAACGTAGTACATATATAAAAAAAATTATCCCCTCCCCCTTCAACTATAATTTTTGTTTATAGAAAATTACCCCCACCCCGTTCAACTAGCCTCTTCATTTATAGATATTTCATCTACGTTTCTACAGTGGATTATTAAGATCTTCTTATCAGGATACTTTATTTATCAAAATTAAGTACTTTACTCTTGTTACAACAAAAAATGTTTCAGGTAAACTACCCTTTCCCTATAACCGATCTTCACCAAAATCAATAGGCCTCGACCCCTCTACAACTCAGGCACATATGTAAAAAATTATTTGATTCTGTTTGAATTTACGTCAGTTATCGTTCGGGATGAAACAATTTCTCTTGTTACAACATAAAATGTTGCAGGTAAACTACCCCTTTCCTTTAACCGATCTTCACCAAAATCAACAGGCCTTGAGCTCTCTACAATTTAGGGATGTATGCAAAAAATTATTTGATTATGTTTGAATTTACGGCAGTTATCGTTCGTCATAGAAAAAATTACCCTTGTTATCATATAAAACGTTGCAGGTAAACTACCCCTTTCTCTCAACTGATCTTTACCAAAATCAACAGGCCTTGAGTACTTAACAATTCAGGAAAGTATGCAAAAAAATATTTGATTCTGTTTGAATATGCGGCAGTTATCATTCGTCATAAGAAAAATTACCCTTGTTAAAACATAAAATGTTGCAGGTAAACCACTCCTTTCCCTTAACCGATCTTCACCAAAAACAACAGGTCTTGAGTACTCTACAATTCAGGGCTGTATGCAAAAAATTATTCGATTCTGTTTGAATTTGCGGCTGTTATTGTTCGCGCGCGCGCGCGCGCACACACACACACACTTTTTGAAAAACGAATTTTTTTTTCATGTTTTGAGGGTAGTACAATCAGAATCTGCAATTATCTCGAACACGATTTTTTTGCCATCACCATACTTCCATTTCCTTATGGAACATGGAAGTAAAAATGAGTTACAAATTTATTTTAGCCAAGAGTTTTGAGACCTTTCTCTACCTGAGTAACCTTACAAAAGAGTGGGCCTATTGTTGGTACAAAATGGTACAGACAAGACAGTGAAAAGAACTTGTATACTAACAACTTTCACAGGATTGTAACAATATAGTAATATGTTTATGAAGTCTTTTTTCGGTATGGGCCACATAAAAAATGTCTTGTATGACAACGCTTCATTTATGTTACAATGAATATCCTCAGGTCTAAGTGAGAATATTACTCAGAACTCAGTATACTCAGGGTACAGTAATAATTTACTTTAAACGAGACAGTGTTGTAACAATTCAAAAGAAATTCAACTTTTCTTACAATAAATAATTCACGACCAACCTATTGATTGGCTTAGTACTGATCTTTCACGAACTGATCAATTTGCGATAAATTGTTTGATAAAACGTAATTTAGAAATCCTTTGGGTACGTGTAATAAAAAATTTCTAAATTGTTTAGTTCTGAATATGGGTGAAAATTACCATATACACTTAAATTAAATATTGTTCACACTTGTGAAGGGTAAATCATCTTAAAATAGGTGATGCAGGTGAGAAAAATGTATTACAAATGTATTGTTATTGTTACATATTGTTGTTATTGTTAAGGACTTCCTTTTGTTTTCACCAGTATCGCACATGTGCTTCTGAAACATCAAATTCCCTCTCAGCAACTGTTCACATTTTTCTGCATATTAAATTACCATTTACAATAAATTATTTAATTACTCTGCACAATAACTGACTGTTATCCAGGAATTACTTTTTTCTACTGTGACCATACCGGACACTGAAAATTTGAAAATGATAGGAAGAAAAGAGATTAACAATCGGAAGCTTTTGATGTAATAACGTGTTCTTAATTGCGCAGCACTTTCTGAGCCAATCTCTGTGCACCGTTAGTAAGCTGAGATAACTATACTGAGTCCTGTTTGCTATAATTAGCATTCACCAACCCCTGCTTATCGTCTTCAATAGAACAGCCCATTCATGTGCAGAAACGTAACTACCTGATGCACCCTGTTATCCTTCAAGCGAGAAGCGAGAGAGAGAGAGAGGGAGAGAGAGAGAGTCACTAGTGAAATTCATAAGAAAAAAATTAATGGAGTTATCGAAATTGCTAGCATTTACATGCAGATTGTTTTTTGTTGGTGTGTCTATAAGTTTTGGCATAGTATTAAATTTTAAAGACTAGGCCTATATACTTTTCAAACATTATCAAATTAATTAAATAATAATATAATTTAAGTGCGCTATATGTAATAATAAAATAATACATGAAATGACTTACCAGATTTAATTATGCTATACAAGAACCCAGGACTGCATGATTGCAGTTGTCACAAACTTTTACACCAAACCAAAACTACACAAACTTCACACGTAACATATTCCCGGTAAGCGAAACTACTCAAACTGGTATCCTAAGTGGTATCCAAGGCTGACATACATCACAGAGGTGCTGCTTGTAATGGTATCGCCCATCCAATCACTGCCACCTCTAGTAACTGTTACACTTCCTAGTAATTATAAACTTTCTCTTGGACATTGGCAGGACAGCTGCTAGATGTTCGTGCCCCTGCATACAATCTTGAATTTTCCGCCCCATGTTATTCTCCAGTCTCAGCGTCTATAAGCCACCCTCCATCTTATAGTTCATTAAAAAATCAGTACTGTTGATATCTGCTCATCGCGGGAATCGGTTCTAGCTTATATCTGTACAATATATGATTAATTCGTCTTTCGGATAATTAAACAAATTACTACTGAAAAATCCAGATACGCTACCAAATACTATTAACCTTTGGCATTTGTTGTTAAATGAGAATAAGATCTGATCCTGAATTTGTAAACAAAAAACTCCATACTTTGCGTAATACAGATGCAACTGCAAGGCTTTGAGATACATTAAAAAGTTATGATTGAGTGGGTAAAAAAAGTACGTGATTTGATGTGAAGACATAAAACATATTTGATGATGTGATTTGCCACCCTCTGATTGTGCCGCCAGTGTAGCAGTGCATACCTTGCACCCCTGTTTATGATGGCCCCGGGGTTTGGAACAAATGAAGGGCGTTATGACTGTGAAGTTAATATTAATAAGAATTACAATATTTAAAGTTGTCCCTGTTCTCGGGCGTCAATTGTGATATCCTACTTTAACATATTTATAAATTAATATATATAGATATCTCCCACTTACCTTTATTTAGCCCAGGGTTACGTCACACGAACTGTGAAATACAAGCATGACTTAGGTTATATCAATAACGTACTCGACTCTCATTTCTTGTGCATTAACTCAAATTTATTTCACATTCTATTTAATATTCTCCTCAAATTTAATTACTTGTTATTTTCCCTTTTCATTAAAAAAAACACTATTATTGATCTGTTATAATTATACAGGCACATGAAATAAAAACCACATGGTGAATTACTTATAATGCTAACAATCTAATACTTAAATTATAAAACAACCCAGCTTGCTCACTCTCTCACTCATTCTGATTACCCCATTTATATAAAATAAGAATAGGTTGATGGAATACGATTACATTCTGTAGCGTCGTCTCTGCCGACCATGTTGCGCGTCCTGCAATGTTCTCTCACACTATGTCCAAAAGGTTGTTGGTTTACTTTTGATAAAAAATTCACTTGTTTTCACGGTTTTCCATATTAATTTAAACTTTTACACTGCTTTACATATTTTAAAACTTTAAAATTATAAACTGCAGTTTTAGGCTGACGACCCTATGTGTTCACCCGGCTGGGGAAGAGTTATTTCGTCGACTGCCGCGGAGAGTGCCAACATAACTCCCCACTACACTTTGTTAATCAACAGGAATGCACTGCCTTCAGGCTACGAGTTTTTCGTCGTCTTACAATAAGCCTGGATTGTCTATGGGCCACATGGGCTAGTGTTGTTAAACGGTGACAATATAAGAGGCTTAGGTGGGTGGAGCCTCTACTTGATTTCCTCCATCTCCAGAGCACGTGGCGAGAAAATCTTTATGCCTCGCCATTTTCGTAGCATCGGTTTTGCCTGTTATGCGTAGAAACTGCGCCCTGACGAGTGTATGCGCATATCATATGTGACAAACATTCAGTTTACAAACAAGTGTCGCATTCTCCAACTACACACCGCCCAAAGAGTTACGTTACGGTTCATTGTTTGAATACAACCTTTTTACATGGGACTTGCAATGATGACATAGAATAAATTTAATGAAAAAAAATAAAAACCTTTTTTGACACATTACAATACCCCCCCCCCCAATGAGAGGTTTTATGCCCAAGAGCATAAAAACACTCATTGCTAAACCTTAAGAGGACCAGTGAGGATATGGCACCAACAACCCCCCTTAAATTCTTAACACATCATGGGTAAACTACTACCCCCCTAGCTCGGCGACTATGGCTGCACCTGAACGAGATTACTGGACTTCTCTGTGCGAGATCCCAACACCATAAAATCGGACAGATACCATAGTACCACCTAACCTCAACTCATTCCATCAAAAAATCAAAGACTGGCCTTATACCATACCAGATCCTCAACTGACCCCCTTACATGCATACTGGGTTGCCTTTAGCAAGTACTGGGTGCGTACACATACTCATTATTACACTGAATATAATATCTATATACAGTAGAGTCCCGGTTACCCGCCATAAACGGGCTGGCGGAAGGGCGGATAAGCTGGAATGGGGGATAATAGGGAGAGTTAAATAAAACGCAAATTTATCATAAAATTACGTTGTAATTTTGTAAATGTAATTAATAAACATCACGTTTTACAACAAATCAATAGAGAAAACAATACAGTACTGTACAATTATATTACAAAATTATAGTAAAACATTTTAGAGAACAAGCAACAATATTAAAGTTATACACTTACAAAAAAAGAGAAAACAATTACGCCTACTTTAGTACTTCACGCTTTAAGTTTAAGAATTCAGTAAATTTTAACAAGAAAAATTTACTAAAAATAAATATAGAATCAGACTAATGTGTACGTAATAAAATTGACTTACACTGTCAGAAATGTTGGAAGTGAGAGTTCAGTTCATGATGAGTGAAAAAAATTAGTGATCTTCGACTGCCTCCCTGATGATTCCCACTTCTTTGCTGCCAAGTTTCGCCATCTTTGGAGCATCATTATGTCGACAACCCTGGCTTCCTCTTGCTGCTCAACGTACTGAATGGCTGCTTCAAGAGCTTTAACCCCTTTGTGTGTGATCTTTTGGGACTCAACAGTTTCAGAGTCTTGATCTTCAACAACATCATCGCTATTAACAAGTGTTACAATTTATTCGTCAGTTATTTCATATTGGTCGTCTCCTGAAAGCCAATTCCTTATTTCATCCAACGATGCATCCTCACATCCAGGGATACGTTGCACCAAGGGCAAAATACTTTCATGAAGTTCATCCAGCATGCTTTCAGCCATATTTTTGTCCTCGCCCAACAGCTTATGCCACGACTTCGCAATTGTTTGTGCCCCGATGTCGGCCCAGGCCCTTGCGACCCAATAAGCGACATCCTTCAAATTTATACTTTTCAACTTCTTAATCAAGTTTTGCCCATCTTCAATTTCTTGTATGACTGTTGACAGAAGCTTTCTTCGATAGTTTTGTTTAAGTGTTTCCAAAACACCCTGGTCCATAGGCTGACAAATGGCAGTCACATTTGGTGGCAAAAACATAGCCTTTATGTCCCCATCTCTAAGTTTGTCTGGATCAGGGTGAGTTGGGGCATTGTCTAGCAGTAAAACTGCTTTTCTGGGTAGGTTGTTGTCTTTTAAAAACTTCTCTGTAGAAGGAACAAACTCTTTAAAAAACCATTCCTTAAAAATTTCACTAGTCATCCATGCACTTTTTTGATTGAAATATTTTACTGGAAGAGCATGTTTTGAAATGGTTTTAAAAGCCCTAGGGTTTTTGGACTTTCCAATCATTGCCAGGTCCATTTTATGGTTTGCTGTGGCATTACTGCATGCTAAAATAGTCACTCTCTCTTTACTACGTTTATAGCCAGGGGCTGCAGCTTCAGTTCTAGCTGCAAGGCTCTTACTTGGTAACATTTTGAAATTAAGGCCTGTTTCATCACAATTAAATACTTGATCTCCTGTTAAGCTTTCAGTTTCAACAAAGTCTTGAAATTTTTTCTTAAACTGCTCCATTTCTTGAAAGTTTGATGACAGTTTCTCGCCGCAAATATTCAACTGACAGATTCCATAACGCTTCTTCCATCTATCAAGCCAGTCAACGCTTGCTGTAAAATCTGCATCACCTTCGTTAAATTCTTTTTGAAACTGCAACGCCTTTTCTTTTAAGATAGGTCCCGAAATAGGCACCCCTTTCTCCCTGAACTGTGTAAACCAAATGTACAACGCTTCGCTAACTTTTTCATAATCACTATTTTTCATAGTTTTTCTATCTTTAAAAGCAGTCTCAGTAACTCGTGAGGAACACCATTTTTCTAATTCTAATCGTCTCTTCTTCCAATCTCCAACTGTGCGATGACCGACGCCGTAGTGGTCAGCCACCTTCTGCAGCGTTTCCCCTTTATCCAGTCTTTTTAATGCCTCAAGCTTGTCTTTTATTGATAAAACAATTTTCTTCCTTTTCTAGCCATAATCGCAACACTATTAACAAGACTACACTACAACACTTTCACCAAAACTGCACTAGTCACTCACGGACACACCGTGTAAAAATAGCCTCACTGCTCACTACAGCACACAACAAGAAACTGCAGTGTACTAAGCGATGAGCATGTGAGCGATAGCATTGGTTGTTGGGGGTGGGGTGGGGTGAATGACACATGAGTCACAGCTAGGCTATAATAGGCGATGGGCAGTAGGCCAAATTCCTGCGGTACAGTCAGGAGCAATCACAAAGAGAGCACGTACACTCACGCCCGCAAACTATTGGCACACTATTTTCGTTGCAGTAATTAAAGAAAATATTTTGTACGTTAACGTTTTTTTATGCCGTTTGGGCGGTGGATAACACGGAACGGCAGATAATCGAAGGGCGGATAACCGAGACTGTACTACGTTGCTGATCTTACATTCATAAAAATATTTTATTTTTTAACTTCAATTCCTTTTCTCAAATTGACGTTATGGTTTCAAATCAAAATAAATCAAACAAATCAGATTAAATCATTTAAATTCTGTTCAAAAAAATTAATCTAAGTCCAATATCAAAGATTTCATATTACCATTAATTTGATCAACTCTTTCCACTTACTCTTAAAATTTCAAAATCTCTAAAATGAATTTACAATTCTTCTTAACTAGCTGCTAACAATCATATAAATAAAATAAACTGAACACCTTATTAAATCATAAATTCCCTTATCGTTACATTTGGTTACAACACATATACTATGAACAATATAAGTCAGTTAATACATTAACATAGACTCAGCAATATATCCTGGACATAAAAACACAATCTGTACTTCAAGCAAACATTTTAAAAAAAATCGATTCCCCAAAAAGAATTATTTTGTTAACAAAATTTCACATTCTATCATTTACTCAGTTTGATAAAAAAATCTGCCAATCAATTATAAGGCATCTACTACAGGTCTGACCTCAGTCATCAGCTGATCTCTCTGGGTCAGGTGAATGATCTTACCCTAGATACACTACACAAAATTATACAATGTAAAATACCTGACACACAGTTATAATTCTTACACCCTAACACAGTACAACACAATATAGCATAGTACACTCATAATTAACATTGTTGTTATTATCTTAAAATAAACAATTCACATGTAAGTTTGATCAGAAATTACACACCTTACAGTTTTAATTTAATTTTCAAATCCTATTAAATTCTTCAATTGTTTCATTTATTATTACCCGTTAACTAAGATTTTCTATTTAACATTTTCATCATTAATTGGTTTGGGTGATCATCAGTCATTCCCAATTATTCACAATAATCTAATTCATTGAAAAGGCATTAAAATACAATCTTACCCCCCTTTTGACTCTAACAATCACTAACAGCTCTACATATGATGACACCAATCCCTCAAAATATTTATCTCCACTAACTTACTACTCTAGCTCACCTTGAATCATTCTACCCTTATAACAAAATACCCTCTACCCTCTTTGTACTTAGGATGTGTGTTCCCTCCCTATGCTCATTCCCTTATTGGTTCCTGGTCCCCCCCAGGTAACCCCGCCAATGCACATACGGTTCACCTCCCGCCACAATGCCTTTTGTTGAGGACTCCTTATCACACCACCCCCTTTACAAAATTCTTCCATCATCTAATTACTCTCCAATTACATCACTCTCATTACTTTACATATATGCCCTATCGCTACTGTGTCCCTACTAATACTCAGTTTCTGTACTACTTTTCTTCCCAAGAATCTTATTCTGTTTAACACCCCTTTAAAATTAACTCTGACTACTTCAAATGCCTTGTTTAAATATTTATCACCCAAATTCTCACCTGTATTACCCATTGAAAATTCATAACTATCTCAAATTAATTTCATCATTTAATTCCAAACCTCTTAAACACATTGAAAATTTATTATTCACACATTTAATTATATTGCTAAAAAAATCTGCAAATCAATTATAAATGACATACTACATCTATAACACTAGTAGTCAGCTGGTGTCTCCTAATCAGATGAATTTTTTCTCTAGACACACTGCATACAATTAACACAAATACACAAAATTATATAGTTATCATCATAAATGTTCTCCTAACATATATAACTGACCCTAACACTTAAAATCGTTTGTTCTCATAAGTGAAATACATCACTAATCATAGAATCATAGTTATAGCAACTGTTACTGAACAGGAACTGGGTCACCAACCACCAACTCTCTCTTTAGAGTAAATGAAATTGAATGTCCCTCTGTTTACAGATGTCGTCACCCTCTCACTGATTTCTCAGTGTTACTCCTACTACATTGTTTTCTTAATCCCCCCCTTTACCCAGTTACAATTAGGTTACCACCCGCCCGATAAACCGGATCGAGCGTTTGCCTTATGCACAGATGCGTTATCTGTGCCCGTGGCTTGTAATGGCCAGCTCCTTTTCCACACACACTATTGTTTCCTGCTGGTGGGCTGTAGCACCCATTTGCATCCCCAAGAACTGAAGTTTATATAGGGTATAGATGCTGCCTATACCGTTCTTGGTTCAGCGTTATGAAAAATTCGGCATTATTGGTGTCTGAGGACACCAGTAATCCTACTATAATGATTCACACACCCTTATCACCACCTTCGATGATAGCCGCTGTTCCATAGTTAAGTAGATTCCCCTGATTTACCCCCCGGTTAATTTCTAAGTTTACCAATTTAGAATATATTTACATTATAGATCCACGGTCAGGGTTCGGTGAAGCCGTGACCGCCCAAAATGTAGGGGAAACTACTAAAAGACATAAGGTTCACGCTTACACCGTTACTATACTTCTCGGATGGTAAACTCTTATATGTTTGGTTATATTATTATTTATCACCTCTTAGACTCATTTACCATTTATTATTCGTCCATTTAAACATTTTACTTTATTTAAATTGCATTATAAAATTCATACTTACATTACTTCACTCATATACTCGAATACAACATGATTACTGTCATAGACACAAAAATATAACCACCAAATAATGTATATAACTCTATGTATCTTCTGAAACATTATAACAATCATATGATTCCATAACTAAACACATTTTACATTTATTCATTTACTATTTATTATCTAGTTCAAATCTCATAAAATCATTTAAATTCGTTAGCAAAATTCGATTATACATCATTAATTAATCTCAAATTCTTTAATTCAATCAATTATTGAAAACACAAGTTATTTTAATTACTTTACTCCAAAATAATTACAATTCATTTATTATCACCTTCATAATTATCTCATTATTTGTTTAATCTGCCAAAATATTATTATTATTATTGCATCAATTTCTACTACCTACACATCTTGTTTACATAAAATACATTTTACAACACAACATAATTAATTTCTCTATAAATTTATTTACAATTCTTCGTCATTAATTTTTCTGTTTACCACACCTCATTTCATAAGTTAGCTAGGTGACATTTTACCATAAACTAAAATATTTAAAATGTCCATTCACTTATTTTTTATTTAACCCCCATCATCATATAATAACCTGATGTATTTATAACACAAATCATTCTTATTGACACACATTACATTATAATTATTATTGTAATGAGTACTTTCGTTAATTATATTGACACAGTAATTAACTACATTTTTATCTCCCATTAATTCATAAAGTCCGTCTACATTGGTGATTTTAGTTCTGTCTCCGTCAGTATTATTGTTTAACATAAGGTACATTCTATCAGCATATTCCTCCACTATATCCATCACATCATAAGGTAAGTGTTTATCATCTACAACAGTATCATCAAAATAATCATCAATCGCTATTTCACAAGGTAAGTATTTTATATCGTCTATTTCCTTCAATTCTAACCTCTCTTTCAACTTTTTGTAACTCCTACTTAACGTAAATAACTCTATTTCCTCATCTACAAACAACTCTCTCTCTCTAAATATCTCTCCACATCATAACACCTGTCACAACCCCTCTGACCTATTTCATACCACGCAAAGGGCACAACAAACTTACTGTATTTCTTGGCTCTTCCAAGAATATTACAACAAATTAAGGGACTATTTGAAGACACCTCGTCTTCCACACAACTACTGGAGGAAACTCTGTCCACATACAACACTTGTGAAACCTCTGTTTCACCATATACTTGGGGAAAACTTGCCCTTTGCCCACCTAACCTTTCATCACACTTTCTCTCATTCATTAACACTTGCTATGCTCACAGCCTTACTCTCTAACACCACATGTTTAATTATATCATCGTAATTCTCATCCCTACTTACCTCATTGTATGTCATTTGATCGTCTTTATTTTCATCGAATTTATCGGACTTTTCACTGGTCTCTACCCCCATTTAATCTCGTAATTTTTGTCTACTTTATTCTTTGTAAAGTTATTAATTATGTCACCTATTCTGTTTATTTGTTTATCAAACACATGATCTATTGATTCTATTATCTCATCTTTCATATTATCAAAACGTGTATTAATTTCATCTACTTGCTTACTAAAATTAAAATTCTGTTGTTTAATTTCATCTCTGATCCATTCAATTTTTCAGTAAAATTATTTTTAATTTTATCATTCTGTTCATTTAGTTTATCATTCATTTTAATGTTCACTTCATCAAGTTTACATTGAAATTATTTTTTATTTCTTTAATTTCATTAGTTTGAACGTCAAATTTAATATCATTAACATCGAAACGTTTATTGATAAGATTAAATAAGTCATTTATTGACAACTCTTTTTCTTTAGTTATTATAGGGGTAGAGTCTGCTTCTGCTTTACTCATTATTACAGATTCGTCTATCAGGCTTGGAGTTGTCTCCATTCCTGAATCGTTTATATCGTCTACTTTGCATAAAACATTTTCTTTGACCACATTCGGGTCTGAATGACTTTCTATCTCCCCCGTGACCGTTACATCACTCATACTGGCTTTACTTTCAGTATTATCCATTTTTAGTTTATTTATGACGTTTTCCTCTACACAAAATCAATCTTAATTGTATTCAAGTATAACATAAGCATCACTTAATTCTAACTTATTATCTTTTATACGTAATTAGTATGTATATCACCCAACCTCCAAATCACGCTTGTATTCCCCGTAGGTGCGATTTATAAATTATTTTATAAATAGTCTCTGTTCAAGGCACCAATTGTGAAGTTAATATTAATAAGAATTACAATATTTAAATTTGTCCCTGTTCTCGGGCGTCAATTGTGATATCCTACTTTAACATATTTATAAATTAATATATATATATAGATATCTCCCACTTACCTTAATTTAGCCCAGGGTTACGTCACACGAACTGTGAAATACAAGCATGACTTAGGTTATATCAATAACGTACTCGACTCTCATTTCTTGTGCATTAACTCAAATTTATTTCACATTCTATTTAATATTCTCCTCAAATTTAATTACTTGTTATTTTCCCTTTTCATTTAAAAAAAACCCTATTATTGATCTGTTATAATTATACAAGCACATGAAATAAAAACCACATGGTGAATTACTTATAATGCTAACAATCTAATACTTAAATTATAAAACAACCCAGCTTGCTCACTCTCTCACTCATTCTGATTACCCCATTTATGTAAAATAAGAATAGGTTTGATGGAATACGATTACATTCTGTAGCGTCGTCTCTGCCGACCATGTTGCGCGTCCTGCAATGTTCTCTCACACTATGTTCAAAAGGTTGTTGGTTTACTTTTGATAAAAAATTCACTTGTTTTCACGGTTTTCCATATTAATTTAAACTTTTACACTGCTTTACATATTTTAAAACTGTAAAATTATAAACTGCAGTTTTAGGCTGACGAGCCTATGTGTTCACCCGGCTGGGGAAGAGTTATTTCGTCGACTGCTGTGGAGAGTGCCAACATAACTCCCCATTACACTTCGTTAATCAACAGGAATGCACTGCCTTCAGGCTACGAGTTTTTCGTCGTCTTACAATAAGCCTGGATTGTCTATGGGCCACATGGGCTAGTGTTGTTAAACGGTGACAATATAAGAGGCTTAGGTGGGTGGAGCCTCTACTTGATTTCCTCCATCTCAGAGCATGTGGCGAGAAAATCTTTATGCCTCGCCATTTTCGTAGCGTCGGTTTTGCCTGTTATGCGTAGAAACTGCGCCCTGACGAGTGTATGCGCGTATCATACGTGACAAACATTCAGTTTACAAACAAGTATCGCATTCTCCAACTACACTCCGCCCAAAAAGTTACGTTACGGTTCATTGTTTGAATACAACCTTTTTACATGGGACTTGCAATGATGACATAGAATAAATTTAATGAAAAAAATAAAAACCCCCTTTTTTGACACATTACATGACTTCCGAAAATTCCTTTCCATCTGCCGGCAAAGAGAGCGTTACATCAAGGGTGGATACCAAAACTGAGGCGCAGTATTGAGGTTTATTTTACATTGTTTATATGGGGAATTTGCCGGGACCGTGAAAAATGAGCATTACATCAAGGGTCGCGTTATATCGCAGGGGCGTTATGTCGAGGTTCCACTATAATTACACTGATAAACCGATTGTTCAAGAAAATAACATTAAAAAGGAAAGAAGTATAGATATTTTACTTATGTTGTATTCACATTTATATTTGTTCACCGAGTTTCGTAATTTGAGAGACAAAGATGTCACACTACTTACATCACTGTCACTGTCATTACACTAGCTGCTTGAGCCCAGTAAGTAATGACTAATGTAAGTTCTTCTACTGAAATGTCTGAAAGACTGTCATTCCCCCACTCCTCTTCCATAACTTGTGTGGTGACAACATTTTCTCAATGTATGGTTGTTATGTTGTATATGGCATCCACTGTTACCCTTTGCATATCTGACAGAGTGAATTTCTGATTGTTCCTTACTACATGACCTGTAAGTAGAGCCCTTATCATTTTGAGACTACACTCTCTTGCCACTTCATTGACTAAGTAAACAGGGAAGTGTGGTTTTATAGCAGACACCACTTCTAGAAGGTCGTGTTCATTGAAGACGCTTTGTCTAATTGTATGGAATAATACAGAGCATTATCCATTTCAATTGTTGACTGAGGTCATATATGAAGACAATATATGACTGTTCTATTAGAAGTTTAATTAAGCAAGTTGTGTTAGTGATTATAATCACAAACAGAATTATCACTGTTGCACACCACTATAGAAAAATTATTCCGATTAGCGCTTTCAAACTTCTCAGCTCGTCAGATCGGAAATCGGAATAATTTTTCTATAGTGGTGTGCAACAGTGATAATTCTGTTTGTAATAACTGTTCTGTTAATCACTTTTAAACTTGTTACTATCCATTTGATAGTGGCCAGTTTTTTTTTACTAGAGTAATAGTAAGCAATCAGGAACAAACCCTCCTGAAGTACTGGCATGAACCAATCTCAGTCGCCACCTTGTACACGTGGTGCTGCCTTTTCCCCTTTAGTATCGATCCAGTCCTTCACAGGTAACACTCATTTACCCAGTGTCTCATCCAGCCTAACAATCTTGTTGTTTTCTTTCATTATCTGAGACAAAAATCTTATAATGACCAGCTGTCATATCTTTCCATTCTAGTAAAATGTGTTTAGATTGGAAAAATTTGTTACTGAAAGCTCTTAGTAACAAAACCCAATTTCTTGAAGTAGATTATGTATAAATGAACAGCTGCCAATTATCAGGTTTACGGTTTATAATAAGTTACTTGTCGAGTGTTGGATATCCTTTGCATTGATAATATGCAGGAACCTTCTTATGGCATGGGCTGGAATGTATCCAATGTTGTCGTTGTCCCTAGACAGGATTTATTTTTACAGGCATAACGAGTATTGATGTCCATGCTATAGTATCTTCATCTTACACTTGATGTAGTGCATATTTCTCTTTTATAAGAGTGGCAGTTGTTATTTCTAAAACTTTATTGACTGATTAGCTCCAGCAGAGACAGCTCATCATTGTCTGTTTCTTTTTTAAAGTATTCTTATACTGCACACATTGACTCTGTTTTGGCTCCACAAAGCGCTACATACTTTCTGGACATGCTTTTGCTGTTTTGTAGTTTCATCCTCAAGAATTTGTTGTAGCCATTGAAACTATATCGTTGTCTTGGCAGTAAATCTCTCTATAAACTCGTTAGATACACAAAATGATTACATCTATGTTTAGTGTGAAGCACGATACTGACTGTTATTAAATAATCACTAACGTAATACGAGAAGCTATAAAATTATAAATACAAATTTTCTCAGTGTACACAAAAAATAGTTTACAACATTAGAGATGCGAACTAGAATGAATTGCATGTATCTGTCGACATTTATTGTTGCAAATAGTGGTCAGTTCAAACCTCCATTCTGATGCAGGATCAGATAAAGTATCCTGTACATAATACATTGCATATTTCACATGACCCGTAAGCACCATATTTTCTGCGTCATCCAACTTTTATTTATTCTCGTGAATGAAACAAGTAGATTGATAGTTAAGGGAAGATTATACTAGAAGTTTAAAAGTTATTTTGAAAAGATTTTTCTGTTGTGTTGTAATAATTTTACAAACAATGTTTGCAATATTAAATTAATCTGCTTATAAATTTTGTTTTTTATTAATAAAAAAAGAAGTATTAGCAATTTTAGAATTAACAGCTATAAAGTGTGTGTGTGTGTGTGTGTGTTTTATGTGGTATACTAATATAATAGCCTACTCTAAAGTAATATTGAACTTAATGCAAATTTATGTTTGTACATGCTTTTAACATTGTTTTTGAATCTACAGGAGCAAGCAAGGACAAGTACTAAAAGAAATTGAAATTGAAAATGCACGATTCAACAGTGCTCAAGATAAAAAACTTCAGGAAATGGTATGATTATTTTTAAGACTTTGTTATTTAAATATATTGTTTACACTATACACAAAAATGAGCATAGTATTTGTTGGAGAGATGTTTTGGGTGGTAAAGACATACTTCGTAATCATATTAGACATAGACCAAATTTCATAAAGAGGATAATTTTTAATAGAAGAGCAAAGATAGCCATTTGCAGTTGTTTAAGAGCATTGTGTTTGGAAATTAGAGTAATCTTTCTAGTTTATGATGAAAACAATAAGCAACTAGAAAGTTTGTTCTAAACTGAAACTGTGACAATAGAAATTTTCTGGTATTAATAATATATTTTTCTAGTCACAGTAGACTCTGTTTGATTTTGTACAGTATGTTTTGTTAAATAGTTCATTTCTTGTGAACTGCTTTATATAAAAGGACAACAAATAGTGCAAAAATGAAAATATATGTGACATATTACAATGTAACTTTTAGACCACTGTACAATTAGTTTTAGCATGTTGAATTATATAGCAGTACGTAGAATAGTTTATATAGTGTGCTTTTAAGAGGAGTAGCGTTGAGTGTTTGGTGACTAATTTGTCAAGTTACTAAACAGTTTAAATGTTTTGTTATTATTTGTCACTTGTAACCAGACTTCAAAGACCAGCAAGAAGAGTAACCGTATTTTTATCATCATATTATATAGCAATGGATACGATATATATAATTTCAATTTCATAGTTTTTGGGTAGTCGTTATCAGTGATTAATTGACTGCAAGGGGAACATCATACTTTGCAAACAAAACGTAGCGTGTTCCAAAATCCTATGTCATAATTCAAAATTGTGAATCTGTAGTGACATATGTCTTCAAGACTTTGGCCATGCAAAAGAAGAATAGAGAAGGTGTAATAGGGTTTGAGCATAACATTTTAAGGGACATTGTCAGGACAGTAGATAAATATGTGGCACGTGGCAAATCTATGTATTTTGAGGTTTATGCCTTGATAAGCAGTGAAGATGTATCAAGTCAGAGAGAATTAGATGGCTACTAAATAAATGTTTACATATTGGACAAGAACATGGCTCAGAGGAGGATCAAGAAAATAGTGGATAAAGTGTGTCAAGAAAGTCATGGGAATTACAAGATATATGAGGAAGGCCAAATCTCATAGGGTTGTAGAGCCATAAGAAAGCAGTGAGTATCCAGGCAGTTGTCAAATTTATATTACAGAAATTGCAGCCATTATCATTGCTTTATTGTTTAATAAATAAGTTACTGAAGGGTTGTATAGTTTTGATTAGAACTAATATATAAAGTTGTTAAGCATTCCAGGAGGGTGTGGTGGAGAGGCCTGCTGATCGGTGTGTTGCTGCCGCTCGCGCAGTGTGCTGTGACGAATATGGATTATAAACAGTTAAACGCCTTTTCTTTAACAGTAAAACGAATTCTTAAACATTGTAAACAAATTAAACATTTCGTTGTAAACAAGCATAAACATGTAACATGTTCTTTAATAAACAAAGCTTTTATTCAATTGCGTGAATCTAATTTCACCTGCATTATTAAACATATTTTTGGTGACCCCAACGTGATACGGACTAAACGTATTTTTAAACGGACAGTTTTCACGTGATACGATACGAAACTGGTACATTAAAATCTTAGTGAACTACGAAAAAGTGTTGCGGAACATATTTCTGGAAATAGTGTTATCAGTGAAAGGCCAAATGAAAGTTAAATTTCCAAATACCAGTGAAAGTGAAAGTGTAGAGGAGTTGCAATTATTTAAGTGTTCAGTGTAAACGGGAAAAGGCAACAATTGTAATGGTACATATTAATACACACACATTAACGTAAAAATATAAATTATGAACAGAATCAATCCTTTGTGTAACGTTGTGCAACCACAAGGTCACACATAATTGAAGCACACAGTTGTGTGCCGACAACGTTATAGTCATTGTATAACAACATGAACAAGTCATTCATTTCTTAGAACAATTTCAGCAACATTAGCAAATTTCTCAGTAACACTCTTGTACTGTACTAAACAATAGTATAATCTGTTGATGAATTTGTATTTGGTTATTGTTACTGTAGTCGTTAAGTGTTTTCCATTTGTAATCTCAATACTCGTTTATTAGATACAATGGATTCAGATAATGAAAGTCACAATACAAAACACGATTACAAAGCTTTAATTCATAAACGTGCCCAAATAAAGGGCAGAGTCACTAGAATTAAGAATTTTCTCGACTCTTTTGATGCAGACGTCCACTAATTTTCAAACTAAAAATCTAGACTACAGAAATTAGACGAATGCTGGTCAGAATTTAACTCTGTCCAGACAGATATTCAAGGTAATGATGAAGATGCTGTCACTTCAGACGAAGAATATTGTACATTTGAAGACAGTTATTTTGAAGGCCATGCGAAAATTGAAGATCTATTATCTACTCAAGCCAATAAACAAACTGTCTTAGAACCAAAACAGTCTTCACAACAATCAAACATATCCTATAACATAAAACTTCCAGATATTCCCCTCCCCACATTTTCTGGTAAATACGAAGAGTGGACAGATTTCTGTGATATTTTTGAGGCTTTAATAAATAATTCATCTAAAGTAGCAAATATTCAAAAATTCTATTATTTACGTTCGTGCTTAACTGATGAAGCATTGCATACTATAAAGGAAATTAAAATGGCAGCCAACAATTACGATTCGGCTTGGACGCTACTTAAGCAGCGTTACAAAAATAATAGACTCATAATCAAAGCACATGTACAAGGAATTTTAAATTATAAACGTATGGAAAGGTCTTCCGCAGTAGGATTAAGAAACCTACATTACACAATTATTAGTCACCTAACGGCACTAAAAAATCTCGGAGAACCAACCGAACAGTGGAGCACACTGTTAGTGTTCTTAGTTACGAGAAAACTCGATCCAGAAACATGAGATCGATGGGAGATGTATCAAGCAAAACATAATCTAAACGATGACGAAGATGAAGCAAGCGAATCCGCCAGCAGACATTCAAACTCATCACACTATCCCTGTCGTTATTCATTTCAAATGTTAATGACATTTATTCATGATCAATCTTTGATTCAGGAAATCAGGGAAGAAAATTTACCCAAAACACTAAAAAAAAAATCACCCTTCCGAGATAACCAAAGGAATTCTAAATTTCTCCAGCCGGTACACAAAACTGTATGTCATGCAGCAGATACACCCAATCGGCGCTGTGCCATATGTAATGAAGATCATGCTACATTCTTGTGCAAACAGCTTTCAAGTCTTAGGTCCTCACAGCGTTATACAAAGGTTAAAAAACTAAATTTGTGCTTAAACTGTTTAAGATCCGGCCATAAAACCATACAGTGTAAAAGTCCATATTCTTGCAAACACTGTAATAAACGTCATCATTCTTCGATCCATATCGATAATTCAAACTCGGTGTCAAAATAGGAATCAAAGTAGCCAGCTGCTGAAAAGGTCACTATTTCGGCCTGTTCGAACCGTAATGAAGAAGTGATTCTTGCTACAGCTATCATTTTAATAACAGACTCTCAAGGAGTAGCTTATCCTTGTCATGCCCTCTTGGTCAGCGGAAGTCAATCAAACTTTGTACGTCAATCATCATCGTCCTTAGGTCTCAAGCATAATAAAGCACACACTTCAGTGTCTGGAATTGGCAGTTCCGGAGTATCAGCTAAATTTTCTGTACACACAAAAATTAAATTGAAGTTCAACAATTATGAAGAATACTTAGACTTTCTAGTTTTAAGTAAGATCACAAATGACTTACCAACTTCTTCTATAAACGGGAGCTTAGACATTCCAAATGACATCGAATTAGCAGACGACACATTCGGTCAATCCAGAAGTATTGACATACTACTTGGTGGCAGTATCTTTTACAACATGTTAAAGGAAGGGACATGTTAAGCTAGGTGATAATTTACCCGTTCTACAAAATACAGTATTTGGATGGATTGTCAGCGGGAAGATCTCATTGAATCACTCGATAAACAGAACTCATTCAGTACTTACTACTTTGCCCAGTACAACTACAGAAGACGACTTAGAAAATCGTGTAGCATCCTTTTGGGAAATATAAGGTATCACCGGCAAACATATGAAATCGTATGAAGAACAAGCTTGTGAAGACCACTTTACATCTACTGTCAAGCGTCAGGCAGATGGGAGATACATCATTAAGCTACCTTTCTCCAGTGACCCTGGAACGCCTTGGGTAAGTCTAAAGACCACGCTATCAAACAATTTATGTCACTTGAAAACAAGTTGTCTCAAGACATAAAACTAAAACAAGACTATACTGATTTTTTAAATTAGTATCTTGAAAATGATGAAATGGAACTAGTATCAGAAACGTATGAACTACAAAATGCATATTACTGATATGCATTTCCACAAAATGATATTAATCATCCGGTTATAAAGGAAACTAGCACTACGACACGCTGAAACACCACCTCCAACAGTTTGTAGAATTTTTTTATTTTTATTATTTTTTTTTTTGAGGGGCGTCACTTAAATTTAAAACTAGACCATAGGTCTAGATGGAAGATAAAATATGCGGGGCCCATGGTGACAGAACTTGCAATTAAAACGATGGTTTCAACATCAACAGTTTTTATTAGTGTTTCATAAGCAAATCTTTACATGTGCGATAATAAGTTACAGAACTTTAGAGCATCACCAAAATATATAGGTATATATGTGAAGTCATATTAACAATCTGCTCAAATAATTGAGATATACAATTAAACAGTATTGTCACAGTAGCTCTGGCTATTTCATTACATCACCAAGCCATATAAAAAAATTCATAAGTACTAGTTGCTCTGAATATTTAGTTACAAAAAAAAAAAAAAAAAAAAAAAAATGCATGCGTTAATAAATCATTAAATTGTTATAGACCCTTCGTACAATATAGACAAACATTAAATTAAAGAACAAGGTAAGTCTTGCATGAATATGACCTCAGCTGATACAATCATTTCTAACAGTGCATGTACAAAACACCTTCACAAATTTTAATTACAGCTTGGAATTACTACTCAATTCACCACATATATTTTTAACAACTACATTAAGGATCCATTTACATATCCATGATGAATTGCATTCAAACAGAATCTACTAGAGTAGTATGATTACAACCCACTGCATAATGGCAGAGCCAGACTTGCCTGTGCAAGACCTTGTTTAAGTAAGTTATAACTATTGAGGTGTGAACACACCATTGAAGACGGCAATATACTTGTATTCAATTGGTATTTAGATTAAATACTGATACAACATAAATTAAATGAATTATAAAGTCAACAATCAACAACATAAATAACTGATTCACATGCGGCGAATTCGTCTTAACAAAATGTCTCTTTTTAACATCACGGGTGTCTGCTGCTGTCTCTAAGTTGTGTTTTAAATAAGTAACTAGTTAGATCCCACCTGTGATCCGAAGGTAGATGATGTACGCAAGGCGAGGGTGTTGAACTGTGTTGCCAAATTCGTCTTGAGCTGGGTTGATATGAATTTGATCTGAAATCATCCATTTCTCTGTCGGCCCGACAGCGATGGAGCTTAGGTGTGTTGCTCTGCCAGTGGAGAGGATCTAGTTTTCCACATTGGACTCTGTCACTCTCAGCTAGTGGGCGAGGACCCTGATAATAAATGATAATTATAATATGCTATCAGAACTTCAACCCCGATGTATTTCTCGTCTCACAATCTCTTTTACCACTCACGCACCATCACCAGTTACACAAATTGACTTTTAGTTGCCGGCAATATGGTTCAATATCAAGAATGATCTTGTGAGTTTACCATTACAGTTTTTATCAATACATATAAGTATTCAGAACTTCTACATTAAATTAAGTTTACAATGATTTGTCTGGTCTGACCTTAGTGTTCTACTGTACTAGTTACCTTGTGGGTTATTAATTCAATTTAAATCTTTTAAGTACTGAAGTACTCAAACTTTATCAGCACGTGCTCACATCTCTGCCAGAAGTAACACCCATCCACGCTCAACAAACACACAATTAAATTACTGTTAACCAACTCAATAATTGTCACTTTTCTGGGCGCAATTTGTTAACCAACTCTATATTTGTCACTGTTCTGGGCGCAGTTTGTTGACAAACTTACATATTTATTTTGGTGTTGTGATTGTATGTTTTGGTGTTTACCTTTCATTACCATGATTATTGTGTATTTCATACTGGTTCGGTGGCCATCTTGTAGTGCCAACTTCGTGATTCAAAATTTTTGTGTTCGGGTCCCAGGGTTCGATTAAGCGATTGTCAGAGACAGGATAATTGTGTGGAATAGTTAAATCAGACAGCGTAATACATATATAGTTGATGTTTAATAACATAGAAAATTAAGATCAATATCAACATTAATAAAACAAATGGAATACTTATACTAAATTGACAAAAATGGCGGACACATATTCCGTATTACAGTTCTGTTATTTTCTATTATTCAGGCATTAATCTTGTTATGGAATTTTTAATGAATTTATATTTAACTGCAACTGCCCATGTTACCTTGTAATTGATCGATTCTTATATTTAACAGAACACAAACCAACGTCTCCCAAGAAAAATATTATTTATAAGTACCGTATGGTCTATACACACTCACACTCATTCATTTCGACAAAATTGAATTTACACATACATTGAATTTTTGTAATTTTGAGCTCAACGTTAATAATAATAAAGAATGGAATAGAGAAATAGCTGGACTTTCCTGTATTTACGTATAAAGTCTCCGTTGTCCTTATATTGCCGTCATGGTCAAGCAGGTGTTCGGCCGATCGTCCCAAAGGTCTCTTTGGCTGCACTGATTCTAATTTACATTGTTACTAGTTACTAGTTACTTTGATATTTCTGATAAAGAGTTATTACTATATGTTACCACATTGTTAGTTTGATTAAGAAACACTTTCGCTGGCACAAACTGCCGGCGATTTTCACAGCGTGTTGACGCCTTGATGGTCTGATGCTGACTGGGGGGATGCAAAGCACATATTTTGTGTATGTGTTAGCGCATCCACGTCATTGTCTTTTGTTCAAAATTGGCTCACGCCCTATTGTCATGTCATTGTTTGTTAGGTCATCACTGATTTTAATGACTGTCTTCTGGACCAATGAGAGTGGCTATTTACAGTCTGTTTCCACTTGGATGGCCATTTTGCATGCTCGTCTCCGCACGTCTGCTCCTGACCTTGGAATCGTTTTGATCTATTAGAATCTGCGTCGTTGTCTCTTCACAAAGGGAAATTGTTCTCTCCATGTATGTGTGTGTGGGTGATACAATAAAATACGATAATTTGTTACCACTTATACCATAATTCTGACATCGAGATTTTCGTACTTTCACATTACGTACATAACATTCCCTATTTAATTAAACACATGCCCCTTCTTTATTGAATAATTGTTATATAAGATAATTACCTGAGACGCTTTAGTACTTCACGAATGCATATGAAAGATAGTTAACATCACCGCCGGACCAGTTGTTCACATCAGCAAGAATTGGATAGTTGAGACGGAAAGACTTGTGCACAGAGCACAGCTAACGGTAGCGAATTGCAAGGTCAGGGTAAACAGCTGATATAGTTTACTAAATTGCTTCGCTGCACGTAATATCAATAGTCGGCGCCACTGCCACAGCGACCTTGACCCACGATCCAGCAAGCGTAGCGCACTGGCAAATTTAAAAACAACTCGCGGTGGCACCGATTTAAATTAAATTCAGGCCGAGGTATTCCAATCTAAACTGTGACTCGGCACAACGCTTACGTGTAGTTTTTGATGCTTCAGCAAAGACATCTAACAACACTTCTCTTAATGACATTCTGATGATTGGTTCTACAATACAATGCGACCTTGTATCCATATTGCTATTCTTTCGCATTCACACTTATGTATGTACTGCAGACATTAGATAGATGTACCGTAAGGTGTTGCTAGATGAAAGCCAGTGGGATTTTCAAAGAATTGTTTGGCGTCATGATCCAAAAGATCCAATTAAAACATATAAACTTAAAACAGTTACATATGGGACCGCCTCAGCCCCATTTCTTGCCATTAGGACTTTGTTCCATATTGCACAAGAAGAGAAGGAGAAATTTCCTATCGCCGCAGAAGTTATTCAGTGAGACTTCTTCGTAGATGATGTTCTCACGGGAGGAGACTCAATTGAAGAAGTGCTTCAACTTCAATCAGAACTAATAAACGTATTAGAAAACGGAGGCTTCAAATTACACAAATGGTGTGCAAATCATCCAGCAATCTTACAAAATATTCCAAGTGATCAGATTGAAACAGGCTTTACGGTAGAAGAATCAGGCAACAAGACAATTAAAACACTTGGGATTTATAGTAGCCATTATCCGACACCTTTCAGTTTAAAGTCAATGTACCCAAGCCTCCCAATATCATCACAAAACGAGTTATACTTTCTGATATTTCTCGAATATTTGATCCAATCGGACTCTTTATCTCCAGTGATAATTACTGCCAAATTGTTTATGCAAGAAATATGGCTTATAAAAGACATTGGATGGGATCAACCAGTTCCCGAAGCTTTACTGATCAAATGGAATCAATACTGACTGTCATTACGAGCCTTGAACCAGTTAAGTATTGCACGACGTGTGTTAAGTGGAGACAACAAACAAACACATGAATTACATGGATTCTCGGATGCATCGGAACGCGCTTATGGTGCATGCTTATATATACGAACCTTTCAAGAAGATGGAACTGCCAGTGTGAACCTATTATGTTCGAAATCCTGGGTAGCCTCATTGAAACAAGTTTCTTTACCAAGACTAGAATTATGTGGAGCGGTATTATTAGCTCAACTGTTTCAAAGGTGCTACATCCTTTCAGAAATACTGAATATTAGACACACCATTCTTTGGACCGATTCTACAATAAGTTCTGCATTGGTTAAATTCACCTCCAAGTACATGGCAGACTTTCATAGGGAACAGGGTATCACAAATTCATGAACTCACTAAACATTGCACATGGATGCATGTTCGATCACAGGATAATCCTGCAGACTTAATTTCAAGGTCAGTTTCAACAGACCTCCTCATAACTCGAGGCCTGTGGTGGCATGGCCTTACCTGGTTATCAGAAGATAATAATAATTGGTCAAAAACTATTCAAACTATTTCAATAAACCCTGACATTGAAGAATGAAAGCTATAATTCACATAACAACACTACCCTCGTCCGACATAATTGACAAATTTTCCTCTTGGACTAAATTATTACGAATCACTTCGCTCTGCCAATGCTTTGTTAAAAATTGCAAACAACCACGTAAAAGGAACACTGGATATATTACTCCTGGCGATATACATAAAGGTGAAATAACGTGGATGAAAGAAGTTCAACAGGCTTTTAGTGAAGATATAGACAACATTCAGAAGCATAAGGAAGTAAGTAATAAAATCAAGTCACTAGCTCCTTTTGTGGATGACGAAGGTATCCTCCGCGTTGGAGGCAGACTAATGAATGCGTCAGTGAATCTAGAGTATAAACATCCAATTTTGCTCCCTCCAGATCATAATATTACATGAATGATATTTGTTGAGACTCATATTACTACTCTACATTCTGGTCCTCAAACTCTTCTTGTGACTATTCGAACTAAGTATTGGCCCATCAAGGGTAAAATTATAGCGCGATCAGTTGTAAAAAATTGCGTAACATGCAGCAAAACTATGCTAAGGCCTGCTAAACATCTCATGGGAAACCTACCACCATGCAGAGTCCAACCAACTCGTCCCCTTTGAAAACTATGGGATTGATTATTGTGGACCGCTCTTCTATCGAAGAATATCACGCCGATCACAGCCAGTGAAGGCATATGTAGCACTCTTCATATGCATGGCTACCAAGGCTATACACATAGAACTAGTTCCGGATATGACAACAAAGTAATTTCTAGAAGCACTTCAAAGAATGATAGCTCGCAGAGGAGCAATTAAACATATATACTGTGACAATGCTACTAACTTTTGTTGGAGCAAAAAACGAACTTCAAGAACTACAACTTTTGTTCCCTTCTGACACTCATCAATATCAAGTACACAAACTGTGCACATCAGTAGGAATAACGTGGCATTTTATTCCACCCCGGTCACCTCATTTTGGGGGACTATGGGAAGCGGGGGTAAAAAGTGTAAAACATCACCTTAAACGAGAATTTGGAAACTTATATATTACCATATGATGAATTAGAAACACTCTTGGTTAAAATTGAAGCTTGTGTAAACTCTAGACCTATAACTGAGTTGTCAAATGATCGAAACGATTTGAATCCTTTTAGACACCTGCTCATTTTCTTGTTGGACAGTCCTTAGCTTCCTTTCCTGTACCTGATGTAAGTACATTAAACATTAATAGATTAGACCATTGGCAACGTATTCAACAACTTTACCAGATTTTTTGGCGACTATGGTCAGATGAGTATCTTTCAACTCTACAACAATGGACCAAATGGGTCAAGGACTACACGCCACCATCCCCAGGCTCCCTGGTATTAATCAAAGAAGACTTCCGACCTCCACTTCACTGGAACCTAGGTCGCATTGTGGAACTTCACAACGGCAGTGATGGTATTCCTCGTGTCGCTACAATTCGGACATCTAAGGGACTGGTGAAGAGAGCCCTTGTCAAGCTGTGTGTACTTGCTGATCTTTGAAATCTTGTACTTAAACGGGGGCGGTATGTTAAGCATTCCAGGATGGTGTGGCGGGGAGGCCTGCTGATCGGTGTGTTGCTGCCGCTTGTGCAGTGTGCTGTGATGCTGTGACAAATACGGATTATAAACAGTTAAACGCCTTTTCGTTAACAGTAAAACGAATTCTTAAACATTGTAAACAAGTTAAACATTTCGTTGTAAACAAGCATAAACGTGTAACATGTTCTTTAATAAACAAAGCTTTTATTCAATTGCATGAATCTAATTTCACCTGCATTATTAAACAAAAGTTAAGTTGTAAGTGCGTATACTTTGTGTACAATTTTGGAACCTTGAACTTATTTTCTTATTCTATATTTTATTAATAGGCCTTCTGTGCTTAATTCTGCTCAGTGTACAGCAAATTCCTATAAGAGACAACTAGTGAGTGGTCTATCAGTAATTTCCTCCAAATATAGACACAAATTTGTTACCTTTCAGTTTGTATAAATGAGGATTGGGAGTTCATTAAAACAAAGATAAATTGGGTGTTAAGGAATTGAGGATTACTGTTTTCCTTTTACACTAGGGTTCTTGGTCTGTTAGCTTGCTTGTGATGTCTAGGACGAAGGGGGCCCCATTGGCCTGGTAGTGAAGTGTTTATTTTATGAATACAACTATTATGTCCATATTAACATCTACTATTACAACAGTTGGAATACATTGATAAACCAAACTACCTGTGTGTGTGTGTGATGCTAACATGTTGTATTTATATATGCTAACATCCCATTTATATATGCATCAATCCAGTATTTGATTGTACCAATAGTACTTTATTTTTTTGTTATTAACAAATTCAGAATTTTAAATATTGAAAAATTCCAGGTGGGATGCCCACATCAAATTTATTTATTCCATTTTTTTAACAATATATTTTAAAGCAGTATAATGTTATGTTATATAATGTATAATGTATGTTAAGAGTGTGCTTATGATGTGGGAATTAGACTATAATGTGGTTTATAATATATTGTTTTTTTTTGTAGGTGATTATGATTACAGAATATGGGAATCGCTTGCAGCGTGTCAAAGAACAGATGAGGAATATAACAGGCAGTGTGAACAAACTTGAGGTAATCAAGTGTGTGTGTTTTGTATTTGAAATTTATAATCATAATTGATGTAATCAATAGGCAGTTTTACCCAATATACACACACACACATTTATAAATACACATAATGCATGATTTTGTTTTAACACAGCTTGGTGCACATAGTTATTGGGTTTTGGCCGTTCTTTCCATTTTTGTTTGTCCCCAGAATGTAATAAAATAGCTAATAATTATAAATAGTTGGAAGGCTGTGGTTATGGTTATGTATTATACATTACAGTTAGAAAAAAAACAGTTAAAATTGTTTAGTTGACCTGCTATTTTGACCGCATTCTCTGGATTGTGTAATAACTTATTTGGCTCTGTATTTAGTAAAATTAATTATCTTGCTTGCTATGAACCGACTATAAATTATTTTGAATACAAGCTGGTAATATGAGTAAGTTATGTAGTACAAGTGTATGAGAGGTTTCACTTGGGAAATCTTGTCTGTCTCTTTCCTTTCCCCTCCCCGCAACATACAGTAGAGCATCGATTATCCGAACGTCTGTTGACCGAACGATCTGTTATCCGAACTCAATAAAAAGTACAATTGTGTACTGTACTGTATAGTAATGTATTGGACACGTGTAGGTATATTAGATATTTATTGAACATACAAATTTTTTTAATTTTTAATTAATTTTATAGTACACTGTCATGAAACTAATTTTGTTTGAATTAACTTTTAGATTTATTAATTACATTCAGTTTTAATTAAATGATTTTTAGCCTTAGTAATACATTACAGTACAGTATACAGGTTGCTGTAATTATGTAACAGTATGTTAGAAATGATTTTGTAATAAAAACCTTTGTATTTGTAAAGAGAAATAATGTTTAAAATTAATTTACCTTTTTTTCTTCCGTCGTGTGACTTCTTATTGTATTTAATTAAATAACGCGTTTCGAGGCTCAAGGCCTCATCTTCAGATTTCAGTCCCGTGTGGACGTCGTTAACACATTAAAACTAAACTACTACACATTAAAATAAAACACACTACACAAGTTAACCGATGTCTGGGTGCGCACCCTTTGCCGGTTCGCGACGCACTGCCTGCAACTCCTCTACGGTCTCGTCACAACGTCCCACCATCGATTGCTGTCTATTCCTGCCTAATATGAATTTGTCCACAACCATATCGTATAGCTGATGTGATTTAAAATTCAGCTGGTCATTTAGCATGTTATTAGGATTGCACTTAAACGCCCGGTATATTTCAAATTCTTCGGCTGCGTTCATGTATCGTCACTTATTGCAGAGATGTAATGGCTTGCAGTTGGTGTCAAAGTCAGTATAATTATGGTTATGCACCATTAAGTGTTCGGCATATTTTGATTTACAGGCTTTTAAGTTATTTTTAGGTAGATGTTCTTTAAACCTCTGTCTAAATGCCCTGCCTGTCTGACCGATATACACCATATCGCAATCATTACAAACCATTTTGTAAACACCTGTTCTTTTTTAATGTGTTAACGACGTCCACACGGGACTGAAATCTGAAGGTGAGGCCTTGAGCCTCGAAACGCGTTATTTAATTTAATGCAATAAGAAGTCACACGACAGATGAAAAAAAGGTAAATTAATTTTACTTGGATACCAGAGAACATGAGTTTAAAATAATGTTTACGATTTACGATCTATTATCCGAAATATCGATTATCTGAACGTGCCCTCGTCCCAAGAGGTTCGGATAATCGATGCTCTACTATACTGTCTAACATACAAACATTCATTTATCCTAATATTGTTGAAATAATATGCGTTCAATGCTTCCTGAATATCTTTAGGTTAGAATTAGCAGTTAACCACATGCACAAGTGTGCTGTTATCATACCAAGCTGTGTAACTCCTTGTGAATCAAGTACAGTGTCCAAGGGTCAGTTCTTTAATATAATTTTTTTTATTTACAGAAAAGGGCTATGAAGTTGCAGCAGATGAAGCAGAAAGAAGCTCTTCAAAGGGAACATAACAGAGAAGCCCAGTTAACAAGGGAACAAGAATTAATAGCCAAACCACTCACACAGAATTAGCAATTGGTTTGCTGTTTTAGAATTAGCAGATGTGTGTGTGTGTGCGTGCTTGTATATTGTTCCTATCGCAGTTAACTGATGGCAGACAGTGGTTGTTTGAGTCTTGTGCAAGTCATAAGTATTTTAAATACTTTTGTACTATGCATTGAACAAATGCAAAACTGTTTTATAAAGTAAACAGAGAATGTTAATTTCAGTTTTGAATTTTGTGTGTGTGTGTGTGTGTGTGTGTGTGTGTGTGTGTGTGTGTGTGTGTGTGTGTGTGCGCGTGCTGTGTGCTACATGTGCTTAAGCTCACATTAATTTTGCATTCCAGTAATATCACAGCAGAAATCAGGACATGAATATTAAGTGTTTTTTCAACCATTGAATAAATGTTACCAAATGTTAAGTCAAGTCTCAAAGCAGTTTTTAAAATATATTCAAGACTGTTGATGTAAATATATTACTGTTTCATAACATACAGTTCCTTTTACAGTCTGATATATGAAAGTTCCTTGTAATGATGCACAAACCTTTAAATATCCCAGAACGTTGATAAGTTATCATCAGACTTCCATTTCTGACTAAAAACTGTAAACGTTTTGACTTGGAAATTCAATATTGTAACTACACTGAGTTATAGCAGACACTATGCAGTAAGTACTTTATTTTTTTGTTATTAACAAATTCAGAATTTTAAATATTGAAAAATTCAAGGTGGGATGCCCACATCAAATTTATTTATTCCATTGTTTTAACAATATATTTTAAAATCAGTATAATGTTATGTTATATAATGTATAATATATGTTAAAAGTATGCTTATGATTTGGGAATTTTCTGATAAGGGAAAGTTTGATAATTTTAAATTGTTTTCATGGGGACATGTATTCTGGTTTCCACATTCCGCCCAATAATAATGTGGCGACTCAAGGGCTTTTGATTTTTAGGAATCTTCTAAGTAAAATAGTGTAGGGGCTTTCTTCTTCTTGTTTGTACAATTACAGTGGTGACCCTGCTAGGAGGTGATCAATTCAAAAAGGAGGGATTTAACGTAGCATCATCTACGGACAAAAAGTTTGGAGGAAAATCTCTATTCTGGTTAGGTTCCTGCTCAAAATGTTGTGATCTATTCAAAAAGGAGGGATTTAATGGAGCATTGTCTTCGGACAAAAATGCTGAACAGGATAGAGGAAAGTACATCTCGTTTGGGTCCCATTCTGGATGTTGTAATCCATTCAAAAAAGAGACATAAGGTTTATAATAAAAGGAATCGTCTTGTGATAAAAAAGAAGAACAGAACTAAGGGAAAGTTCTGACATTGGATATGCTAGAAGCAGCTTCCTGCATCATCAAATCAACAATTTCCTTGCCATCACAAATGTCTCTCACAGAGAAATCTCTACAGCCATCATTCTGCATCGAAACATGTTTGGTAATCAAACTAGTTCCTGCTAGCTCTACCACATTCTTTTCTGAAGTTACACCAACTCTTTATGTCCTGGTCACATCATATTCTGTGCTCACATTGGGTACAGCTAGGTCTGCCATGTCGTGTTCTGTGGTTACACATGCTCCCTCTGTCTCTAGCATGTCGTGTTCTGTGGTCACACTTGCTCCCTTTTTCTCCATCACATCGTGTTCTTTGCTCACATTGGTTCTTGCGAGCTTTGCCACATTGTTTTCTGTCCTCACATTTGCTCCCACTGTCTCTAACACGTCGTGTTCTGTGGTCGCGCTTTCTCCCTTCGTCTCTGGCAAATCATATGCTCTGGTCATACTAACTTCATTCGTCTCTGACACGTTGTGTTCTGTGGTCCCGCTTGCTTCTTTTGTCTCCAAGACGTTCTCTGTGGTCCTGCTTGCACCCTCTGTATAGAGTTCTATATTCAGACTTGCTGCTTTCATCTCTGAAAGGTGTATACTCGCCCATATTCAAAATGGCACGTCATGTTCTGTGGTCGCATTTGCACCCTCTGTCCCTGAGATGTAGAGTTCTACTAGGAGCAGTTGAAAGTTTGCGGATCGACATTTATAGCTTAATAATAGAAGTAAAATTTTTTGTGTGTTGTAGAATTTACACTTCCTGTAAACTCTTGTTAAATTCCAAATCTGCCTGCCAATTCATTCACTGTTTACCAGGTGCACAAAATTTACGTGGCACGCTTTTTGTAAAAATGGACAAAATCAAGCGCAAATTGAAATTCACAACAAAGTAGTAAATGCTTTGAAAAGCATTTAGTGAATGGTGTACCTTCAAAAACAATGGTTTGTAAGCAGGTGCTCGAGCTTAACTGTGGCCATACAAGCATTAAAGATGACATGTGTTGTGTATGCCCAAAAGAGCAACACTTCAGATGCTTGCACAAAGTAGTTTTACAAGTTATTGAGATAAAATAGGGTACAAACTCTGATCTGAGATGCCTGTAATCTCAGGAAGAAAATCTTCATATAAAATCATCAGTCATCCAACATGGTTATGATATTTTTGAGGACACCCCAAAAGTCAGGATCATGGATGTTTGACAGTAAATTGGTAAGGTCGCCACTGTAATTGTACAAACAAGAAGAAGGCCCCTTCACTACTGTAGTTACCTTAATGCAGAAGATTCCTAAAAACAAAAAGCCCTTGAGTCGCCACCACATTTTTACAATCCGGAATGTGGAAACTGGAATACTTGTCTCTGTGAAAACAATTGCAAATTATCAAACTTTTCCTTATCAGAAAATTCCCCAGTCTGTTAGACAAACTCATTGAGCAGAGGTTAGGTTAGGATGAGGTGACGTAGAAATAACAACACATATTCATTGTTATTCTAATAAATTCTTTTATTGATAATATTTGAATTGTTATTGTATTGTGAACACTTGATTTAGTTGCACCCTATCTAATATGCCCTCTGATACTCACAATTATTGTTTATTTTATGTCTTCTGTTTTTATATATATTTTATTTGGCCAAAATTTTCCCCACTTTTGTATTTCTGTTTGTGTGTCCAAGGAGGTTCCTTGTTGCCTCACGCACATCATGAGGTCGATATTTCCCACTTAGCACATACTCAGTTCTTTTGTTAAAGTATAAAGTCTTTCTTTTCTTATAAAGTCTGTCCGAAAAGAAAACCTTGATCTGTCTGATGTACAATACTGAATTAAGCTTGAAATTTACTCATCGTTTACTGATGTAATTAGTACATTAGTGTAGACCTACAGGTTGTCGCCCACGGGCACCGAAATGCTATACTTCATAACGTGTGTGATGTGTGATGGGTGTAGATCGACTGTAAAATGCTATGCTTGGCACCCTACCCCACTCTGCTACGGTGCACAACAACTGGCTTTATCTGGCTCTTATCCAACTTGGCTTTTGTTCGTCTGATGTAATACTAGTTGACCTTGCAAAACTGATGGTGAAGTATGCAAAAATCTCTTCCCAAGGCAAGGTCACATACACCGTTCGCAGCTATTTCACACCCATGAAAAATCCAATTAAATTTACCATTACAAATTCAGTTCTTTTGGGTTTTACCAAACCATAGAATCTTTATTCTGTTAGCAACCAAACCATGTGTTATTTAACTGAGACAAATTTTGTCTGGTTTCTGCAGTGATATTATTGTGCTCGATACTTAGAATTATCAGAAACAATAACAGAGTATGTTATTAAACTTTTTTTGTTTACTTTTTATAAATTCTTTTTGTTCACACTTAATGGGTACAATCTTCTGTCAGTTGACTGGAGTTCTTATTAATAATGAATTTGGCATAACTGTTTTCCTCATGAGGATGCTTAAGGATAAATGTTGTTAATGATCTGGCAAATGAGGGATACAAGACTACTAGCTATGTTGTCACTCCAGCCTTTTACTTGAAATGAAAGGCTAATGTACAAGATTCATCTGTCAAGATTAAATTTCTCGTTTCTCAAAAACAAAAATTCTGTAATTGTTTTCTTATTTACTCAATTGAACCGGAGTTTTTAAAGTATTTTTATGAGCATTATGTCTCTATAACTATTGTTGTTAGTTTCTGTCCAAGTGTTCACATACTGCGTACTGTTTCTGTTTCTTGAGGTTATAATGGCCACCCTAATCTCTTCACAATCAAGATGTGTCTGCATCAGCTACGCACTTCACATAAATTGGGCAATCTAATGCTTTCATGATAGGTATTGTAACATTTCACGTAAATTGTAGTACACTAAAGATTAATTCTTGTTGATTGGAAGTAAATTTTCAGTACAAACATTATTAAATTTGTTGTTAGTTCCATATGTTAGCTAATATTTTAAGTTATAAATGAAATTTTGAATACACTTAAAAAACTTCATACTATAACACACCCATACATAGTGGTACATAGATATTCATAATTATATACAGATTATAATTTTTTTATAGATCATTAATTATTCACATAGTAGTTGTTTAAAAATGATTTGCAAGGGAACATATGAAGAGATTTGTAAATATAATTATTTTAAATTGTATACTAAGTATAGTTGAAATTTTCTGAAATTACACTGCGTATCATAATATGTTGGATACAGAAAAACTTGAAATTTAATGTGCAGTAATTCCTCATTGACAAGACAGAGTGAATTGAATGCAAACTTGTGTGAGTATACATGTAGGGGTTAGCTGAGTTGAATGTGAGTGGAAAAATTGTTTTCACTACTGATTCTAGTATTGAATGAGAAATACAACTAATATTTCAGTCTGCCAAATTTATTGTTGTATGTACTGTTTTCTTGAATTTTGCAAGTATAAATGAAGTTTGATTAATGTTGTGACAAAATATTTTATTCCTGTTCAATTTACAAAAATAAAGTTGTACAAGATATTATAGTTTCATTGTTATTATTTTGCCTTTTGTTAGGTGCTTTCTGTGTCTGTTTGCTTGTATCATATCGTCTACTTGTGAATTGGTTTTCATTATGTATTGTTTTTCCATGTAACATATCACATACAATAGCTTCATGCTTGGCAATGTATTATTCATGAACAATTCAGTTATTACGTAGTAAATGTAAAGAGTAGGAACTGTATCGGAGTCAGTCACTTCCGAGCTAATGTCATGTGCACAATGACAAAGTATAAGATAAACAAAGCTGCACTTAAGATAACAAAGATTTTAGCTTCTGATTGATCAAACAGTAAAATAAGAATTATTTGACATATAGAACATTTCTGCATTTTAAATTGATTGATTCCTATGTAAATACGATCTCAGTTATCTTGAGTTTAAATATCTTAAGTATTTTATGGAGAAAATTATTACTTTTATGTGTGACGATTATATGGTAAACATCAATACATATTGTGCAACATGTTTCATAGTGTATCATTATTGTCAGACTGGGTGCTTATTATAATCAACAGTGTTAGTGTGAAATGAATTTTGTATCCATCATTGAATTATGGATAAACGTGCAAATTATGTGGCTGGTAAAGTTATAAAATACATGGAAGCACATAGTAATTGAGGTGCTGGTCTTGAATTTACTGTGTTCAAGTTCAGTGTTCACTACTAGCTTATGCCAAAAACTACACTAGAAAACACTGGAAAATGAGTGTCTTAATTATGGGAAATGTCCGTGTAATAAGGGGTTTGGTATATCATATGACATGCTACGTTTTAAAACTTGTGAAATAGCCAAGAAGCAAGACATCAACTGAAAGGAACTGAAAGTGGAAAAGGAGCTTTTGGGGGATGGATGGAAATTATTGCCATGTATGATTTTTCAAAGAGTACAATTTTTTTCATTGGAATATTTCCTAAAGAAAAGGAGTGGAAGGATGTAGCAGTGGGACAGGATTGGATTTGTACTGTGTGGGGAGGATTACTTCAGTAACTGGCAATGTTTGCTTGAGTGGGACAGTTTCAGCAGACACCTGGAAGACGTTTTGAATGAATGGCTTGAAGGCATGAAATGAGACCTTGCTGCAGTTCCATGCCCGTACATAATATGGACAGTGCTAAATGCTGCAGCAGACCATAAGGGCACTCTGTGTTTAAATGCATTTACCCGTATGCTGTCTGATCAAAATCTATACCATGAGGCTAATTCCATAGCCTGCTGTTATAGTTTAGTTCGATATTTTACCTGCAGATGTCTCATCGAAACAAGTAAAGTAATCAGTGTTCAGGTTCAGCTGTTGCATGTTCCAGACGCGTCGTGTTTCTGCCGTAAACAGAACATCAAATACACATGATTTTGTACACGATGACAGTGCCTATCAATCAGATTCTGAAATTGATAATATGGATAAGACTGTATCGACGAACCTCATGAATTTTCAATGGCAAAGTGGAAATACAGTATACTTTTGTACACATAACCTAAATGGGTTACATGTACCTTCCTATATATATTCTTTCATCCTGTAGTTAGTTATATTGGTTTTCCTTGTAAGCAGATGCATCACAAGAAAAACCAACACGGCAAATAGGGGAAAAAATCGTGACAGCGATACGTTGTTACTGATTGGACTGATAATGAGTTCTTGTTCATTTTGTTTTCAGGGCATTCGCAAAGAGTGCATATCCCAGAAGGGAGGATGTTGATCCTGTTGTCGTTTCCTGTGGCCATGCGGAAATTGGCAACCAATGATCTTCTTGGAAGTTCTTTGTTCTCAGTGTAGAGACTAGATATATTTTCATACAGTTTGCCTTTCAAGTCTTCCTTGGTTCTGTGATGGAAGGAAGTCTGGCAATGCTTTTTAAGTTGTTTATTCCTTCTATCTATTGTACTAAGTCTTGAAGGTTTCTGTTTTATAGAGGTGACTTTTTTAGCCAATTTGTCCACTGCTTCATTGCCCTTCAGTTCGTGTGATGGCACCCACTGTATTACCACTCAGCAAATATTTTTGGCTGTCTTGTACTTACCTCTGATGGACTGAATTTTATGCTCTTGGACAAGTCATTATTTTCAATGGCCTGTATAGCTGATTTTGAGTCTACTAAAATTACAGAATCCTTTCTCAGACAAGGTCTCATCAACAGTTGTCTCCAGGCTTCATCAATTGCAGACAACTCGGCCTCAAACACTGTAGCATCCGTATTTAGTGCAAAATAGAGGGAGAAAAATTCATTATATATGCCTGCTCCTGTCTCTTCATTTAGCTTTTATCCATCTGTGTAAATTCTGGTCCATCTATCATTAGGATATAACATGTTTATGGTTTCAATTGCTATCTGGTTGACTATAGAAGGGAGATCTTTAGTTTTATTGATAGATTGTATCAACTCAAGATTTATGACAAATTCAACATAGTCTAGTGGATTCATTGGCTTTGTTGGTGGTTGCAGTTTTTTGCTTATATTAATTTCTTCCATTACTAGATGTTTGAAGCTCTTCTGTGTTTTCAGCGTTTGTTCGGCTGGTGTTTCAATTACCCATTTGTTGTCATCCTTTCTGTGTATAAGTTTTTCATACAATATTTGTGCCATACACATGTATTGTGTCTCTAGAGGTTTGGTATTTGTAAATGCATACATTGCAGCTATTGGTGTTGTTTTTACTGCTCCAATTACTAGCCTCAGGCAGTTATTCTGAATTCTCTCAAGCCTATTAATCACACTGGAGTGTGCTGTTGCAAGAGCTTCCCTACCATACATGATATTAGGTTTTATGTAGATTTTGTACGTTTCATTCAGCAAGTCTAAAGTTCCTCCCCATTTGACTCCAGCTAGTCTTTTCAAAACGCTTGTTTTAGGGGAGACCTTTGTGCAGATTTTGTTAAAATGCTGTTTCAAGGTGAGTTTATTATCGAGCACCACTCTTAGATATGTGGTACTATAGATTCTCTGTAGTTTATTAGTTTCAATCGTGAGACATATTTCTTTTGCTTTTGTTTTTAGGGAGAACAGCTGATAGTGTGTTTTTTGGTAAATAATTTTCATATTATTGTCATCACTCCGTTCCACAAGTGCACTCAGTATGGCATTCATGTTATTCTGGAGAGTGTTGAATACCTTCTTGCTCAAGTTCTTGGCTGCAGTCCATATGACCATGTCATCCACATAAAGCGCACAGTTAGCTTTAGTAGAAGACAGAGCAGCAGGTAGGTCATTAATAAAGATGTTAAAGAGCAACGCCACCAGCACAGATCCTTGTGGTAGACCGACATTTGTTTGTTTGTATGATGATACAGACGATTTCCATTTTGTGCACACCCAGCGTTGAGTTAGAAAGTGGATGATCCAGTTAAACATATTTCCTGTGACTCCCAGGTCTTTAAGCTTGTTTAACAATTTCTTCCTTCACACAGTATCAAATGGTCCTCTGAAGTCCACGAAAAGAGCTACCATTGATTTGCCTCGGTTAAAAGAGTCTTTTATGCTTTGAGTCAGCCTCATCACTTGGTGCAAAAATAAATAAATAAAAATGTAAATTTATATAAAGCTTATAAGACTAGTTTGTTAAAGCTTATATACATGCAATCAGAATACTAAGAACACACATCAAATCTATAAAAATAATGTATTATTTTGTTGAAAGATCAGTTTGCTACAATTTTTTGAAATAGTGTTAAAAACCAGGGGATGATACAAAATGAAATGGTGGTGTTGACAAACCATTTCAGAACAGCGTGTGTAACCTGTATGGAATAGATGGTAGGAGGTAGACATCAGTTGATACCAGCAGATAAATTAGACAACTGTCAGTTAAAATGTGTGATTGGATTTTACGGACTTAGGATGTGGTGTGAAGGGACATAATTGTTAAAGAGACGGCATCACCACTGCACTAAATACAAGTGAGGATGACACAGTATGGGCTGAAAATGAAGTACAGGTATGGCATGTCAATTGTTTGTATGAATTACAGAAATGTGTTTTTAATGGCACATTTCATATTTGTGGTGGTCACGTATTTTTAACACAAATTATTAAGAACATGACGGTAGGTAGCATAGGCTGTGATAGTTACTTAATTTAGGCCTACCAGTAAATAATTGAGAGAGCAGTCATATTATTGTATTGTATTACTTGTTCATAGTGAAGTATCTTGGTACCACTGTTGCTTATATTGCATCATTGTCAGCAAGTTATTTTGCCTACAAAAAATATTCTTCCCCACAAATCCTTATGTGCACCTGAATTTTTGTCACAAATTTTAGTAAAAACGTGAGTTAACACATGAATAAACATGGTAAGCGCATGTTTCTTGTTATTATGAACGTAGCAAATAAATAAAGTGTAACATACAGTCATCTAGTAAGACAGAAATTACACTACAATTTGCAAAAAAAGAAACAAATTCCACTTGATTAACACTTTCATGACAGTGGACATCCTTTGAAAACTTCCAAGAATGTCAGTTGATATGGTACTGCATGTATAAGTATGTATTTGGAACTGTTTTAAAACAAAACATGTTCTTATAGTATTTAAATCATTGCTAGATTGCATTGGCATTCACTTTTGTAACAACAGCTGATGAAAACTCAGTGCGTGTTACATGTAAAATTCCATTGTGCTTAGAGCCATGTTTTAATTTATTTCACTAAACAAAAAATAAATAACTAAAAATGTAAATTTATAAAGCTTATTAAAGCAGAAATGAGCCTCCAGGTGGTCTAGTGGCTAGCACATGCGATTCATGTACGCATGGTCCTGGGTTCAATTCCTGGCGGAGGCTCAGTACAGCATGCACTCAGCGTCGTGAGGCAAAATTGAGTAGCCACTGAGATAATAGGGGCACCTCGTGGCTGTGAATACCACAACTAGCGGCTGGCGACGCTGTACTAGCCATGCAATCATTCCACTAAACGCAAAAGCCATGTGGTATGCCTTGGTCCTTTACGGACTGTTGAACAGATGTTTATTTATTATTTTATTTATATTGCAGTAGAAATTATGTTTAATAAGTTTATAACAAATAATAACATAGTGGTTTTTTTTTAGTAACTACATGTGTCTGGCGAATTTTTTATTTGCTAAAACATTGGAGTTTTTGAAAAGTAATTACAGACACTTAAGGTATATATATATATAGCACACATTTTAAAACAGGACATTCCCTGGTTACAAAGATAAGGGCATATCCTTTATGAAGGTATAGATAACATGTATTTTTACTATATGGTTTAGAAACTACAGGATTTTTAATGAATGCAAAAAAAATCCAGCCTCGAAGGATGGCCATTTTAATGTCCCAGTGTCAAAGTGTTAACAAGATCCAATTGCTTTAATGACCCTACCAATTGCAAGATATGATCAGCTCAACTGAGCCTGTTTATTACTTGTGTTACAAATTTCCTCAGTGTAAAGCCGGTCACGCACTAACCATCACCGCTGGACGTCATGACGGACAGCAAGTCAAAAACGACAGTTCGTAGCTTTGGCATCCATCTGCATGTCATGTATTTTTTGAAGGATGTGCACAACGAAAAATGAGTCCAGCAAGACCATCAGCTCAAGCTGCACGATGTGTGGATGGCTCGTGTGTAGTGTTGACGGATGTCAAGGAATCGTGCATCGTGCATGTTTCATCATGCGTACGCTTGCTGTCTATCAAATCATCATTTACCAGCAAGTACAGTACATCTTTTTAGAGCACATTCGTTTAATAAATGTTTACTGTTTAATTTTACTTTACATCCATTCTTTAGTTTATATTTAATAAGTAACGATTCAGATAAAATTTCAGTTTAATGTTTAGTTTAGTTTATTCTTCGTTTACATAATACATTCAAGTATCATTATCAGTTATTATTAATTTGTTGTAATTACAATTCATAATGGACTGTGAAATAACATCAAAATTTATCGAAAAATATAAATTAAATAGATGTCTGTGGGACGTATCCTCGGCAGCATGGATGCCATCATTTGTAAATGATTTTTACAAAACACAACGAGAACTAAAGAACGTCTGGCACGGTGGACGAGTTGCACAACAGTATGTTTGCGCACATCCATCACCAACATCGGGCATGCTGGACAGCGGCGATGGTTAGTGCGTGACCGCCTTGAGCAATATTTTAAGTGTATTTCCAGAAAAAATCCATTATGTTAAGGTGTGCACTTCTTAGAATACCAATGGATTCAATCTCCACCTATTCAACTATCTGTGAATTGGAGTGTCAGAGTGTTGGATTCAGGAAGGTTGTAATCTGCTGGTGCTCCATATTCACGTGGGTCCCACTTCTTTAAGTGTTCTAAACTTGTGGGAAAACATCCAGTTTTAGCGTTTATAGATAAATGCTGCCTGTACTTTGCTCTGTAAAGAACAAAGTGTCTATAGATTTGTTGTGATGTAACCCACATGACATTCACTTTTGCAGAATCACAAACATATTCTTGAATTGAGTTTGGTTGTCCTTATCCAAAATACTACAACTGTTGTTTAAAACACTCGTTGGTATGAAAAGTGCCTTCATCACAAAACAGCACCTGGCATAAAATTTGTACCATTATTGATTTTGTTAAGCACAAAAATGTAAAACCAGCATGTTTAGGCTGATCCACTTTGAATACTTGCCTAAGTTGAATTTTATATTTGTACAGACACAAATACTTATGAAGGACATTCTGAATTGTAGTCTTTGGATTTGTAATGGACAAAATGAACAACTGATTTCTTTCAGGCTCCTAACACAAGGTAATTGAATACACTGGACAACCTCGTCTGATGTTTTCATCAGTTTGCAGTCTTTCCATTTTTGTTTCACGGTTAAATAGGTTACAATCAGGTGTCCTAAACCACCGGCAAATAGGTTACCATCGGGTGTGCTTTGTCCTGGTTACATTTGACAAAAAAAAAAAAAAAACACGAATGTAAACAATTGATTTAAATTCACTTTATCACAAGACACGTTTACTTTCTGTAACATGTTTCACATTTTAACTAATACATAATGGCGAGTACTTCACCACTTGCCAAATGGCAAGAAAATGTAAATCATTTCTTTACCAAGAAAATGTAAATTATTTCTTAAAATTTTCATATGAAATATTATATTCAGCAGTTGTTGAGTAGAGTTTTTAAAATTCCAGCATTCTTTCCTGATAACCGTGTTTTTCTTGACTGTACTTATCAGCTTACTGAGTCAAAGAAAAGAGGACATACAAAAGAAAGCTAAAAATATTGCTTTGCTTAAAGTTAAACTTTCTGCAAATGAAAATAATGTTTTTTAAAGTTGTGTGGTGATAACACTGTAGAGGTGTTGTGAACTTTGAGGTCTTCAGGACTGTAACACATATTCTTGTACCTAAGACATGACAACTCTGCAGTGAATTTTATGAGGTCTGATATTTCTATGCCTTTCAAGGCTGATCGATTATTGTAGTGGCATACGTGTATAGGAAAATCTCATAACATTAACAGTATCACACAGGTGGCTTTACTGATTATACTGTTTTAGAAGTAGCCAGCTGTTGTGAGTTGTGATCTGGTACAAGTTATTTGACAGCAGTTTTGTGTAAAGTGTTGGTTATTAATTATTGTGTGCAGACATTTTGTAATGGGTGACTTTTGTTGCTTGTTATATTGTTTATTGAGTTTTGAACTTGAAAAATTGATATATACAGTTGCTTTCATTTTTTCAAATTAAAATTGTAATTATTTATCTGGTGTTCAATTATTTATTTCACTGTAATAATGTGACAATCTGTGTGATCCTTGTAACAATATGGTCACTTTATCTCAACCAGTGGAGATGAAGATATACTGTTAAACTCAGAATTCTTCTTAACTTTTCTTTGCGACTTCTCTAGTGATAACAGTGAATAAAAATCTTTCTAATTCATTTTGCAATTGCCAAACATTTGATACCTTCTTGCAATTATAATTTTGAGGGTATAAGTTTCTTATGCAGCCATGATATCCACAGAATTTAAATATAATTTTGAAATAATAAATACACTTTAATTCATATTTAATGTGAACACCACGAATCTTAACTTTATCGATTCTAATGCTAAGTTTGCCTTTTCGTGTGAGCCTGTTCTGTTTGAGTCTGAACAGGCATGAATGATTTTTTTCTAAACATTAAATATGCAAATAAAAGCATTCAGTGATTTCATTTGACACTTGGAGAATAATAAGAAATTACAAAACGCGTAGCTAGTTTCACAAAATTAATTTTATTACTGAACTGTGACAATAAAACTAGACTCTTGATATCAGCCAGTGAGTTTATCAAAGAGGTGGACGAGTAACTGTCATCTTGTGAAACTACCAAGTGAGTTTTATAATTATTAATGCAAATATTCATTATAAAAGATATTTCTTTAGACTCTATTGAAACTTGTCTTTCATTCCAGGTACAGAATACAATAAATTTTACCCCATGTCATAATAGAAACCTGTCCTGTTTCAACTCTCATCTCTTTATGTCATACAAAGACATGTCTACAATATATGCATCTGTCCTCCTTCAATCTGCAGCTCAAACAGCATGATTCAGTGTATGATTTGCTTACATGCTACCGCTGAGTTCCATAGAATGCAATACCATTGTGTCTGCCCTGATGTCCGAAATACTTACCATCATGATGAAGTTACCAACTATTTTGTTGATTATTCACTGCTTATATATTCATTATGTTGTTTGTTTTCTAGCTAGTTCTACTTTTTAAAATAGATTTTTTGTTACTTTTCTAATTACTTTTCCTTCTTTATTAAAAAAAAATATATATATATTGTATTGATTTATTATCACATTTCTTATAAGAGTTCTTACCGAACTGCAAGTATAAGTACTAAAACTATTGTATGTAAAATATACAGTGACACCATTTTTCTTTTGGCAGGATTTATGTATTCCCTTAAAAAAATTTTAGTTTGTAAGTAGAGCATTTTACAAACACATTAACTTTTTAATTATGTGCTTGTGGTTTGTACCTGTAGCCAAAAGGGGAACCATATGGTGTAATGTAATAAATATTTACCTTAAAAACTTATCTGGGACCTAGGTCTGGCTTTGTTCTTACCAAAGCCAGTTAGTTTACCCTTCTGGGAATATTAAAGCATGATTAACAATTAAACTGAAGAATAAAAATGTCCTACAAACACAAAGCAATACTTTCTTATGAGTATAAAATACAAAACTCATCTTGTAGGACAGGGCTCTGTACTATCATTGGGAAAATATCTGTTTCACAGTATTGCATTGTATAATGTGGCATAAAAAACTATTTTGATTCCTATTTTATCTTTCTCCTAATTGAAATTAATGTTTTGTTTATAGTTTAAAGCTTACATTCAAAGCTCTTTTGTGACTGGCTGTATATACAACCAATTTAAATACAGGTGGAGACCAAATTCGAAAAAAAGAATTGGAGGAACATTTCATGTCTTTACTGAGGAGGGAATTAGGGATACCTCAAAATTGGATGGAAGAGTTTTGTAATCGGTGTTTAAATAAATGAAATGTTAAACATTGAAGGAAGTAAATTAGAGAAAAGCATTTATGATTTATTCTCATTTGTAAACTTTTGTGGTTTTAGCTAATAAGAACACTGTTTTTTAGTTTAACACGTGTAAATTTATTTCTCTTAAAAACAAATGTATTGCCCATGCTATGATGAGGCATCCTCAAAGGCTCAACTGAAACAGACACAAAGTCTTGACCCAGCCCTATTTATACAGTAAACCCCACGTACAGTGTTACAAACTAGCGTAATTTACAAAAAAGTTTTCCCCATCCCTGTTTGTAATTTTTGGAGGGTTATTACATGGTTATTAGACTTTGTTGTAAATTATAGGCTTGTTTGTAACATTGTAGGCAGGGATTACTGTATAAATAGGGGTGGATCACGACTTTGTGCTTTGTCTCAGTCAAGCTACCTCATCGTAGTACAGGTGAAACATTTGGTTTTAAGAGAAATAAAACGGCGTGTGTTAAATCGAAAAACTTGTTATCTGTGATCAAGTCATTCATATTTAGAAAAGAAAATTATTCCTTTATATAAGAGTGGAGTTGTATATTAATAGTACTTATACTAGAAGAAAAATAAAATAAAGAATACCCATTGGCATTTACTACCTACGGAGGGATTATACTGCTGGACACATGTGGAACACTTATAACTCCGAAAAGAAAAAAACATCAACTGAAAGAGCAAAAGACAGTTGTCAGTAGAGATTGGGGCAAGGGGATCAACCAAATAAAAAAGAAATGTTATGAAAGAATCTACAAACACTGTTCGTTGGCTCCAAGTAGGAAACAAGAGATGGTGCTCAGGGTGACAGACGTATGGAAATACCAGTTAAAACTGAGACTGACTGTGATCATGGTGAAGGGAGCACTGTTGTTACAAGGTGTTTTCAAAAAATTTAGAACCAATACTGGCATAAGACAAAGGGATAAATTATTAGCAACAGTATTTTTATTACTTTGTTGGCATGGAACAGAAATCTAATTGAACCCAGTTTGGAACTGGTCATCAAAGCAAAGCAGAAGGGATCAGAGATTAATTAAAGAGAAAACCAAATACATGATTAGTAGCATAAAAGAGATGGAATGATGTAGAGCAGTGGTTCTCAACCTATGAAGATTGGGACCCACCCTGAAGAATATTACACTTCATGGGACCCATACAACATGGTAAATAAATTTTCGAACCCTTCTGACACCAAACTCCACCTTGGGACCCAGCAGTGGGTTGTGTCCCATAGGTTCAGAAATGGTGATGTAGAGTTTCAGATCAAAGGAGCTGAGAGTTTTAAATATCTCGGACAGAAATAGAATGAAAACAATTACAAGTGAGTCCAATGAATGTATGCAGGACACATATTATGGATGTAAAACCCATATTATACACACACACACATACACATACAACATGTCATATTGATATTATTTATACTTAATGCAAAACAACATCATTAGAATAAAAGCAATACGATTACAACAATAACAATATCATTACAATAAGAGCAATGAACAAAGTAGAATGTGTATACCTTAGACCCAAAAAAACGAAAAATTTTAAATATTTGAGATAAAGAATATGAGAAGAATTATCATTCAAAAGGAACTGGATGAAGGAGAATAGCGATAGATTACAAACAAAAAATCAATGAATGAAGTCCTAAAAGAGGAAGATGTAATTAAAGGAATAATATTGTAAAGAATTCAGTAACATGGACACAGAGTCATGTAAGAAATGAAAAAAAAAATCGTAACACTCAGTGACTAGAATTCGAAACGTGAATATATAGCTTTGCATTATACTATAAAGTTAAAAGTCACAGTAACAGTATCCACGCGCGCGCGCGCACACACACACACACACACACACACACACAAATTCACCATTAACAACAAACAACAAGAATCTTATTTAAAAAAACAAAACATGTATATGCTTTATAATGGCATTCAACAGTTTGCTTAAAATGATCAGAGAGGTTCATAATATGGTGATTCAGTTTATTATAAATATTTTAAATTGATTAAATCGTGGAAAAGTAAAATATTTTAATATTGGAGAACAGTTGTTACAATCCATAAAATTCTGGAGTTTGATATGGGCTTGAAACTTGCAAGTTTGAATATGTCTTCAAAGACTGTTTACATAGTGAAAATGGTTCTTGTTATGTTCACAGGTATTGCTACCAGACAAACATTTATATATAAATATACATATGGAATAGTTTTTGCAGTAAAATATGTTTTCATAGAATCAAATATATTTATTTAATTTAAAAACACTTCAAAAACATATCTGTATCTCGTTAAAGGCTTGATTGTTGAATTGTTGCTATGATATCATAGCTGAGGTTTTGAGTATTAAGTTAAATATTATGAGATTCTGCCTTCTAATGAACTTTCAAATTCAGGTTGTGAATAATACTTGCAAAGGAAATGCAACCTGTGATTTGTATTATATTGTAAACTATTTGTTTTTATAGAAACATCATAAGAATTATTATGATTTCTTTGAGGGACAGGCGATGTAAACCGACACCATCCGGCTAGGATGAGACAAATTAAAACAAGAAAAATGCTAATAGAAGCCACTAACAAGGCTCCATCATAAGCTGGTGGTATCTCAGATGGAGCTGTTTCGTCAGTTTCTGGTTGATCTGCATAACGTATTAGGTTAACCATTTCAAACATTGGAACACAGCGTAGTTGGTGTGAAGAAGCTCCTGCCCGTGTGCATAGCAAACCGTCACTACACTCCGCATGGGAGCTGCATGGTTCACCAACAAAATTCAAAACATGGCATTCTCCCCAAGATTGACATTTACAGCTTCTCTTGCCTCGACACATCTCATATACACTGCAGTCAGCGTCCATAGAACACGAAGCAGTTGGTGATCCTTCAGTAAGCCTCTCAGAGTCCATGTTTTCTTAAAAGAACAAAATTATGTATTAATAAACATATATTTATTAGCTGCTAGAACTTTAATAATATGCTTATGCACACAACAAAAATAATGTGAAACTTATAAGACTTAACACATAACAACAGAGTATTGTGTCATTTACGTTTATGGTATCAGTTGAAGCTTTGTTTTTGTTCTTATTTATATAGTGTAACGAGAACCCTATCGAGCAGCCGAGAGCGCCCTCCACCCATCCCTCCCCTAGCCCAGCAGGTGCGTGTTTCTATCAAGGCCACATATAAGTACGTTCCAGAGTACTCTGGAGAACACTTGAAATACACATTAGCTGGCACACTGCATTAAGGATGAAAAGTTCATTCTAGAACATGTGCGCTACATATATAAGGGACAGAGCGTAGCTTTGTCAAGTCAGTTGAGCAATTTTCCTTAGTGCAGATCGAGTAGTGGTTGAAGTATTGTGGTGAACTGTTATTGTGTCATAATTAGTGTGGAACTCTATTATTTGACATTATTATTGCGTTTGGACAAACTGGAATTATTGTAAAAGTTGATTACAAATTGTTATTTGTGATTAATTAAAGCTGGTGATTAGTGACTTAATTGGTGTCCGTAATTTGTTTCCACTGTACTCGGTGAAACCATCGTAACAATGTACTCAAACACAGATTATTGCCGTAAACTTCTTGTACTAGAACATGCCTGTTTTCGCAGTGGAAGAAATGTATGTGGCCAGCAAGCCGTACCATATAAATTTGCTTTAAAACAACTAGTTTGTTTGTAGTAAACACAATGGCTTGGTTGAAATTATTATCAGCCAGGTTGTTAGGATGTGCTGTACAGTTGTCGTTATTGACAAATGTTTGTGCCTGACCGTCATCAGTGTCTAGATTGGCACAGTGTCCGCCAATTCATCACAGAGATGAAGCAAAGCTTAAGAACTTCCATACAATGGCTAGGCATACACAGACACATTTGCGCACGGGTAAGTTCGCGGCAATCCAAATTAGTGAAAAAAGTGTTTATGTGTAACGGCAAGGCAATTAAAATCCGGGCAGGAATGAGCAAGGCAAGTGTGCGTACAAAGGTTATTACTTGCTGTGAATTAAAGTGCTCTGTTTAGTGTAGTAAAAAGTAAACCTACAGTGTTAATTTCCACAAAAAAAAAGAAATTATTACTGATTCTATTGACGTTTATTGGCAGCATCATTTGTTGTGACAAATTAAATCGATTTCAATAGCAATTTGAAAAGAACAGGGTACAAAGCTTTGGCCTATTTCAGTACAAAATATAATATAAAAGCTGATGTTTCTGTAATTAAGAAAAAACAAATTCTTTATAGTGTTTTTTTTTTTGTAAGAAATATAATAAAATCAAAAACTCAACTACAAGTGGTAAAAATGAGAGGAAAATGCACAAAACTAATTTATGCACAATTTGGTAATTCTCAAATGAGAAATTCTACCTTCTCCACATCTGTCCTAAGGTAGTGGTCAGCAGTGAAAACTGCTATCACAACTTCCTTAGCTGAAGAGGCGAATTGAAGCCGAAACAGAGACAAGCAAAAGTAACCAGAGCGTAATGCTTTGATACAAACTCCTCGTGCCAAAACATTGTTCGCCTTTTGTCTTTCGACCTTTGACTTACTTTTGTTTAACAACTAAGTTATGGTATTACGACTTGTTACTCTATATTGCAACGATACAGCCATATGCTGTATTGAGCATTGATTCAAATAAGTATAAAATTTGTAAAATTATTATAAGTTTGGTGTAAAGGACAGGTCTGGGATTGTAAAAATGTTTCATTGTTACACTAGAGGAGAAATTAACCTGTTCCAACAGGCAAAGAACACCTGCTCGATTGTATGTGTGTTACGCGTGTATCTTGTGTGTGTTAGTGATGCATGTACAGACAGGAATCTCAGCTTCCCTCCCCAATTAATTACTAAAATAATTATTTTAATTCACTGTGTATATTAGAATCTCGAGAGGGTATAAATTAAGGGTTCGACTGGAAGCCCTTCTCTTCTTTTCAAGACACAGTTGCAGTCGGACACGCTGTCCGTCGGCAGAAAAGTTTCATTTTGTTATAAGTCTCATCTATGAACGAATAAAGACTTTTTCAGTAATTATGTCTACACTAGTACGGGAAACCTAGAGTACTGGGACCGTTTAAGTCAGCAAGAGTATCTACAGAGCAACGCGAGATGCTGGACGTTAGGAGATGCTTTTTAGATGCCTAACAGCTGAACGAGATCCACCTCACAGCCGATATTAATTCTCTGGGACGGACCACACACTGCTGGAGAATGACGCTGGACTCTGTACATATCCAGGACCATGCCAAGCAGGAGTAACGGTAACCCAACTCTGGACAACACTGGACCCTGTCAATAAGTCGTAAGGTCATCAAAACTCGAGGTGACATGCATAATGCATTTATAAATGATTTTTTAAAAGAGCCCATAAAGACTATATAAACAGACAATGAATTAAAACAAAAAAGTTTATAATTAGAAAGAATGTAATAGAGTCTTATGTAAATGTTTTAGTCATAAGAGCGAACGATCGCATATAGAGAATTATAGAAAAAAAAGAGTTTAAATTTGAGATAGTATATTTTTTTATCAAAGTAAAATAATTGAAATGATTTGATATTTGCATTTTGTAGAAAATAATAATTTAAATTTTGAATGTGAAACAAATGCCAGTGTAAGAGTAAACAATATAATTTTAAATTATTTAAAAAAAAAGAAACATTGGTATAGACTGAGCAAGCTGAGGTCAGATCTGAGTTAAATGAATTCAATTAAAATAAAACTTAATTACATTTAAATTTTATTTATTTTTTATTAAATCAATTTGAATAAATGTCTAGATTAAGATTATTAACATGTCTAGATGTAAGAGTGTTTTAAATGTGTGTAACACCGTATAGCTTAAGAGATGAACTTAATAATGAGTGATATCTTGATCGGAGATTATTAACAATGTTTTATTATTTATAATGCTTGTTAAAACAATAAACATGAATTAACTACTCATAAATTTACTACTCTTATTATAGTTACACCTGGTATTGTTATAATTATTTACAACCTGCATACACAAAAGGTATCGTTGTATAATTTTGGGTCCCAAAGAACGTGGGGCCACGTAAATCATAGTACCGGTATATCAAATTTATGTTATGTATCGCTGTATAATTTTGGTGCTCCAAAATCATGGGGCTCCACAAAATAAATTATATTAAATAATTTGTGTTGTATAATTTTGTCGCCCGTTAACTTGGGGCTCGACATGCCTACATTTAATAATTAATGTATGCTCTATGATTACCAGTGTTTGATAATTTATATGATATAACTAATATTATATTTTAATTATTTTTGTATGTTAGTTATTTTTTAAATTGTTGTGTGTATTGTATTGTAATAACGCAACTGGCGCCCACCCCAATAAACAGTGTAATTGTAACATGAGTAGATAAAAATAAATAAATAATAATAATTAAACAATAAATAAATAAAAGCTCGCAGACGGTTCACCAATAATAAATTATAAGTAAATATTTTAATAATAATTCACTATGGCAGCACCAGAAGGCTTGAATATGGAAGCACTTCAAACCATGATGCGTGCATGGGTGGACGAATTAAGTACAAACCAAAAAGAAGAAAATAGAAAGCAAATAATTTTATAGACGATACTTTGAGTAGATACGTCACAGAAGAGTGTGAAGAGGTCTACGAAAATAACCATAATGAGTTACAACTGTTACCTATTAAATTTACTGCTGATAATGATGTTAAACACATGCTGAAGAATCTAGCTCAACAACAAGACTTAGATGATGCTACAAGAGGATTTAAGCTACGAGATCACCTACCAGACCATTACAAGGTACAAAATGGAGTCTTATATAAACTAATGAGGCAAGATTGGAAGGTAGTATTAACAAATGATATGTTGCATAAATTGATTCGACCAACACATGAAAGTTTAGCACATGCTGCTGCACTTAAATGTTACTTAAGCCTACGTGAAGATTTCACCATCAACAATATGTTCAGGAAGATTAAAAATGAAAGTAAGAAATGTTATGAGTGTCAAACAGCAAAAGGACCGAATCTACATACCTATGTGGAAATGCAGAGTATCCAGAAGGACCAGAAAGGAGAGCTAATTGCAGTGGATTTTTTGGGACCACTTCCAAGATCAAGTCGTGGAGTGAAACACATACTTGTTTGTATTGATGTATTTTCCAAAGCCGTCCATCTGTATCCAATTATGCGACCCACAACTGAAGTTGTTTTGAAAATACTCTTGCAGAAATACATTCCTGCATATGGTAAAATGAAGAAGGTACTTAGCGACCATGGAGTGCAGTTCCAAAGCGATGTATGGGAGAAGACTCTTCGTGAAAATGGAATCCAACCTGTACTCACATCAGTACGACACCCACAGGGAAATCTCGCGGAAAAAGTAAATAAAGAGTTAGGTAAATATCTATGAATCTACTGTCACGACCAACACAACAAATGGGCAGAGTATTTACCTTTCTTTGAAAAAGCAATAAATGAAAATTATAGCAAAGCAACAAGTTATACGCCAATCGAGCTAGATGAAGACAAAAAACCTATTAGATTCTGAACCAAATATGTAAGCAAGCCAGAGAATCAAAATGTACCTATTCCATTAAGTGTAAAGGTGGAGTACGCTAAACAACGCATCATTGAACAAGGTAACAAGAGGAGAGAAAAGTTCAATAGAACACATAAATTACAACAATTCGACGTAGGAGAACAAATTCTGTTGAAAGCTAATCCCGTCGGAAAACGCATTGACAACACAGCGAAGAAATTCTTTCGGTTGTACAATGGACCTTATACGTTGAAACAACGCGTGGGAAGACACACGTTAATCGTATACGACGAGAGCAAAGCAAAGGACATCGGCAAATATCATGCGATGTCATTCAAGAAATTCTACGTATGAATACAGAGAAGAGAAAGAGAGAAGTACAAGGCCACTGCACCTGTCCGCTCCGCTCAGCTGTTATAATGGGGGGGGGTGAATATATTGCATACCACCACAGGCGAGCGTTTTACTGGCCTACTCATTATTATGTGTCATTTAACTGATGTAAACTAAGGTTAAGCTAGTATAATATTATTTTTATTTGTCTAGAACAAATAGACAAAAATTTAATAAATAAATATTTATTAAATTTTTTTTCAAGCAGAGGAATAATGCAACGATACAGCCATATGCTGTATTGAACATTGATTTAAATAAATATAAAATTTGTAAAATTATTATAAGTTTGGGATAAATGGACAGGTCTGGGATTGTAAAAATGTTTCATTGTTATACTAGGGGAGAAATTAACCTGTTCCAACAGGCAAAGAACACCTGCTCGATTGTATGTGTGTTACGCGTGTATCTTGTGTGTGTTAGTGATGCATGTACAGACAGGAATCTCAGCTTCCCTCCCCAATTAATTACTAAAATAATTATTTTAATTCACTGTGTGAAAACTAATTAGTGTATAAACAAACAAAAGGCACCAAAGTGTGTGTAAATTTTATAGTTATCCACAGTAAGAAGATGACATTCATAGGACACACTACGCAAAGTCAGTGCGAAATAAATGTGCCAAAAATACGCAAATTACACTAAGACGCTCAAATTAATACAGTGAGTGCTTAATCAAATTAGCTATGATTTGTGCTATCTCAATTCCGTACAAAACATTGCCATTTGCAAAAAATTGCAAATATATGAAAATGTTTGGGAGTGGGGGCTATCATGTGATCTGCAGGTCTCGACAGGATAATTTCAGAACCAACAGGTGTGGAATCTCGAGAGGTTATAAATTAAGGGTTCGACTGGAAGACCTTCTCTCCTTTTCAAGACACAGTTGCAGTCGGACACGCTGTCCGTTGGCAGAACAGTTTTATTTTGTTATAAGTCTCATCTACGAATGAATAAAGACTTTTTCAGTAATTATGTCTACACTAGTACGGGAAACATAGAGTACCGGGACCGTTTAAGTCAGCAAGAGTATCTCTACAGAGAAGCTACAAAGAGTGACACGAAATGCTGGACATTAGGAGATGCTTTTTAGATGCCTAACAGCCGAACGAGATCCACCTCGCAGCCGATATTAATCCTCTGGGATGGACCACACACTGCTGGAGAACGACGCTGGACTCTGTACATATCCAGGACCACGCCAAGCCAGGAGTAACGGTAACCCAACTCTGGACAATGCTGGACCCCGTCAATAAGTCGTAAGGTCATCAAAACTCGAGGTGACATGCATAATGCATTTATAAATGATTTCTTTTAAAGAGCTCATAAAGACTATATAAAGAGACAATGAATTAAAACAAAAAAAGTTTATAATTAGAAAGAATGTAATAGAGTCTTAATGTAAATGTTTTAGTCGTAAGAACGAGCGATTGCATATAGAGAAATATATAAAAAAAGAGTTTAATTTGAGATAATATATTTTTTTTATCAAAGTAAAATAATTGAAATGATTTGACATTTGCATTTTGTAGAAAAGAATAATTTAAATTTTGAATACAAAACAAATGCCAGTCTAAGAGTAAACAATATAATTTTAAATTATTTAGAAAAAAAAAGAAACATTGGTATAAACTGAGCAAGCTGAGGTCAGATCTGAGTTAAATGAATTCAATTAAAATAAAACTTAATTACATTTAAATTTTATTTTTTTTATTAAATCAATTTGAATAAATGTCTAGATTTTTGAAATGTGTACAACACCATATAGCTTAAGAGATGAACTTAATAATGAGTGATATCTTGATCGGAGATTTTTAACAATGTTTTATTATTTATAATGCTTGTTAAAACGAAATTTTAACTACTCATACATTTACTACTCTTGTGCCGCGGTTTCTCAAAGAAACCGGGCGACCGTACAAAAATATATTTATAAATGTAAATTGCTATTTTATTTCACGTTGTCAGCTGCACCGTGTTTCGGGGTTACTGCATGCCTGCGCCATCTGTTAGTGAAAACGGGTAATTGGGTTCTGTAATCAGGCACGCGGACTGCAAAATTTGACCAGTCGACGAGCTTCCACCTGACCGTGAACAGCGTATTCCCTTTGGCAGACTGAGTTGGTTAAATTTTGTATTTTTCTATTCTATCATGAGTACGTAGACTCTTACAGACCTCTGGTAAGTAAAACATATATATATATATATATATATATATATATATTACATTTAATATTTATAAATAAATTTACTTCAAGATATACCTTTTTTTTCTCATTAGGAACATGTTTCGGGTACTATCTTGTACCCATCCTCAGCCTTCCGGTTTTTTTGTCTGGTGAAGTACATATGTGTTGTTGGTTGACTATTATTATTGTGGCTTCCTGTTGGCTTCTGGTATTTCAAATTGGTTTTATTGTGTGTGATTGTGGTGTATGTGTTAGTTTTTTGTGTATTTTCAATGTTGAGTGCTTTGAATATTGTGTCATGTTTTGTATTGATTTGTATTTGTTCAGGTATTAGTTTGTTTTCTGTTTTATGTTTGTATATTTGTAAATTTTCCCAAATGTTCATTATGGTGCCTTTGTGTGGTATATGTTTTATTAGTGTTACATTGGTTATGTCTGGGAATTCATGTCCTGTGTTTATTGCATGTGTGGCTAAATTGGATTTATATATTTCTGGTTTTTTGTATGCATTTAGGTGTTCAAAATAACGTTTTTTCAGCTGTTTTTTTGTTTGTCCTATGTAACATTTATTGCAATCTTGGCATTCAATTTTGTATATGCCGTTAGTTGTTGTATTATCTTTGTTGTGTGAGCTATTTAGATTTTGTAATTTATTTTTATTAGTTTTGTATGCTATTTTTATATCTGTGTTTTTAAATAGTTTTGTTAGTTTTGTCATTTTATTATTTATATATGTGAATGTGGCCCATTTTTTGTTGTTGTTATTATTTATGTGTTGTTCAGTTTGATTAATTCTTAATTGTTCAGTTTTTATTTTGTATTTGATTTTATTTTCTATTTTGATCATAGTATTTTTATTGTATCCATTTTCATAACCAATTTGATATATTATGTTTCTTTTTTTGTCAGTTTCTTGTTGTTTAGGGGAATTTTGTACATTCTGTTAAATAGCGAATAAAATGCTGCCATTTTATGTTGTGGTGGGTGGTCAGAATGGTTAGGTATAATGATGTTATGAAATTCTGCATTTTCATGAAGGTGAAGCCTTTCTTCATGCTTCTTCGTAAACCTTTTAATCTCTTCTTTAATTGTTGGAATACCTAGACCTCTGTGGATATTGGTGTTTCTAACATACCATGGTACATTCCAGTGGCTAAGCGTATATATACGCTATGTAAGCGGCGCTTACAATTTGAAAATAGTTGATAAAAATAAACTTTTTTTGCTAAAACCACGGACTTCTCTATAATAAATGTTAAATCCGAGAGCTTCCTGTATGAACAAAATGAGGTAAATATAGCGGATGCAAAGCGCGTTTTACGTAAGCGGCGATTCGAGTGTGTATATTCGTTGTTCCTATACGCTGCTGACTCTGTCGCATGTTGGCTGCTACGGCGGTCATTGCTCCTGGCCACTGCCCTGCATAGACAGCCGAGTGATACTGGTGGAGGGGGAAGCTTGCTTCCACACACTCGCTAATACGCTACAATAGTAGTCGCATGTTCGCTGTTAGCATTTGTTAGTTGTGTTAAAACCATTGTAGTGTTTGCTTCTGCAATATCTGCTTCTACTGCTCCTTGTGATTCAGTTGCAGGAACTTCTTTCTCATGCGTGAGTGAGTGTAATTGTATTATTGAGAATTATTAGTAAAGCCATTCAGTACTAGATCTTTTACAGACAAACTGACCATAGTGTCGAAATGTAGACCTACACCCTTGATGCCTAATTTAAAATCCAAAGCCAAAAATTTCACTCGGTATTTGAAACAACAGAATTACGTTTCGTTCATGTGGCTGTGCGGTTGTAAAAAAACTGACAAAATTGTACTGTTGGCCATGTCTTCTTTTCTCGACAGAAAGGTCTACCATTTGGACTAAGTCTGGATTTACCGACTTAAGTAACCTGGACAATGTAGGAAAAAGGCATGAATTGTCACAAAGCCATATTGCTTCCCAAGTAGCTCTAAAAAAGTTTGGAAAAACAACTAGAATTGAGTTTTCTTTAAGCGAGCAGCACAGAATTAACATAGAGAAACACAATGAGCAAGTTAAAATTAACAGGCATATTGTAGGTCGTTTAATTGATGTTACTTGCTTTTTAGCTGAACATGAACTTCCGTTTCGAGGACACAATGAATCTAAAGATTGCAGTAACCGCGGAAACTACATAGGACTGGTAAATTTACTTAGAGGATATGATGATAAACTAAATTCCCATCTTGAACGTTCAACAGTATTTTGTGGATTATCCAGCGACATTCAAAATGATTTAATTGATTGCGTTTCAGAGACTGTTTTATCAGAAATAAAATTAGAAATTAAGGAAGCATCGTTTGTAGCCCTCATAATGGACGAAACTACGGACATAACTAATAATTGTCAAGTTTCCACGGTGTTAAGATACGTTAATAAGCTGGGTGATATTCATGAATGGTTTCTTGGATTTGCTGATTTGAGCAATGATCGCAGGGCAAAGGCATTAGCTGAACATGTTTTCAAAACTTTAGATGCATACCAGTGTGAGGAAAAATTGGTGGCCCAAACCTATGACGGTGCTGCAGTTATGTCGGGAGATAAGGGTGGGTTACAAGCTATTGTTAAAGTTACACACAAACACGCCTTATTTGTGCATTGTTATGCGCACAAAATGAACCTGGTTTTGAGACATTCAGTTGATAATATAAAAGAATGTAAATTCTTTTTCTCAGCACTATCAGGGCTTGCGTCATATTTTAAAAAGTCGTCAAAAAGATCATTTGCTCTTGACCAAGAAGTTAAAAAAAGATTTCCCTCAGTCGCACCCACAAGATGGAATTACAACAGCAGGCTCGTCCTAACTGTTTTCGAAAAAAAAAAGGCGATGTTATCTGTCTCTTTGAATCCATAATTGAAAACGGACATGAATGGGACAGTGAGACATACCATGGAGCGAGAGGCTTTCTCGCCACTCTTAAGGACTTTGACTTCAACTTTTTGCTCATTATTTTCACTTCTATTCTTCCTCAAGCCAACATAATTTTTGATGTCTTACAAAAGAAAACAACAGACATAGCCTACTGTCTAAAAAAGATTGAAGAATTCCAAAAACATTTGGACCAAAGGAGAAATAATTTTGATAACTTTTGGTCGAGAATCCTGACGGACAGTTGTCAAGAATCTGACCATCGCAGTAAAAGAATCCGAATTGATAATATCTCATATGACAAGAAAGACTCCTACAAGAGACTCTATTATGAAGTCATCGACACAGTCAAATCAAAAATGAAGGAAAGGTTTTCAGATATCCATGAGCTTGATTTTATTGCTCTGCTTGAAACTAAAAGGTTTCCTCAGTTTTGTTCGACATTCCCTGAACAACACTTTACCTGTCTGAAAAAGTCATTTGGACAGTTTTTTGAATTGCCGCGGCTGCGAAGTGAGCTTTGTATTATTTATTCAGACAAAGATTTCGCCCACAAAAGTGTGTCAGACTTACTTAAATATTTATACATATGAGATCTCTGAGATACCCTACCTCAAGTACTTAAACTCGCAAAGCTAATAGTTATGATTTCCGTCACAAGTGTGTCATCGGAAAGGTCGTTCTCATCATTAGAGAATCAAAACATACCTCCGAAACTCCCATAGTGAAAACAGACTCTCTGCACTTTCAGTGATTTCCATTGAAAAGAACCTTCTATCGGTAATAAAACAGCAGCTGAACTTTCACGACAACGTGATCGACATATTTGCTAAGAAATCGAGACGTCTAGAACTCACAGTCAAACATTAAAAAGGAGATGCGGCCGTGTTGTTACAATTGATTCTTATTAAAATTGTATTATTTATTGTATATTATAATTTTGTATTTTCCTTATGGTCATAAAAGATTTTACATACACTGGCTACTATGTTTAATATTTTAATAATAATAATAATATTTATTACCAATTTTCCTTTACATATAAACCAGATTATTTTTTTTAAATAAAAATTGTGTTTGTTAATTTACAATTGCATGATTTCAAATATAATGGAATGGAAACCGGCACTGCCAATAGGATAAGAAGGTTTAGGTTCAAATGTATTGTCTAAAAATAGATGTACAGGAGCTACAATACATCGTGGCTACAGTTGAGTCAATGTTGAATTGTGGTGGTAGTGGTGGGGGGGGGGGAGACCAGGTGCTTTCCGGCCGCTTACATATCACGGAAGTGCACGCTTCGCCACTGGTACATTCACCATGGTCCGCAAAACTTTGTTTTGGAATGTTTGTAGTATCCTGATGTTACTATCCTTCGCGCACCCCAGAGTTGAATTCCATACAGCCAGGTGGGTTTAATTATCTGATTATAGACAGTATTTTACTGTATAAAGACAGGTTGGAATGTTTTCCTACGAGCCATTTATATTGTTGGAATTTTATGTTAAGTTCCTCTTTTTTCTTTTTTACACGCTGTTTCCATCTGAGTTTGGTATCCAATGTCATACCCAGGTATTTGGCTTTGTTTTCATAAGGAGCTACGTTCCATTTATGACTAATGATGGAAGATTATTCAGTCTTTTATTAGTGAAATTAACGTGTGCCGATTTGGCTTCATTAAGTTTAATTTTCCATTTTTTGGTCCATTCATATATGGTATTGCTAGCTTTCTGCAATAATCGGGTTGAAATAACCTCATCTTGCCCTGTTGTAAGCAAAGCTGTATCATCAGCAAAAGTAGCCAATTTTGCTTGTTCTAAGTTTGGTATGTTACTGGTAAATAATACATACAAGACAGGCCCAAGAACTCTGCCCCGTGGTACTCCCGCCTGGACTTCTTTTAGGTCTGAATATGCTTCTTGTTTAACTCTAAACAATCTATTAGATATGTACGAGGTAAGGATTTCTACATATTGTCTAGGTAACATTTCATTTAACTTGTAAATTAATCCTTCATGTCACACCTTGTCAAAGGCTTGTGCCGACATCAAGGAATAGTGCAGAACAAATTAACAGGCCTACTGAAAATAAATTAAAACATTTTGAAATGGAATTATTTTTGTTAATGTGCTTCTAACAGAACTACTTTTTAAAGTCTTAAAGACAGTATATTTTTTTGTTATTATGATATTGTATACTAAAATACGTATTACAAATTAAATTAATCAGTTCATACTCATGGGGTGTATTTCCATACTCGTAAGATAATGAATGTTTAAAATGATTAAATAGAACATCTGCTTGTTTTAGTAACTCCTGCTTAGCAGTGTCTAATAAAATATTTTTGAGGTTCCTTTTCATAATAGCATCATTTTGAATAAGTAAATATTTAATTTTGAACAATTTTAAATAAAACAATGATTTTGATTAATTTCACTGATATCTCCATGAAATTGTTAACGTTTATTGCACTTTTAAAACCCTTGGCAAACAGTGATCTTGAATTAGAAATGTCAAAGAATGAATCTCTGTATCTAATAAATTTTACTGTACTGTCATCACTATTTTGAAAGTTTGTGTCATCATCGGTTTTAATACTCTATTGCATCTGCAACGCTACTACTCAAGATTTGAAAAGCTAATTTTACATTCATTTTATTTTACAATTTTTATAATTCACATGTAGAGAAGATAATTTATTATAATTTATAATTGCCACACCATGCGAAATTGAACTAAGTGACTGCTATAAAAAATGTAAGCGGCTGCTTCTTGTCCAAATGTAGTTGCTATCGGGTTGGTTTTACAGTGCCGATGTGACTCCTTCAGTAGATATATTATTCCTCTATGATTGGTGTTAAACAAAAATATTTCATGACTTTTTCTTCATTGCAGTACAGATGATGAGTACTAAAATTTCATATGCACCTTCAGCAGCACACCTTCTGAAAATGTCACTTGTTTCCAAATGTTTTTCATTGTCATCTGGTGACTTTTCACCTTCCAACAAAAAATGAAAATGCCACTTTGAGACCGTCCATTTTTAAATTTCTTCTTTAAATCATTTAGATGATGTGTTTAATTTATTTATGCAAACAGAAAGCATACTGAGTCACTGAATACGAACAAAGATATACATCTATTTATGAATGTATAGAATTAACCGTAACCGCTTAACATGACACAACACTAAATGAGGACTCTAGCTTTACATAACTAATCACTGCCAAGATGACTGGTTTGTGACATCGTTATGCAGCTGCTAGACTATGGTGTCCTGCAGTGTCTGAGGAAACCAAAACTTCCATTGAAGTGGATACGTGATTAAACATAGTTTATCATTAAACATAGTTTATTGATTTCAATTTGGTTGTCAGATCTCTTTACCATCAAGGACACAAATCACAATATTCAGTACTGAAAGGTATACAGTACTTGGGTTGTGGCGATGATATTACCTTTCTCACTCATCATTTAGATGATGTGTTTAATTTATTTACGCAAACAGAAAGCATACTGAGTCACTGAATATGAACAAAGATATACACCTATTTATGAATGTATAGAATTAACCGTAAACTTTTAAATTAAAGATCCGCTTAAAATTGAGATTAATTTCAATTTATAATAAAGCATGAGGTGTTTTTATTTAATTAATAAAGTTGTGTTGGTGGTTGTAATGGCAAACAGAAATAACACTGTTGCACACCGCTATAGAAAAATATCGATATGGAGAACCATACATGACTTCCATGTTCTAAGATTTATATTTAAAATCATTTAAATAATTAATGCTTGATGCCTTTACTTGGTGAAAATCCATTTTGTAAATTATAGTAAAAGATAAAACAATAAAATAGTTTTAGTGATTTTCACTCGTCAATTTATTAAAATTATAAATCCATGACAGCTGTTTCAGCAACACAGTGCCTTCATCAGATGGTGTAAGCTTACATTTTATTATTTAATAAATTAAATTTATTAAATTTATAATTTTAATAAATTGATGAGTGAAAATCACTAAAACTATTTTATTGTTTTATCTTTTATTATAATTTATAAAATCATTTATGAAATGAAATGTTTCCATAGACTCTACTTCTTTCCACTTATTGCTTCAGCCTTAACCACAGTACTGTGGTCACTAACATATACCACCACACGTTATCGCACTCGATTTTCACTGATGATGGAAGTCGACAGCACTGCTGAAACGTCTGGTTTTGCAGAAACATTGGACTATGGCCAAACAGCCCGGGAAGGAATTTTAACAACAAACTACTACTTTGTTGCCGATAACGAAGTACACATATAAAAATTATCCCCTCCCCCTTCAACTATAATTTTCATTTATAGAAAATTACCCCCACCCCGTTCAACTAGCCTCTTCATTTATAGATATTTCATCTACTGTACGTTTCTACAGTGGATTATTAAGATCTTCATATCAGGATACTTTATTTATCAAAATTAAGTACTTTACTCTTGTTACAACAAAAAATGTTTCAAGTAAGCTACCCTTTCCCCATAACCGATCTTCACCAAAATCAATAGGCCTTGAGTCTTCTACAACTCAGGCACATATGTAAAAAATTATTTGATTCTGTTTGAATTTACGGCAGTTATCGTTCGTCATGAAAAAATTTCTCTTGTTACAACATAAAATGTTGCTGGTAAACTACCACTTTCCCTTAACCGATCTTCACCAAAAAACAATAAGTCTTGGGTACTCTACAAATCAATGCTGTATGCAAAAAAGTATTTGATTCTGTTTGAATTTGTGGCTCTTATCATTTGTCATAGAAAATACCCTTGTTAAAACTTAAAACGTTGCAGGTAAACTACCCCTTTCCCTTAACCGATCTTCACCAAAAACAACAGGTCTTGAGAACTCTACAATTCAGAGCTGTATGCAAAAAATTATTTGATTCTGTTTGAATTTGCGGCTCTTATCGTTTGCCATAGAAAAAAATCCACACACACACACACACACACACACACACACACACACACACACACACACACACACACACACACACACACACACACACACACACACACACACACACACACACACACACACACACACACACACACACACACACACACACACACACACACACACACACACACACACACACACACACACACACACACACACACACACACACACACACACACACACACACACTTTTTGAAAATGAGTTTTCTTCATGTTTTGAGGGTAGTACAATCAGAATCAGCCCTTATCTAGAACATGATTTTTTCGCCATCACCACACTTCCATTTCCTTATGGAACATGTAAGTAAAAATTATTCCGATTAGCACTTTCAAGCTTCACAGTTCATCATCAGATCGGAAATATGCAATAATCTACATACTGTATAGATATAATGTTTATCGGAAACAGGGGCGAGATATCCCCCCCCAAATCCGAAAAAGTTGGAGCAAAAACTGGTTGTGTGTTTTTTTTAATGTAGTTAATTGAAAAAGACTGACAATCATTATATTTTTTAACAAAATGATTTAACATTATCTTGTTGATTCATCCTCTTCGTTCACTTTATAAAATATTATTATATATATAAACTTTCACATATGAACTTACTTTCTTTATCACTTCCCCACACTGATCCAAACACACAATTTGAACCTCAGCGCCAATTCTCTCCCACCATCAACCCCCACCACACACACCTATAGTCCATAACTGTTATTCTGTAAAATGACATTCAGTATTTACTCCCACTGAGGAAGAGGCACATCACCTCGAAACGTATGGGGAAGTGATAAAGAAAGTAAGTTCATATGTGAAAGTTTATATATATAATAATGATTTAACATTATTTTAGATGCTGTAAAATTTATACCCACAAGCCTGTTGGATATATTTATATCCACAGCAATTATATACATGCTGATATCCCCCGCTTTCTTAAATTTAACGCTCTCTTTAAAGTATTTATATTCCACATAAAGGTATTATTAGGCTTCCAAGACAAACTGTAAGCATATCTGACGTAGGTTTTAAATTTATTTTAATGAAATTAATGAACTACAGATATCATTTGCCTATTAGTTTTAATTTTTGGTACGATTTTCATTATAGCATGAGAAAAACAATACTCTAAGAAAACGATATGTGGTTGAAAAAATCCCCCCCCCCAATGAAATCCTGGGTTCACCTTTGATCGGAAGTATACATTATTGTATATAATTGTACAATATGTATGTTATTGTATATTTCCGATCTGATGATGAGCTGTGAAGCTTGAAAGCGCTAATCGGAATAATTTTTCTACAGTGGTGCGCAACAGTGTTATTTCTGAGAGTGTTTTTAGATAACAACGAATACTTTCGTTTCGTATTCTTGCGGTCAGTTCGTTCGATAATTTTTACCTGTACAACAAAGTACGCACGAAACTCAGCTAGTTCTGTAATCTTAGCGTGTAAAAGTGAATTCATGGTCGAAGTCAACGCGTTTATCGACGAAGGACACTGAACAGGTGCCCAGACACTATTAGCATATTAGGCCAAGGACATTCTGCCCAATGTGTGTCGCCACAAAATTGTGTTTATTGATTATTTGTTTGTTTATGAAATGTCTTCCACTCGGTTTGTGTCATTCATTGGCAATAGCGTGTACAGTGTAAATAAACGGAGAATCGATCGTAACTGTGCAACATTATTTTTTTTTATCAAACTCTTAAATAATTAATAGAGCTTACATTATAGCGTACGTCTAGGGGGAGGATACATATCATTTTATGCGCACGAACGAGCAGAAACGCTATTGTATGGGTTAATGTTATTTGCAATAAAAGTACCACTTTTTGGTGGTTGATGCTTACCAAACCCAACTTTATGACTGTACAAAAACGTTCACATAAAAATATTTACAAACAGATATATTTCCGATCTAACGATGCACTGTGAGGCACGAAAGCGCTGATCAGAAATTTGTTATATAGTGGTGTGCAACAGCGTAATTATTACCACTAACACAACTTTATTAATTTAAAAAATTTAATTCTTCTGTCATCCAACTTTTAATTTTTCTTCGAACTTTCAATCAATCATTCACCATTCTCACAGGTAAGACTGTTCCAGTACCCACCATTCATCCTCGAACTAGGCATAATTGTTAGACTTATACCCCCCCCCAACGTAAAAAAATCGAATAGGCCTCCATTTCTTCATTCCTCACTTGATATCAAGAGACAAAGCTTACAGTAAAAATAACTTTTAACTAGCCTCATCTATAAATTTCGGATGATAGCCTATGCCGAATTTGGCACAGATCACGACGAACACGAAGATGAACTTTTATAAAGCAATGACAGTAGCGGTTCTATTATACGGGATCAAGAGAACGGCTGCTTGAGATTTACAAGGAGCTAAATAAAAAATCCGCTGGAATAGGGCTGAATGTACGTAAATATCAGCAAAACTAAATAGATGGTAATTTCTGCATCAGAAAGGAGAAGAAATCTGTTAAACACGACAATACATGACAGGATACAAGTACAAAATAGGACATACTATGCCAACAGTAGACTACTGACAAGCAAGCTCATTAATCACAACATGAAAATTAAAGTATATGAGACACTCATTGGACCGGTTGTTGCTTATCGAGGTGAGACGTTGACATTAGCAAAAAAGGAACAAGAAACACTGAGAAGGTTTAAAAGAAAGGTTGTACGACGTGTTTATGGCCCTGTTGAGGAAGACGATGAATGTAGAATAGAAATTACCAAAAATAGAAGAGCTATTGAAGCATGAGGATACTGTAAGATTCGTATAAAGGCTCAACGAATACAATGGCTATGTCACCAAGAGAGGATGGATGATCAGCGTATGCCGAAGAAAATCCTGAGGACACAGGTGTAAAAAGCAGAAAGAGGGGTCGACCTAGGATAAGGTGGTTGGATGATGTGCTGGAAGATCACAGAAAAATGGACGTGAGGGGTTACACTGAGCTGGTAACGGACTGGAGGGGTAACGGACTACCCATAGCAAGGACTCACGTTGGGCTGATGTGGTAAAGTAGTAGTAGAAGAAGAAGAAGAAAAATGGATAAAAAGTTCTGGAAGACCTCGGAAGAGATGTAAAGTGAGCCTTGGAGTGGGAACAGGCAAGATGTTTAATCCCAGAAGGTGTGGAGGAAAAAGAGGAAGAGGAAAGTAAGACGTGTCATTTAATTTATAACTTGGATGTTATATCCCATCATCAAGTCCAGTATCGCCCCTTGGAAGTAAAACGGTAACTCTATGTTTAAAACTAATTTAAAAACAGTTTAAAAAAATCAAAGAACATAAAAGATCATTATTTCTCTTTAACGGAAACTAATTTTGTTCACTAAGACGCTGTTTATGACAGAGTAAATAAATAATGTTTCTAACAAACTCTGAAAGAAAGATTAACTTGGAAAGATAACCTACAGCGTGGAAGGATGGTTGAAATAGTTTTTGTTAATGTTTTGGCACTTGGAGAATGTCAGTCGCCTTTTGAAGAAACGCTTGAAAAGGTCGTTAAACTTCAAAACTTAACAGCTTAAGTGGATCCCCTTTAAACTGAATTACCTCGCACTAGTTACAGCCATTTAGTTATCTACGTAATCGTCCAGAACATTGGTTTCCAACTTAAAAGCTCGTGAGGGTCACAATTAAACTCAGGAATGTTCCGGCGGGTCGCACCACAAACGATCAGGTTTCGAGAAGTAACGTAAAAATAGAAAAAGGCAGTATTTAATTGAAAATACGAAAAAAGATATAGTCTACACATTTAACATATCTTACTACATACCTTTAACGGTACAACGAAAAAAGTCGAGAATTTCAGAAATCAAAAAACTTTGAATAACAGATGCGACTGATTACGAACCAAGGACAAATTATCAGACAAGGACGTCCATCGGCGTCTCTTTTGTCTAGCCGAGGGATGGGAGGAAATAGACTGGGTCTTGTAATATGATAAAAATAAAATATCGTTATGGAGAACCATACATGACTTCCATGTTCTAAGATTTATGTTTAAAATCATTTTTGAAATGAAATATTTCCATAGAAACTACTTCTTTCTACCTATTGCTTCAGCCTTAACCACAGTACTGTGGTCACTTACTTATACCGCCTCACGTTAGCGCGATCGATTTTCACCGATGATGGCACTGCCGAAACGTCTGGTTTTGCAGAAAACACTGGACTACGGCCAAACAGCCCGGGAAGGAATTTTAACAACAAACTACTTCTTTGTTGCCGATAACTTAGTACACATATAAAAAATTATCCCCTCCCCCTTCAACTATCATTTTCATTGATAGAAAATTACATCCTCCCCCTTCAACTACCGTTTTTATTTATAGATATTTCATCTACCTTTCTACAGTGGATCATTATGACCTTCTTTTCAGAATACTTTATTTACCAAAATTAAGTACTTTACTCTTGTTAAAACATAAAACGTTACAGGTAAACTACCCCTTCTCCTTAACCGATCTTTACCACAATTAATAGGCCTCGAGTCCTCTACAACTCGGGTACATATGCAAAAAAGTATTTGATTGTGTTTAAACTTACGGCAGTTATCGTTCGTCATAGAAAAAATTACACTTGTTAAAACACAAAACGTTGCAGGTAAACTACCCCTTTCCCTTAACCGATCTTCACCAAAATCAATAAGCCTTGAGTCCTCTACAATTCAGGCACGTATGCAAAAAAGTATTTGATTCTGTTTGAATTTGCGGCAGTTATCGTTTGCCATAGAAAATATTCTAGGCCTACACACAGACAATTTTCGGAAAATGACTTTTCTTCACGTTTTGAGGGTAGTACAATCAGAATCAGCCCTTATCACGAACACGATTTTTGTGCCATCACCGTACTTCCATTTCCTTATGGAACATGGAAGTAAAAAGGCCTCGAGCAAATACAGATTCAATTGAACTAATAAAATGAAATATACGGTACGTTTATTTGCGAATCAGTTAAAACAATATTTTATTACTAATTTACTCATGAAAGTAAACAGAGTAATTATTACACTGGATTTTCAACATAAGGTTGCTGCCCGCGTAAAAAAGTGTCGCGGGTCCGGCGCCAGTTGGAAGTCACGGGTCTATAACGTCATTGTGCAGTCTACGGAATTCTGCCAACATGATCACACAAATTCCTTTTACTTTCTTCCGATGTTTATTCGGAGATTGATATTAAAAGTATTCTATATTAAAACGTTGTGAAAAACAAAAATACGACACTTTTTTTCTAATATTAGTTGTATTAAATCGATGGAAATAAAGTCAGATCAAAAATTTGATCTATGAAGAATTCTATGAGGCATTTAAAGCTATTTTTTTCATTTCATGAATAACTTGTTTATTTCTGTGTATTCGACACCCAAGCCAAATTACCGGTAAAGAAGTATTCGTAGAGGTTTTAGAAAAATAGCTTTGACTAAAATAAAAAAAAATAACTTTGACTTGCTTGCTTAGGAAATGAATAGACCTACCTTGGGCAATACCTGGGATAATAAAGAAGCGGCTCAGATAAGTAAGCTATCCTCCTCTATTGCTCCGTATCAGATGGTTATAGAAAGGAATCCATTATTATTATTATTATTATTATTATTATTATGACAGAGTAGTACTCATATATTGGATTCATAATAAATGTTTTGAATTATGAATCTGAATGTAGGCGTACCTTTACTACCATAAATTAGCTTAACTATGTCTATATTTAATGTAGTGTACTATCATCCAACTTTCGAACTTTCAATCAATCATTCACCATTATCACAAGACTGTTCCAGTACCCACCATTCCCTCGAACTAGGCGTAATTGTTACACTTATAAATTCGTCTAACGTAAAAAAATCGAATAGGCCTCCATTTCTTCATGCCTCACTTGATATCAAGAGACAAAGTTTATAGTAAAAATAACTTTTAACTGGTCTCATCTATAAATTTCGGATAATATGCACAAATGATATTGCATCTTGGCACAGATCAGGACGAACAAGAAGATGAATTTTATAAGACAATGGCAGTAGTGGTTCTGAAAGACGGATGTGAAATCTTAGCATTGACAAGAAAGCAATTAAAATTAATTTAGGCATGAGGAATGCCTTTTCGTGTAAAATTAAAGGTTATATTGTACTGGCTATACTGAGATGTGTGGATATACGAGAAGACCTGAGTACCGGGAGTATCATGGATGACATAGCGGCATATCGGAGGAAATGGGAAATAGTCCTCGTTGACCAATCCCAAATGCAGTACTGTACAGATCCTATAGCGATTATAATAGCTACAACAAGACGACTGGCTGAGGTTTACAAGGAGCTAAATATCCCTGGGCAACAAAAGTTACCCATTTGTTACTGTGTAACAAACAATGAAGGTGAAATCGAATAAGTTTTGGCGAATCAACTTCGTAAAGGTGAACAATGTTATTAAGAATTAAAAAAAAACTGGCCAAACGTTTATATATATATATATATTTAAATCGCTTACTTACGGTTAATGGGCACTACATACTAAGTACTACATACACTGAGAAGAATGGGCAGGTCTGTGATAAGAGTAACGACAAGAGGCACGAATTAAAAATAGAATAGAATAGAAATAATGGGCAGGATATCTGGTTGAGTTTTGGACCGTATCCAGAGAAACGGTGGGGCACTCGCTCAGGAGCGGACAGACAAAGCGCACTTGAAGACGGCACTTGTTCAAAAAGTTGGATGAACTTTCGACCAGTGATGGAATTTCTAAAAACTGTCCTGGAAGCAATTCAGGAGTTTCAACAAATACCAGAGTGGGAGTGCGAGTAGTAATGACATCTTCAATAATTATTGTCACTATTCACACACATTAAGTGTAGCCTAATTTCAAAGTAGAATATTTCGCGGTCGTTAGTACATTCAACGTAGAATACAGCAGCAATGTGTAAAAAAAATGTATCAGTTCTTTAAATCCTCTGATCGTTTCTCGTAATGATAGAATTCGTGATGTACAAAATCCCGTAAAGTTCAGAAAATTACTTCGTAAACTCGTGATCTTTATTTACGTATGCTGTAGGAACAGTAGCTTTGAAATAATTATAATTATAGATGTAGGTGTGAATTCTTTAGTTGTAAGCAAGAAGTGTAACTTAGTACATTAAAAATATTTAACATAAAAAATAATGAATAAGAATAAAGGCGCAACAGTAGATTAATACGAAAGCAACAGGCCCGATACCCGTTAGTTATAATTACTTTCGCAGTATATCGTTACACCATACAACACGTTTTAGTTAATGCTCATTTTCCATAATCCTTAAATTGTACTATCTTAGAGGCTATTAAATATAAAACACGTAACAACAACAGACATTGGCATTTTTATTTATCCTACGTGAATCTGTTTTCTGAAGATTATGTCTACTCAATTTATAATTACTTTCCACTTACTGACACTTGATCACTGTGTACTAGACGATCGTTCTTTCTGTCTTAAAGTTGTTGTTACCATTGTTGTCGATTAACGAAATTAATGTCGATTAGTAAATTGCATCATACTTTTAAGTACTAAAATTCTGTAATTTTAATTATATATGTAGATTTGATAAGGCTTATGTGCTAGAAGTTACTTACGACATAGCAGCAGAGGAACAGTGGCTGTGGCTCGTACCAGCCTTCGCTTTACAATGTCAATAATACGGCTCTATTTTCATATCTCGCAACACGCAACAGTATGAATGAGGCACGCGAACCGGTATATTGATAAACAGTGTTACACATTACCAAACAATTTGACAACTCACGGGAGCGTAAATTGGTCGATACAGGAAACGAAAATCGCTGTATTTCCCACGCTGGACAATTTCGTCCCTGGGATAACTTACAGCTGCACGAACAAGTTCGGTCTCGAACTCTTTACATCCAGCGTTACATACTTTTATACGCGCGCATTGATCGTATATGACGTTCCGAATTTCAGATCGTGCGGTTTTAATTGTACGTTAATTTATATCTTTGTTTAATCCATAGACCTATTAACAAAAGTATCTGTAGCAATTAAATACCATATTCAAAGATTAAAGCCGTTTCAATGCTTTACAATTCTTTTGACTTTTCATATGCAGTATGTGACTGCCTTCACTATCACATGGGTTGGAGGTTAGTTTATTTCTGTGCCTGGAGTTGTATCCTTCTACTGAGTTTACAGATGCACCAAGATCACCAACCACTACTTGATTGTTAATTCAATAAGAAAAGAATCACATGACAAACTGATGCTTTTTTTATATGCAATTTGAAATAAATGTAACCTAAAATACTAATGTCTCAAGAGATATGATTCATTAAAGGCTGTTATACATCACAAGTCTATGTGTTTATGCTGACTATGTTGTGATAACAGCTAGTTCAAGAGAACAGCTGGTTGAGGTTTATAAGGAGCTAAATGAAAACTTGGCTGGAAAGGGATTGGATGTAAATATAAGCAAAACTACATAGTCCTACATGCTAATTTCCGCATCAGAAAGGAAAAAATAATCTGTATAATCCATTCATAGAGGGTAGGTAATTCATTCGATGCAGTTAACAACTTTAAATATCTAGGTAACATGATAGATAATGAATGGTGAATAAACACGCCAATACATGACTGGGTGCAAAAAGAAAATAGGGCACTCTATGCTAACAGTATACTGTTACTCTATGTAACAGTATTGAGAAGCAAGCTCATTATTAACAACACAAAAATTAAAATATATGAGACACTGATTAGACTGGTGAGATGAGATGTGGGTACTAGGAAAAAAGGAACAAGAAACACTTGAGAATACAAAGGTTTTGTAAAATATATAAAAAAAATGTACATTTTATAAAAAATGTACATTTACCACTGAATGCAAAATTAGTTTCATTTGATGTTAAGAATTTATTTCTGTCTATACCTGTAGATGTTCTGTTGTCTATCTGTTCCTCACATATACAAAATACTTTAACCTTAAATGGTGATCAGAAAAAAGAATTATTCTCGGCCTTAGATATTTGCATAGGACAAAATTATTTTCAGTTTAATAATAAAATCTATAAACAATTAAATGACTTACCTATGGGCTCTCCTTTATCACCTTTATTAAGCGAAATCTTTATGACATTTTTGGAAGAAAACATTTTTACATCCGATAACCCCAACATAAAATATGTTTAATTACCTTGTATCCGTCAGTGACTTCGTTTTAGCGTTTTTTTATATAGACGCGTTTCGTGACATGTGTCACATCATCAGTAATCCTCGTCAAATGTTAAAATTCACATAAAAACACATTTGCACATATTTACTAAATCACAATAACGACACACACATAACACGATGTAACTTCGGCTCCGTTGGACCAGTCCGACCGCGTGTGTAGTTGCCGAGCCACTAATTAAACTAAGTCAATCCTTATCACCAGTCATTACCGTCATGCGCGATTATATTTAGGGCTGTATCATATAGTGAGTGAGATTGAAACCTTAATTGTTCGTTTAATATACTGTTATTGTTGATATTCTTGTCTTTAAATGATTTATAAATCTCAAACTCCTCGAGAGCGTCCATTAACCTACCCTTACCGCATACATGGATTGCTTTGAAATTACAGTAGTATTGAAATCTGTGTAATTATGGTTATGCATCATTAGATGGCGCGCATAATTAGATTTGGTCTTGTCTAAATCATTCCTTGGTAGATGTTCTTTGTATCTTTTCAAGAAAGACCTGCCAGTTTGACCCAGATAGAAACAATCACAATCATCACATGACATCCTGTAAACATCTGTTTTCTCTTCTAACGGGAATGGTTGTTTTATGCGTAACAAATTAGAAATATTATTATTTGTTTTAAACGCGACTTTTATATTAAATTTAGAAAACACATTGGATATAATGTTAGGTAAAAGGCTACCGAGAGCCTCCAGGTGGTCTAGTGGCTAACGCGGGCGATTGATGCGCTCGTGGTCCCGGGCTCAATTCCCGGCGGATGTTCCGTACGGTGTGCACTCAGCGTCGTGAGGCAAACTGAGTAGGCGCTGAGATAACAGCGCCGCCTCCTGGCTGTGAATACCGCAACTAGCGGCTGGTGGCGCGTAGTACTAGCCATACACCGTCACACTAACACAAAAGCCGTGCGGTATGCCTTGGTCCTTAATGGACTGTTGAGTGGAGGTTTAATTTTAATTTAATTTAAAAGGCTACCGTACACTGTCGTTATATACTTTTTATTATTATTTTTATTTTTGTTAACTTTATTATCATCGATGGTATTATGGTGGGATCTAGTTTTATATAGGTGTCGCTTAAGAAGTCTATCTATCATCGAACTCTTGTACCCATTCGCTATTGCTATGTGCCTTATTATATCCAATTCATCATGAAAGTCCTTTTGGTTAAGTGCAATCGTTACCAACCTATGAACAAAACTGTTGTAGGCCGCCATTTTCTGACTATATGGGTGATGAGAATCGGCGTGTATTGTAATATCTGTGGTGGTGGGTTTCCTATATATTTTATATTGAAATTTATTAAGATACTTTGTAACAGTCAGGTCCAAAAAATTGAGTTTATTGTCAACCTCAGTTTACAGGGTAAATTGTATGTTCTTGCTAAGGCTGTTCAAATAATGTTTCAATTTCTCTATCTGTCGTAGCGTGCCATTAAAAACTATAAAGGTGTCGTCTACATATCATGTATAGAATTTAATATTATTATAAAATTTGTTATTCTCTGAGAACATGTAAGTATTTTCAAAATGATGCAAGTATAAATCCGCCAGCAGTCCTGAAAGTGGCGAACCCATAGTGAGACCAAACTCTTGTAGGTAAAAATTATTATTAAACGTGAAGTAATTCTGCTTCAACAGGACATTCAACAATAAAATTAACAAATCTATTTGTTTGTGATTCAGCTTCTCACCTTCAATGAGAAGATCTTTTACAATTGAAATTGTGTCATGAACTGGCACGTTTGTGTATAAATTAACTATGTCAAATGAAGCGATTTTGTATTATTGTGAAAATAATACAAATGTCAAGGTAATTAAATTATTGTGAAAAAGTGACTTGGATACTATCTAAAAACAAAATAAAATATGTTTTTCATTGGGCAAGGTATGTTGATGATATATTTTGTATCTGGACAGGAACAGATAGACACCCCGTATGTTCTTAGATTATATTAATTCCTTTTATAGTAGCGTGCAATTTACACTTGAAACAGAAAATATGAAAAGTTTAAATTTTTTGGATCTTACCATTACTAGGTCACAAAATAATCTTAGTTTTCAGATATATAGAAAACCTACTTTTACAGATACCGTTGTACATAAACAATCACTAACATTATGGCACATATAATTAAGCAGTTTTCATGCAATGGTTAATCGTCTCCTTATAGTTCCTTTATCCAAAGAAAATTTCAATAAAGAGGTAGATATTATAAAACCCATAGCACAAGATAACGGTTATGATGAAAGAATAATTGACTCTTTAATTAAAAAAAAACAGAAGAAAATTACTTTAAAAGAATTTTATTCCACAGAGCCAGATCAGGGTAACCAAAAATTTCACTTAACAAATTACATTCCGTGTATAACAGATAAGATTAATAATAGGTTAAAAAACCATGGTCTTAACATGGTATCAGTAAACAAACGTAATCTTTTTTCACTACTAGTCAATAATAAAGAAAAATCTAACACACTGGAGAAAAATGGAGTTTATGAAATACACTGTGCAGAATGCGATGCTATTTATATCGGACAATGTGGCCGTGCTCTGAAACATCGCATTTCTGAACATAAGAAGGCGATTTTAACCAATACATCTAATACAGGTTTTGCAGGTCATTGCTTACAACACAATCACTTCATAGACACAAAAAACATAACACTACTCCACAACATACAAAAAGGTAAAAAAATGGATTTGTTAGAAATTTTAGAAATTAAAAAAGCAATAAAAAGTAAAAAAATTTAACCAATGAACAGACTGAATTTTGTGTATCCCCTTTATTAAAATCTGTTATTTAGTTTAGTTTATTTTATATTATTTTGAATGTTCATCATTATTTTAAATTTTGCATTCAGTTTATAGTAGTTCAGTTAATTTTATATTTTACATTCAGATTATATTTAGTTTAGTTAATTTTATATTTTGCATTCATGATTGTATTTAGTTTTTAAAGACACCTGACGTTCCCTTGTCTCTTGCACCCCCCTCGCCATCACAACACAGATGTTCCAGATACGCCCTAAACAGATGTTCACCACCTACACTCCATCACATCCTGTGTTTAATAATTTTCATTCATTCGCCTCTTTGACAATGGCTTAGCTAGTCGAAACAGCTGTCAGAGTTAATTAAAAAATTTGTGAAACTTACCAAGTGTTTTTATATATTTTACAAAACCTTTGTATTAATATGTTTCACCAAGTGCCCAACGAGTCATCAATTAACACTTGAGAATGTTTGAAAGATTGAACAACCACATTTATGAGGATGTTAAGGAAGACGATGTAAAAATAAAAATAACCAGGAGCTAGGTGAGCTATTGAAGCACGAGGACACTGTACGATTTGTAGAAGCTCAATCAATACATAGAATGGATGGATGATCAGCTATGCCCAAGCAAATCCTGAGGACACTGGTGATACAAGCAGAAAGAGGAGTCGGTCTAGGATAAGATGGTTGGATGATGTGCTGGAAGATCTCAGAAAAATGGATGTGAGGGGGTTACGTTGAGATGGTAACGGATTGGAGGCATTGGAAAAGATTGGTGTTGGAAGCCAAGGCTCATGTCAGGCTGAGGTGCTAAAGAAGAAGAAGAAGAAGAAGATATCACAAATCTATATGTTCGATGAATTTAGCAAGGCCTTTTTTTGTTTTTGTTTTGAGATGATAAGACTTCAGATGGCAGTCTATCTTAGTGCTAATGAGGCACATGCTTAAAATAAGCTGTTACTTTTTGTAACTTCCACACATTTTATTTGAATGATCACAAGAACCTTGACAATCTGAACTAACTGGGATCAAGGATAGTTTATATTATCAAAAAGTTCAGATTGTCTCACATGAATACTGAGAAACAAATTTTGCATAAAGGTCTATCAAATGTAAAATTAAGGGTAAATGGAATGAAAGTCAAAGACAATTTAATTTGTTACCTAAGACTAGCCTAACAAAAAGCATTTTGTATGTATTAGATCATTTTGAAAAATAAAAATAAAATTAATTTCTTCAGGGTTTTAATTGGGACATTTAATCTACAGTTAAATTATTCCATTGTAAATTAAAAAAAAAAAATACGTATAAAATGACAGGGTTAGACAGAGACAATAGTCACCCGTTTACTTTGCTGTTGTCTTCATTACTTTTTATGTCAAAAAATCATTACATTTTACGTCAAAAAGTCATTTTTACTTTTTTCAATTATATTATCAAACAAGCAAAGTGAGTTCTTAGTTTTCACTCAGCATTTGGCATTTGTCTGTCTGTGTATTTAGGGTATATATTGCAACGTTACAACAATTATACAAATATATTATCATATTCTCAAAGCAATTATAATATGTACTACACTGGCCAGGTCGCAGGATTTGGTTTCTCGTTGCGTCAAGTATAAGTGGTTGCACAATAATTAAATAATTTTTAAATAGGAGTGAGATGTTGTTGACATGAAATAATAAATTAAACCTGTTTCAAAATAATCATTCTAAGATTTATTATTTGATAGAAAAATATTTAACTATTAAAATTTCGAACATTACACAAATAAATATTCACCTTTATCAGCTTTACAAATCTATAACCTGCTATTCTATTCATAACATACAACAAAAATAAACACCCAAATTATCTTATTAACTAACCAAACATGTTAAACAAGTTATTTAAATTCTTTTTATTTGTGTGTCTGAAAGTAACTCAAATTTTAATTACTGATGGCAACTCATTTACCAACAAAATAATATTTAAGATTCAAGAATGAATTTATTGTTGCTATAAACAAATAAAAATGATATTACATTTACTTCCAATCTATTATTGATTTATACTGACACACCCAAAAAATACAACAAAAGATTAGTATTTCTTTTCTACAAGTTGTTGTTACATTACACTCTCTTATCTAACTACTATTTTACTTTAAAACTCTAATTATTATTTGTTCATATTTAAGTTCTTTTCGAGAGCTCTCTTCACAATAAAATATAATTGTTTTTTATCACCTGCGTTTATCTGCTGTTACCGTTGTGTGTGTGTGTCCAGAATCCTGAGAGTATGCTGACGATGATGATGATTCTGCTGCTGTGGTCGTTGTCTCTAAGTGTTGTTGTTGTTGTTGATGCTCCAGAATTCCTCCTTATGTCTTGGTGTGAGTGTGGTAGTGTGTGTGTGTGTGTTGGTCGATCTGCAATCGGGCAGCGTAACGTCGTCTGTAGATTCCTTGAGTCTGAGTGTGTGATCGCCCAAAATTGCCAGTGGTATTTATACTGGTGGCGATTTGACAGGAACAGGCCTGTTTTCGACAAACTAGAGATTGCCAAAGCGTCCTTTTTATTACACTCACTTTTTGGTTAATTATCGCGAACTCATGAACATATTCGTCACCTGATCGATATCATTGTTTGCATAATTTTTCTCTGATCACTCACATATACCACACATATTAATTACTCTTCAATTACACTAGTAATTAATATTAATTAGTTAGCATCATTAATATTGCACCTTTCTGCAATATTTTTATATCCCTGCATTAGTTAAAAATCCCTTAAAGCAATGGTGTTTTTATAATTGGCTTAAGTCTTCATTAACAGGTTTAAAACGTATTAATTAGTTTATTACAATCCTGTTAAAACCTGATTACGGCTGCTGTAATGCATCACCCCATCTTTTCGTTCAGTGCCTGACGGAACTGGCTCACACACACAAACACACGAACGCTATAACTTACGCTGGCGAAGCAGGTGTCCTCTTGACAGGTTAGATATTGTCAATTCCTGCACAAAATTGTATAAAACTGTTTCTTATTCTATTTACACTAATTACAATATAAAACATACCGCCCTGGGCAAATATGTAAATATCTGTATTGTTGCAATATCACATGATAACTTTTCAATGCATCAGTCGATTAAACTTGGCATGTGGCTCCCATACTTTGACCCTACAGAGCCCTTGTGCTTTTTTGATTGACCTCCCCCCCCCCACCAAAATGACTGGGAGGCAACAATGTGAGGGGTCAAAGTTTCAAAAAAATCACAAAAATCCATGTGGTGTGTCAAATTAAAGGGAATGTTAACCACAATCTGAATATAATGGTCATTTCTGAAAATTTAAAAATTTTGGGATGTGAAAATTTCAAAAAGTGTGAAAATTTTGATAAAATTTCAAAAATCCATGTGGGGGTATCAAACTAAAGGAAATTTTAGCCAAAATCTAAATATAGTGTTCAGTTTTGGAAATTTCAAAACTTTAGGGACCAGGGCCCTAAAATGGAAACAAAAATTTGAAGATTTGTAAAGATCCAGCCAGTTGTCAAACTGGACTAAAGGGAACTTTCACCCAAATTTGAATGTAGCTTTTACTACGAAAACTTTTCAGGTTTGAGGAAAACATATTTTGTTCAAAATAATGAGAAAATTCTGTAGCTCAGAGAGCTTACTAGTATATTATTTTATTAATTACTTTAGTTAATTAAGTTTCTTTACTGATTGATACATGTATTTGGTAGAATTTTGTTTGTTACCCTTAGTAAATTCAGTACAATCTACTTTGGATTCTGATGGTTTGGACTATCATGTTTCCACTATGTATTTTTCTCAGTTTAGTCCACCTGATGCATTTATTACAGTATAGCAATTAATTTAATGAACTGGGTATTGATCACCAAATACAAAAATCTATAAACACTCATAGGCTTAATAATTGGCATATGTCATACAAGTGACACTGTATAGTAGGCCTACATTTCATAGTACTAATTAATTGTCAACCTTTTCATATAGTACTGTCAACCTTTAATTGGCAAAAACACAAATATTTTGTTACTTGAATTTCAAGATCAGAGTTAGCATTGTAAAGGACAGCATCAAATGATAAGAAACATTTTTTGTAAAGACATCAGAATTAGTTTTCCAAGATGATAACGAAGACAGTAAACGAAGTTTACTAATTCGTACATTACTAACTACTAATTAGTTATATAATTATAATTGTACATACTACTAAGTTGTACATTAAACATTTTACTGCCTCATCACTCTACAAAGATAAACTGTTTTGTAGTTTTACCTAGTTAGTAGTAACTTTAATAATTATTTAATAAAAAACTAAATATTTGAAACTTCAATGTACATTCTTGAATGTGACTTGATTTTCTCTCTCTACCCCCTCTCATTCCTAGTTTATGTTGAAAATTTAAAGTAATAAAGGGTTTTTAAAGATCATTAATTTTACATGTGCCCTCAAAGGAGAATAAAAAAAAACAAAGTTTATTTGTCAGAGCTTAGTAGACCATTGGACTAATAATCTGGAGACTGTGGATCAATTTATGGGTAGCACTCTAAAATGAAGGTTGGTTTTCAGTCACCACTCTGCTCACCCTGTGAAAATGAGTACAGTGATAACAACCTGGGGTAAGAATGGGCAGCTAAAGCATAGTTATGGCCTTGCTTATATGCTGCATAGCTCATAGTTGAGTTGAAATCCCAAATTACTTGTGTAGTATGCAAAGGAACCATTATTACCATATGTAAAAAGAAATCGACTGGCTGAAAACACTAATCTCATACAGCTGTTACAATCTGTAATTAATCATAAAAATGTAAATGAACTATGATTTATTTAGTACTTACATTCATAAAAACTATACATTGTCTGTTTCTTTGTACTTAAGCTAAACATAAAAGAAATATTGGAAAGTAAATGTATTTTATAAATGAATAACATTTCTTTATACTTAAGCTAATCCTGTACATAAAAGACATATTGGAAAGTAAATGTATTTTATAAATGAATAAAATGTCTTTGTACTTAAGCTAATCCTGTACATAAAAGAAATATTGGAAAGTAAATGTATTTTATAAATGAATAAAAAAGTGAATTATTAAAATACGCATGTGGTACTTACACGTTATATGTAAAGTTGGTTAGAGTCAATGCACCTCAGGTTTAAACCTCTACTCAGTCCGGTACATCAGTTTAAACAAATCAGAATTGTCAATGACATATAGCAATACTCAAAGTTTACGTTAAGAGTAAGGCATTGATTTCAGTAACTGACATTAAAAATACAAAAAAAAAAAAGCAAGAGGCACTTGGATAGACCACCCAATAATTCACTGCAGAACAGCATCAAGGAAACTTGTTTATACTACTTTCTGCAACCCCCTAAAGAAAGCTGGTTTAAGGTAAACTACTTTTATTTCAACAATTTCATTAAAATCTAGACCTGTGTAGCCTTTAGATGAAAAACTGGAATAGAATGTCCTTTCTGGTTTTATAGTGAACCTTTATAACTGATATTGCAGGATAATATAGTGGACTCCAGTTATTGGGGCCACTAGTTTTTCAGTTATCTGAAAAAAGTAGCCCTAATAAATATACAAAATTATCCTCCTTTATTTTTGGTGTCCTCACCTGGTTTTAGTTTGAAACTCATTTAGTCACTCCATGTTGTGTTGCATTTCTGCATTCTCGGAATGAAGAGCTGACAGCAAGTAGAGTAATTTTACATTATTTAGTTTTGAAATTGGTTTCCTTGTAAGTCTTGGAGCCTCAAGAAAATACTACATAAATGCTTCCTGAATATAATTACTGGATGTAATAAAAGACCATCTCTTTCATGCGAATCATTATAATTTACTAGTTTTCAGAGAAAACTCGTGTTGGGGTCTATAACTGTATGTGTGACAGACTTAAAGTATAACTGAGAAGAATATACAAACATTATTTAAAACAGGAGGTAGCCACAAAATATAAACATCATCGTCGTTGTCGCCATTCTTTATGGGTTAGGCTAGTAGCCTGTTCCGGTCTCAATAGAATTCATCCAACCATTATTTATGGGGTCTTCCCCCTTGGACAACAGTCAAGGGATCTTCTTTCTTCTTGTGAATGTAGTTGGATCCATTCTCCCTACGTGTAACTGTCACTCCATTTTATATTGGGAGATTTTCTCATTTAAGCTTTCAGCTATGTCTAGCTCCATTCTAATATGATCATTTCTGATAAGATCTCTCCTGGTAAAATCCTTTACAGCCATTAAGAACCTCATTTCCGCTCCTTGTATTCTAGATATATCTTTGGCCTTTCTAACCCAAGTCTCACTACCATACAGTAGTTGAGGTATGATCATTACATTATAATATTTCAATTGCGTCTCTTTCCTCGTTTTCTTCTTTAAATAAAATATAAACATCTTTAAGTAAAATATAAATATAAATATATCAAGGTACAAATTCTGATGTTACAGATTCTATGAATTAGTAGTTTCCCATTGTATGTGACATGAAACATGGGTCAGTGGTCTAATGCTGAAAAAATGGATAAAGGAACTTAAGAAGCTCGGAAATAATTTTCAAATTAAAGCTTGTTAATTATCTCACAAAAATATATAGCAATTAGATCAAATACAAAAAAAAACGAATATGATGAAATACAGTGTCACTACTCTGAAGTTCAGTATCCAATCAAGAAACATGCCTTACCATACAAAAAACTTTTGTGCAGATGATTCCTACAATGGAGTGAAACACGACTTTTTATCGTGCTACAGTCATGGAGAACTTTTGGGCTTAAAAAGATTACAGATTACATTACTGTGTTAAGCTGTTCAGTTCATATGTCAGATGATAACACAAACTGTAGTTACAGGGGAAAAGAGAACAATTTTAAGGGGATAAGAACAGTTTATCAAACAAATTACAATAGGAATGCATGGGTGAATTTTGACAATTACAACATGGATTACTTCTGGCATGGATGCGGGACAAGATGACTTAAGCTATTGGAATATATAGATAGATTGTGATGAGTAGAAACGCATGAAGAGAATATTGGGTAAATCAAGTACAGACATGGAAAGTTGAGAGAATATGGTAGTTATTAAAATTATATTGACAGTTTGGAGTCACTGAGAACTGGTAAAAATAATGCAAAGCTAGTGTAGTTTTCTTATGTAAAGTGGATGTGGTTCACAGTTATGAAGGAGTTATTTATGAGAGAAAGAAGTGTTTAATGAGATACTCTACTGAGGGGATGGACTTACTATGATACCAAATTGTTATAGGAACCAGTTGTCCAGCCTACCTTATTCTTGTTTAACAGAGGTTTAAATTATATTCAGGGGTAGATTTATAGAGTGGGGTGCACCTCAGGTAAACTTTTGGAGGCCCTCGTTTTAAGACACAGGGTGTTACTAATTAAAAAAAATTAATTATCCTAAATTCAATTACACCATCATCACTATCAAATAATTCTAGTTTTATTTTATTGTAACTTTATGGACACATTAAACTGTACACTTACTGGCAGATTGAAAGTTACAAGAACTTCCTCCTGGCCTTAACTGTAGCAAAATTGTCAATGACTTCATCATAATTTGCATCGTTCAGGGCATATTATTCCTTGTGTACAATACTGACACAACTCTTCAAGCATTGTTGAGAAAGGTGTTGATTGTAGGTAGTTTTTAACACTTTTAAGAGCACTAAATGAGCTTTATTCACTTGCATTACAAATCGGTAAAATAAGGAAAATTTTGAGAATGGTTTCCACATTTGGAAGTGTCTGTTTCAAACCACTCACAAACATTTGGATTAAAACTAGCTCCAGGGCTGTTTGGCTGTGGTCCAAGGTTTCCGAAAAAACGAGACGTTTTGGCAATACCACCGGCTGCCATCTTCAGTGGAAGAAACGAGTCAACGCTAACGTGGATGTAGTACATACATGCAATACTGTGGTTAAGCCTTCATACAACTACACCCATAAACAGTTTGTACCACTTTTCTGGCTGGGCTGAGGACTGATTTTATCCCATGATGTTCACAAAATGGCAAGATTACTGTTTGTAGAATTAGATGGTTCATCAGCAAAAACCCTTTTGAATAGATCAGATACATGTTCTAATTCTTCTTTCATTTTCTTCAATTCAACTATTAGATCGTTACAAATAACATTAAGAATTTCCACATGAATCTTTTCAGTTCTTTGCAGTTATTTTCCATTGTCTGTACTTTCATTAGCAAAACTCCTCTACTCCTGTTACTCTTATAATCGTCCGGCTGCCCTACAGACATAGACAATGTCAAGGCTCTGTATCAGTACGAGAGTAGTTGTTATATAGTTTGTTAATGAACGATTTCAGAGACTGAAGTAGATCTACTGCCATCTTCATATTTCTGTCTTCTTTCTGCAAACATGTGCTTACTTTGCGAATTACGTATTTGTAAATAACCTGTCCTAAAAGACAGTCATGAAGGCTGTTTCGAATTTGTCATAGTTTTCACCTTAGTTTTGGTTGCAGGCCTTTTAGTTTCAAACTCAGAAACTTACGAAAAGATTATCACGATAATCTTTTCGTAAGGATGATACAGCATCAACTCTTTAAGTTTTACTCAACTGTTTTACAGTGTGTTGTTTTGGGATTTGTGTTGAAGGTGGGATTTAAGTGGAGGATGAAAAGAAGGTGTATACTTTTTTTTAACAAAATCAAAGTAGGGTACATCAGATGTGTACATTTACACTAAATTAAAGGAGGCTTGAGCAAGGCATACAGAATGCTGTGGGACTTTCTTCTGTTATTTTTACTTGAAGGCCACCATAGACCCCTGGCATGTTCGAGGCATTGCCATAACATTGGCATCTACAGTTTTTTATATCTAACCCTATAGATCTAAAATATTCTTCCAGATGATATGTTTCAAATATTCTGCTTTGTGAGAGTTTATGGGCATAAAGAATTGCTCATTTATTTTTGTTCATCAGTTTTTACATGCAGCAAAACAAAAGTTAACTGGTCCATGTGACTTACATTGGGAGTCAAATCAGCAATAATTGGGAACTTTTTACCTCCTCACAAAAACTCTTCTCAAGTTGTCTGCTGTTATAGTTAATATCTCATCATATGTCTGATGAGACACACAATTTGTACTCCCTGAACGACAGTATTCATACTTTTCCAAAAGGTTTTTTAGAAAGTCGTCAAACTCTGCTAGGTACTCCATACAAGTTAAAACATTCGCCCTCTTTGTGTTTTCTGAATAGGAGGCAAAGTCTTGCAAGTAGTTTTATGGTGGCCACTACTTGGTACGGTACTTGGCCTCCAATAAGCCTTCTATTTTTCAACCTGAGTGAAACTCAACTCTCCTGGTCCTGGATAATTAACTCTTTATATGAAAACTGACCTTGCTTCAAGATGACAAGTCAATTCTTCAAGATTTCATGACTACTTAAAAACTTTTTCTGTACAATACCAATCACAAAATGTGTCAATAAAAACCTAGTGAAACTGGTTACTTGGGAGTTTCAGAAAAACTATCCACATTCGTTTTTCTTTAGTTCCATTTGTCTTTATTCTATAAAAATTCCTTTAATGTATGTTTATAAAATAAATTTTCTTACAATCAAAAAACACAATCTTCAAAATTTTCAACTCTCCTTTATTTTGTGGCTTGTTTCTAATTAAAAAAAAAAAAACTATCATATTGGTGGTGGGGTTAGAAGGCCATAAAGCTGTATCAGGAGGATGGCCTTCATTCACGAACATGTAGTCCTAGGCTCTTGGTTGATAGCTTGGTTGAGTGTTTAATGCATTCAGCCCCTCACATGAATGTGATTCACACATGTCAAGATTTAAAGAATTCAAACTATCGTTATCGCTGTTGTTGTCCTAACATAAATGGTGTGGGTCCTGCAGAGGGTTTTTGGTTGCAGTTGCACATTTTCTTCTACAACACATGAATCTGGGGGCTTTTGCTCAGTTTGTTCACTAGAAGTATCACTGTGTGCAGGTTTCTGTAGAAACGATAATAAACTACCTGCTTGCTTCTAACCTTTCCAGTTTTCATCCGACTTTCTTCTTCTTTTGTGTCTGATATCCAGAATCATAATTTTGTTTCACAGCTTCATATTTTAAGAAAACCCACCACACTTTAGGCCTGCATAACGAAAACAAAAGTCTGGGAGAGCTGAAGAACGACCAAAGATAATTACATACAATTAATAAAGCATTAACAATTGTACAGTAGCGCGATAATTTTGCATTCATAGGTTGGCTAATCTGCGCTTTTAAGTTGCTCAATTCATGTCCGTACATTTGCACAGTTCGTTACATACGTTCGCTAGCGGCGGTCGGCCTTGCGCCCGCAGCTATACTGTCACATTTTTTCTTTGTCGCGACAATTAATGTAGGCCTTAGGCCCAAGACTTCATATATGGCCTTTTAGGCCCTTTCATTAAATTAATTTCAATGTAACATTACGACTTGTATTTACGATGCGCTCATTAGCCAATCTCTTATTCAAAAGTGACACTTAACAATTTCAATGCTATATATGTGAATAATTTTCAATAAATGTATTAACTACAGTCCACTCTCTCTTCATCATTTCTGCATCCTGACGAATTAATTACTACAGTAAATCTACAATTCACGTTCAGTTCATACTTAACATTTTTTGGTCCACTCGGACCAGATCTAAACATTTTTTTGGCACTCCGGACCTGGATTCCCGGATACATCATTCACCTATTTATTATTTTTCTGCCCCAATTTCTGGCCATCACGGGCGACTCAGCATATCCGCTGATACGACCATGGCGTGATTCAACCAGCATTTCGCTCGTCGCCTTTGAGCCTCCTGACGACATCATTGCAAGACCTTACACCTGCCAGCTTCAGTACGTCAGTCAAAGCAGTCATCTCTCCGAGCTGTGTGTTTGCCATCTTCTCTACGGCGTCGACGCTTCAGGACATCGCCCACAAGGTATCACCTCACTAACATCATTTCAAGGTGCGTACAATGGCTGAAGAAGGTCTCAAAGTGTTAGTCAGAAAGAGAGGCAGCTTAAAGTCCGCAATAGTGCGTATACAATCAGCTGTCAGTAACTTTGATAGAAACTCTAATACAAAACACTTTTTAACAGTCAGACTTGAAAGTTTGAAAAGCTTGGCAACGAAATACGATGAGGTACAGTCCGAAATCGAACTTATTTGCAAAGACATAAACGCTGCTCAAGAAGACCGAGTTGAGGTCGAAGAAATGTTATATTCCACAGAAGCTAATATTTTACAATTAATTGATATGTTTAATGTTCAGACTGTACCTCCCGTATTAACGGGCCATATGCAATTAAAACCGATAAGTTTGCCCTGCTTCACAGGCAATATCTTGGAATGGCAGCATTTTTATTCAATTTTTTTCGGACTTGGTGCATGCAAGATCCGATCTAACGTCAGTGCAGAAACTACATTATTTGTATTCTTCTCTAAAAAATGAGCCATTAGACTTAATTAAATCACTACCTATTTGTAATGAAAACTACTCGATAGCGTCGAGTTTGCTGTCCGCAAGGTATGACAACAAGTTCATACTAGCAAAGTACTACATTCAAAATTTACTTGAAGTCAAGTCAACAATTAAAGACTCTGTCCAAAGTTTGGCAGAATTCACAAATACAATAACGTCTTCCGTTAATTCACTGGCGGCAATGCAACTGTCAGTGAATTCATTCGAACTTATCACTATACAATTATTATCAGCAAAACTCGACCATACTACTTTTAAATTATGGAAGGAGTCTATAGACCCTGATAATCTTCCTAACTTTCAAGATTTCACTCATTTTTTAAACGCACATAGACAGCTGCTAGAAAATACACTGCCTATCGATGCCGGACAGCAACTCAACAAGCTAAGTTTAAGATTCAATAATAAATCTGATAAACATAAATCACGAAACGCTGCTGGCAGTACTACATTTAAGAGTTATCACTCAGCGTCAAGTAATTATTCATGTTTGTGTTGTAAATCTAATCATCCAATTTACATGTGTGATAAATTTCGTGCACTAAGCACCACTGAGCGAGGCCAATTTATATCAAATCACAAATGTTGTACTAATTGTCTTAGATCAGATCATTTTGTATCTAATTGTAAGATTAACCAGGCATGTAAGATCTGTTCAAAACGACACCATACATTGTTGCACATAAACAATGTGCCGAAGTCAATCTCTGCCAGCAGCAGTAATTACTGTTCACTCAAATTACAATCCACGAATAATATTCTTTTATCAACAGCAATTGTGTTTGTCATTGACCAGGCTGGCAACAGACAAACAGCAAGAGTTCTTCTGGATGCGGGTTCACAAATAAATTTTTGTACCAAATCATTTGCCAAGAAATTACGGCTTAACTTGACTAAATCCAACATACCGATTACAGGTATAAATAATACCGCGTGTCATGCCACTAATCTCGCGTCTATACGCATTATTTCTCGTTATCAGAGATTTAGCTTCGAGACAAAATGTGCTATCTTATCTGCATTAACCCATAATCTGCCAGCACAATCGTTTGACATAAATCAATTTAACATTCCAGACAACATTTTTCTTGCTGACCCAAATTTCAACATATCATCCAAAATCGACATACTCTTAGGGGCGCAATTCTACCTAGATTTAATTTTAGCCAACAAATACGTACACGGTCCTCATTTTCCCATTATTCAGGAAACAAAGTTAGGCTACATTTTGGCAGGCAATTTGCCCAAACATTGCCGTTATAAGGGTCCTGCTGTTTCGTTCCTAGCTAGGAACAACGACGGTCAAATTGTGCAGTCTCTCGAAAAATTTTGGGAAGCAGAAACTATCCCTGATAATACACCGGATAACGAGTCAGCTTGTGAGGAGCATTTCGTGGGGTCTACTCATCGCAATCAAGAGGGTAGGTTCGTTGTTTCACTACCATTTAAGTCCGACCATCTCCAGTTGGGGGAATCTTATACCAATGCTGAAGCAAGATTTTTGAATTTAGAACGCCGATTCAGGCGTGATTCTAAGCTTGCGCGCGATTACGCAAACTTTATTAATGAGTATAAGGATCTTGGCCACATGACGCTTATCGATAATTGCTCTATCAATTCTGGGGTGTCAAATACTTACTATCTGCCTCACCATGCCGTTTTTAAGCAGTCTAGCTCGACCACAAAACTGCCCGTCGTTTTTGACGGTTCGTCCAAAACTACCAATGGCCTTTCTCTCAATGACATATTGTTGGTAGGCCCGAATGTTCAACAAGACCTTTTTTCTATTCTTTTACGTTTTCGCATGCATAACTATGTTCTCATCGCCGACATCGAGAAGATGTATCGACAAATTCTCGTGGCTGAAAAGGATTGTCACTATCAACGTATTCTGTGGCGTGACTCTCCCCTCGAACAATTTTAACACTTTGCATTGCGAACTGTAACCTACGGCACGGCTAGTGCTTCGTTTTTGGCCACTCGCTGTCTTATTCAAATTGGCAAGGACCATGAAGATTCTTTTCCTGATGCGGCGTTAGCTATAACAAATGATTTCTATGTCGACGATTTGCTAACCGGTGCAGACACCATCTCTGATCTGACCAAGTTGAAATCTGACTTAGGTACGTTATTGAGTCAATACGGTCTCACGCTGCATAAATGGGCATCTAATGAACCCAGGGTGGTCTCAAGTCATGACAATTTATCACTCCCCTTAAACAAACAGGGCAATGTGCGTACCCTGGGCATTCTCTGGAATAACACTGCCGATTCATTCCTGTTTGACATTAAATCATTCCCCGTTGAATCAAGCATCTCCAAGAGGAGAATTCTATCGATTATCGCAGGCATATACAATCCACTTGGACTGATTGGTCCCGTTGTTTTCTTGTACAAACAGTTTATGCAGCAACTCTGGCTTTGCAATCTTGGTTGGGATGAACCGATCTCCGGGCAATTACGTTTGGCTTGGCATTCATTGTGCGACAAATTGTGTCTGATTAGCAAAATTGTTGTCCCACGTTCTATTCGTTGCAAGTTTGAGGCAAGTATAGTTGAATTACATGGTTTTTCGGATGCTTCTGAAAAGGGGTTTGGGTGCTGTATTTATATTAGAGTCATTTATCAAGATTCATCGTCCTCTTGTCATCTCCTGTGTTCTAAATCTCGCGTGGCTCCCCTACGACAGGTGTCATTACCTCGCATCGAACTCTGTGCTTGCTTGTTGTTATCGCGACTCGTATCTAAGGTCGTTCCTGTGCTTTATTCGTTTATTAATAGTGTTCATTTATATTCTGACTCCATGGTATCTCTTTACTGGATTCATGCCCAGTCCACGAGGTGGAAAACCTACGTCGCTAATCGTGTTGCCGAGATTCAGTGTCTTACGCAAGCCTATACATGGCATCACATCAATTCTAGACACAATCCTGCTGATATTATCTCTAGGGGGTGTCACCCTGACGTTTTGCGCGATTGTTCGCTTTGGTGCCACGGTCCCGCTTGTTTGTCTCAATCTTCCGAGTCCAATCCTTTTCCACCCTTTTTACCTTCTAATCCGTCGTCTTCTGAAGTCACTGCGGAAGAGAAACAAACCCCCAACCTTTCTCTAATGTCTACCCAGGCTATCGACCTTTCTAAGGACTTTTCTTCGTTGCACCGTCTGACACGTGTATACGCTTACTGTTTTCGGTTCATCAAAAATATTAGACACTCCAGTGCTGACAGAATAACGGGCGCTCTTACCCCCGTCGAAATTCATCATGCTCTTAATTTCTTCATAAAACAATCTCAGTCGATTCACTTTGCTGCCGAGATTAATTGTCTTCGTATTGGGTCTTCTGTCTCTATCAGGCGTAAGTTGTCTTCTCTCGACCCGTTTCTTGATGAGTCTGGAGTAATACGCGTTGGCGGGCGATTACAGCAGTCGCAATTACCTTACGACACTAAACATCCTATTGTCTTGCATCCATCGGCTCATATTACTCGCCTTATTATTGAACGCGAACACATTCGTCTACTTCACGCTGGTGCTCAACTCGTGCATCACTCACTTCGTCAACGTTGGTGGATTATTAATGCCAGGTTAGTCATTCGCTCCATCATTCGTAAATGTGTCAAGTGTCTCAGGTGTAGTGCCAAACAGCAGGTTCAGAGGCTTGGTATTTTACCATCTCCTAGAGTCACTCCATCACGGCCGTTTCTATTCTGCGCGGTTGATTATGGTGGTCCCTTCATGATTCGTCATGGCGGGCAGAAATCCAGAACTCTCTCTAAGGCATACGTGTCTTTGTTCATTTGCTTAGCAACCAGGGCCATTCATTTGGAATTGGTTTCCGACCTTACAGCCAGTGCGTTTATAGCTGCCTTACATCGTTTTATGTCCTGCAGGGGCATACCCAGTCAGTTATATTCTGATAATTGCACAAACTTTAGGAAGGCCCGCAATGTTTTACATGACCTCTACAATCTTTGGCATAATAAGGATGCCACCTCATCAATCAAATCATTCACGGTCTCTCAGGGTATTTCATGGTCATTTATTCTGCCCTCGTCACCTCATTTTGGTGGTCTTTGGGAGAGCGGCATAAAGAGTTTAAAGTTTCATTTGCGCCGCGTGGTAGGCAAGTCTATACTCACCTTCGAGGAGTTTACGACAGTTTTGTCTCAGATAGAGGCATGTCTAAACTCTCGCCCTTTATTTGCCATCTCATCGGATGTAAATGATCCGGTGCCACTTACACCTGGCCATTTTTTGATTTGCGCACCATTAACGGCGATACCGGACCCAGACTTATCTCATGTTCCTATCTCTCGTCTTGGACGTTGGCAACTTCTCCAGAAGTTTGTCCAAGTCATTTGGAAGGCTTGGTCTCGCGACTATTTACACCAATTACAACAACGTCACAAATGGAAATTCGCAAAGGATAATGCTTCCATTGGGGACCTAGTTTTACTTATTGAGGATAACCTACCTCCATTAGCCTGGAAATTTGGTGTAATTACCGCCACATTTCCCGGCCCAGATAACTTAATTAGAGTCGTAGACATTCGCACGCCGACTGGTGTTTTGCGGAGACCAGTACATAAGCTATGTCTGTTGCCAGTGCGGGACGAGACTTGACACAAGGTTATTATGATCATTTAGCACAATGCTATTTTACTCGGCCATTGGCTTATTACTTTATTATATGACCATTTGGTCAACTTAATTGTGATATGTATCATCACAACATTTTCATGACAATTTACACCATTGCGTGTTTCTATACTAAATTTGCATGTGACTTGTAAGTTCACAACCATGCACTGTGCTATCATCTCTATACTCATCATAGTTTCATGGTGGTATATTTGCTATTTTGTATTTATATGTTAATATTCTGTGTGGCATACTATGTCCTACACATTTACATTTTGATGGTATTGGGTATGTGTCATGTTCGGTGGTATTGTTTTATAAAAATTTGTTATATAAAATTCGCATGGTTTGCAGTTGTACAGCCATGTATGCATTTCTTGCACAGTTGTTAATATGTGTGATTTATTGTTCTATGAATGTATTTCTCAATTGTTCAACTCATGTATTACATTTGTAACCACAGTGTGGTATTTGTTACTTACGCTATTGTGCTTATTCATATTTGTAATTAATTAAATTGGTGTTTATTGTATTTATTATATAACTTGCATTTATGTAAAACATATTGTTTTTTCCGTCTACTGTCTGTAACCACGCCACGCCTAGATTTTATTTTTATATTGCATTTTTATATGGTTTTTGTATTTTGTGATTATGCATTGCACAATTATTATTCCTGATTAATTATGACATACATGTCATTACATATGTGCTCGCAATCAGTCAGCTATCTATAGCTTGTTCTCACACAACAATATATTGTAAATTCCTGAAACTTCAGGTATAGCATGACTCGTTCAAATTTATGACGCCATGCTAGATTTACGTCTAAACATGTATAATTTGTGACAATTTATTTGTTCATTGTATGCAATACTCTGTATAGGTCTACTGGCCTCAACTATTTCACGGTAACCATCTATGACTTGCATAGGGTTACAATTTATCGGGCCATCATGTGATGAGTTTCCGATCATTCATTATTAAACATTGTCAAGTTATGTACTTTCATGTTTTATGTCGTTCAATATTGTATACATACAATATATTTGGGCAATACATTGCCAGCGCTTACATTTTCAATCATGCATAAAATCATTTTGCACGCCAACCTTGGCCTACTGAACGCTTATCTTTATTAAAGCTTATCGCTAAACAATTAATGTACAGCTGTTATCTAAGATTACAACTCAAGGTTCAATGCAGCCTATTGAGATTAACTTTCATTATTAAGAAATCTGTATTTTATATAATAAGTTACTAAAATGTATTAAAAAATCTATTGATTTTTGCGGGCAGTTATGTACAGTAGCGCGATAATTTTGCATTCATAGGTTGGCTAATCTGCGCTTTTAAGTTGCTCAATTCATGTCCGTACATTTGCACAGTTCGTTACATACGTTCGCTAGCGGCGGTCGGCCTTGCACCCGCGGCTATACTGTCACATTTTTTCTTTGTCGCGACAATTAATGTAGGCCTTAGGCCCAAGACTTCATATATGGCCTTTTAGGCCCTTTCATTAAATTAATTTCAATGTAACATTACGACTTGTATTTACGATGCGCTCATTAGCCAATCTCTTATTCAAAAGTGACACTTAACAATTTCAATGCTATATATGTGAATAATTTTCAATAAATGTATTAACTACAGTCCACTCTCTCTTCATCATTTTTGCATCCTGACGAATTAATTACTACAGTAAATCTACAATTCACGTTCAGTTCATACTTAACATTTTTTGGTCCACTCGGACCGGATCTAAACAACAATGTTATACCATAGCAAAAAGCACAATTGGCAATAACAAATAGAGATGATTTAATAGTCAGTCAATGGTGGCAAGTGTTCCACCACACATACATTGAATTACCCTATAATTCACATACATTTTGCTGTTCAAGCAGGGTTTTGAAGATTAAAATGAAGTTTGAACTTGGAGCTGTAAAGTTACTTATCTTTATTTTCAAACTTACCCACCCAAAATACCACTTACCCGGTCGGTATTTTTATTTCTTACCTTGTACTTCAACTGCTCATCTCATTGGGTCGCCATCATATCGCACCTTGGGAAGAAGACTGTGCCAACTCCAAAAATGTTATTTTACAGGAAGGACATTTTAATATTTGAACTTAAATGTAAAATCTAAAAATAAAATGAAGAGACTGGTATTTACTGATCTAGACACAAAATGACTTCTAAATGAAACTATCTTTTACAATTTTATTAAAATACAAATTTTGTAAAAATTATAAGCCTTTTTTTGAGTTGGTACAGTCTTGTTGCCAAAATGCCTACAATTTTTAGTTTTGGTACAGATACATTTCCTATTACTCACCCATTATTGTGCCACCTGTTTATTATTTTTTAATTATTTTTTGAAGAATTATAAGCAAGGTTACAAAGTAATGAAACACAATACAATTTTTATCTAAATTGATTTTATTACATTATCAAAAATTAATTGCATTGGTGTTAATCATTATTGATGAAGTTACAATAGTGTTAAAATAAAAATGTTTTGGTATTCTCCATAAAAAATATTGATAAAAAACAAGACAATTTGGAACAACAAGAATAATTATAATAATAAATTACTTTTAGTATGGTACACCATTCTCTACAACAAAAATGAAAGCGATGGAAAAAATTTAAACAAATTAATTGGTAGAAGAACTGCAGGTAACCAATTTATTCATCTGTATCATTTGAATCTGCAACTGGTAGTGGATCGTAAAAACTGTGATGCTGTTTATTTATTACATTAGAAGCGCAAAGTGATAATAAATCCCTTTTTTTAGCATGAGATATGCCAGGTGGGACGTTGTATGCTAATTCCAGTTGTAATTCCGCTGTTCGTCCTCTCATTTTTTCCCTTATATTTAAAACTTTGTAATCGTCTTTAAAATTATATTTATAAAAAATGAGGAATGGGTTCTCCTTTTCTACACGAATTACACTAATATCTTTCCATTTCACGTCCTCACCTGACAAGTTTTTGAATAGTTTTTCCCCACAACATTTTTTAATTTTTTTATGTCTTTCACATCTTCAGTGTTAATTTCATTCACAATGAATGGATTGCCCCTTTTCTTTGATGTCTGAATGACAGTGACCCATTGTGCTGGAACAGACACTGGACCTGATCGTAAAGTTAATTTTTTTTGCTTTTCAATCAAGGAGTGGCCCATGTCACCCTCATTTTGCGTGTGTCCAACTGGTAGAAACTTGTGAGTGATTGAATTCACATTAAATTTTTCGACAGCATAAAGAAAAGCTGTGGGAATTGCCCGGTTCTTATTTTGTCCAGGACAATTATCCAAATAAAAAATGACGTCTTTGTTTTGGCACTTTTTTCTAAAAATAAAAGAAGACAAGAACCAAGTTACAGCCTCTTTTTGCCTGAGCTTCATTCCAAACATAGCAAAAAGCAGTGGAATTTCCAATATCAAAAATAGTAAAATTTAATGTGGAAAGACGTCTCTTATAATAGAATAAAGAAGCATCTCCACAAGGTGTTGGTAGGATAGCTTGTAAATCAAAAACAGCTATCACACACTCTTTGTTTTGTTTTTACCTCTTAATGAATATACTTTTTTTTCTTCTCTAGCTTGTTCTTTTACTTCCAAATGGGCCTCATAAGATAATTTTAATTCCTCATTTTCAGGACAATTTTTGTACTGCTCACACAAACAGCAGATGTCTTTTTTGGGAACAAAAAAGCTAATGTTAAATTTTTCTAAAAATACTTTTCTAAACGCTGTATAATTACCATACAACGTTTGATTTTGTTCACATTCATTTTTATAATCTCTGTATATGTCAGAAAGCGTTTTACCTCCATCTACGTATTCCCTTGTCGTTTGACTTCTTAAGTAGTGTGATTCTATCCTAGGGATCGCATTTATAAAATCAGTCATACTTTGTGTTAAATTTTCATAATTCTTCTTATGTTTCCCATGCTTACCACGATGCTCAGGCTCAAGAAATCCATCTTTTAGTTTTCCTAGAGCAGTACTAACCGTTCTTTTACTAATGTCTAAAGAGCTTAAAAAAAAGTGTCTACATACCTGTATTTTACTACCATTGCATTCAAGAAAGTAACTGTTATTGAGAGATCGTTTGCTTCCTTTTTTGCTATATCGATATTTTGGTTTAACTTGTTGTAATCCAGTCTCTCTGGCGAGTTACATCTTATAATGCGTAAAAGTTCTTAAAAATTGTCTGTCGTTGTTGTTCATTAATTTTATCAGGACATTTTAGACGACATTTTGCTGTATTGCATGGAGGTTTCACCGATTTTGCATTAATTTCTTTACCACTTGAATTAATGTATGCATGTCCCGAATTACGTCTGATTTTTGCTACATTTTTTTTCCAATTTTGTACATTACAAAACCTTTTCCTTACACGCTTTTTGGGTGTCTCTACATTATCATTATCTGAATCACATAACTATATTACCTGCCCTAACATTACAATTATTAATACTATCACTAACACTATCAGAGTCTGTTGAAGTACCTGAAATAATTATTTCATTAAATAAACTGCTTTTTTTCGATGGCGGTTCCCAATTTTCATCCTCAGAAGTGTTATCGACGTAATCACCATCAGAAGTAAGGATTTCCTCTTGCACCATTGATGTAGAAGGCAAATTATTATGTGTTTCTGCAGTGGTGTCATATGCAGCTAATTCATTACCGGTTTGTGATACATTGTCTGCAAAGAAAAGTGAAAGAAATTATTAAATAATTGAATTAATAAGGTTGTTGATGTTGATTTTTTTACAATAGTAATGGGTTATTACACTTTTTACAACAACGATTATTTTTGTTTCTTTGTATAAATTACGACTATTTGTGTATAAATTAAAAATTATACTGTAATTATTAATTTAGGTTTTTGATTTTTGACGACGTACCCAAATTTCAATAAAAACAAATCCATTACCGGTAACACTTAAAGTCATTATGAAATTAACAAAAAGTAAAAATTGTAGGTTATACATGCTGTAATTACAACGTACCTTCAGTTTTGTTTTCCAAAGCAAGCTCCAATATTCTTCTTGCTCTTGACTTCACTTTCCTTGTTGAATTAGTGGTTTTATTTTCCATTTTAAAATAAATTTAACCTGAAAATTACTTTATTGAACAGAATCACGCTTGAACAAAAAGTGCAGCAATACAACTCACATTCAACCAAGGAAACATAACCTTATATTTGGCGCCAACTCGAAATCAGCTGATAATTATAACGATCATGAACTATGTTTGGGGAGAAGCGTGTACCAAATCAAAAGGTACACTATTCTTGCAAATCATACAAACGACTCACAATAAATTTTAAAAGAAGACTGTTCTATTTTAGTTAGCACAGTCTTCTTCCCAAATGAATGAAACATTCACCCAAAGGAATACTGAACTTTTAAACATAACCTACAAAATAAGCTATTTTTTGACTTGGAACACTCTTCCACTGAAAAAGGAACCTAAAAGCTTCACACATATAAACCTAACTCAAAATTGATAATTTTTGAGTTGGCATGGTCTTCTTCCCAAGGTGCGATATGTACAGTCATAAGCAACTCCTTTCTCTCTGCCCTTAAAAGAAACGCTTGACTAATGTGTATTTTATTTCCCTGTATTCAGAAAACTCCAGCATCCGTTAAGCGGAAATCAGATGTCGGAAACAGATTGAGGTGGCTGTGCAATAATGTATTTCTAACACGTGGTCATTGTGAAATACTTGTGATATTATTTGCATTTAGTAAATTCAAAGGTTTTACCCTATTCATTATTTGATTAACAAATCAACACTGATCCTGCACAATTATTTTTTCATTAAATTAACATTACTTAACTAAGGAAAAGCCAAACAGTACTCCGTTTTGCACACACTCATTCATTCTATTTAAACCCCCCCGTTACTTTTGAGATCTCATTATTTGACTGGTTTGCATTTCTATTGAGCATATCGCCATGACTGGTAGTGTAGTTTGCCTAGGTCTTATTGTACTTATCTGGAAGGGTTATCCATCACGAGGCACCATTGGTCGTTCCACTGATTTCTTCTATAATATTCACGAACACTGTTTAAACGGTTAGTTACTTGTGATGATTGAATCACGCACTTGAAGGAAGTTAATTAATGCTGTTTTATATACTTTTCACTGGTTAATCGCCAAAATTGAGAATAATGTATAGTAGAACCGTAGTGGTAGAAATATTTTGTGAATAACATGCTGTATGAAAGAGGGAGAAAGTGCAGGTAGCCAGAGGGGTTTGTTTGTAAACATCAGTTGGGGACCAACTGGCTGGTTGTAAACAACTGTTTTTTTAAAGGGATAAAAATGGGCCAAAAGAAAATATAGATATACAGTATCGTATATAAATAAAATAAAATTAAACAAATGAAAGATATATATATATATATGTAATACATGTATAAGAATCTAATACTTATAGTAAAGAATTGCATACAATTTTAATCAAACTATTCATAGGGACGAGACAATAGAATCATTCTTAATTTTCGATCTAAAATTAAAATAATTCTATTGGGGGACATATATAATGTCAAATTTGCATGCTGTGCAAATTTACTAGCAGTAGTCAATATTAAAATATGTCAAAGCGGTGTTTTTTTTTTAAAAAGAACACACCTTTGTGTCTGGCAACAGAAAGTCGGCACAAAATACCAAAAAAGGCACGTAGCGGACAGACAGCAATAAAATTGTATTATGCTAAAAATTAACAAAAAAATAGATAGAACGCTGTGAAAGTTAAGTGCATTTAACAAAGAATCCCGTTATGTTAGAGCGAGACATTTAGACAGAGAAATCAACTGAAGCGTCTTTTCCCACTACGCGAACGAGCCCAGGGAATGCGCTGTTATCTAGCAAATAAGAAAACGCGTCAGTTTCTTAGCGGTAAAATTCAAGTACTACATTGGGTAAAATTGAATATCGCGGCACCCAAGTCCAATGGGAACGTTTAGATTCAAAATTAGGCGAGGGTAGGCCCAGTTTGCGTATAAAACCCAAGACTGAGAAGTTTAAGGCAGTCATCGGTGTAGTACAACAGTAGACTCGTCAATTAAGTCATCGGTGTAGTACAACAGCAAAGACTCGTCAATTAAGCAATCGGTGTAGTACAACAGTAAAGACTCGTTAATTAAGTCATCGGTGTAGTACAACAGTAAAGACTCGTCAATTAAGTCATTGGTGTAGTACAACAGTAAAGACTCGTTAATTAAGTTGTCAGTGTAGTACAACAGTAAAGACTCGTCAATTAATTCGTCGGAGAAGCTATAACAGTAAAGACTCGTAAATTAAGTTATTTAATTTGTCGGAAGGTAAAACAGTGACTGAGTTTACCATCATCCGAAAGTGAGCGTTCAGTTAAAGAAGTCAGTTTTTAATCAAGTAATCAGTCATCAGAAGGTTGAACAGCTTTATTTAGTTAAAAGTTACCGTTGCATTAGGAGTGATAATTCAGTCGCAGTTTATCTAAAGTCAATCGAAAGTTACGCATAATCCGCGGAACTCACACAAAGAATCGTGATTAAATAGTCTGACGTTATCAATCAATACAATCCTTGTTATAAGCACCTAGCTTAAATTGCATCTATGAACTTAGACGAATCATAGTATTGCTGAGTAAAATTTTGTTAAATATATATAAAAGTTTGTGTTAAGAAGATATATTGATTATAACGGTATGTTCGTACTGTAACTAAGATATATGAGATGTGTTATTGTGAATGTGATGCCAGTGTGTAAATCAATGTGTGATAATCAATCAAGTGCAGCCAACTAGGACCTACATTAATCAGCAGCCGTCTGCAGAGACATACTTCAGATGGCGTTCAAGTGGATGCGCCTCTTCGCAGAATAGGAATTCAACCATCAAGTAATTTATATTGAACATTTAAAAGACACTTTATTCACTATTTGCAACTCAATCAGGTCTAAAAGAACACACTATCAAAAGAAAAGATTAAATTTTGTTATCATCAATATTATGTTATTGTAATAAGAACTGAAAGTGAGTTATTAAAGTAACAATTTATGATATATTTTGTGTTAATTAAATTATTTATTACCCTGAGATATTATCCTTAAAAAGATAAAAGAGTCCAGCGAGTAGTATATTGCTACGACAGCACAGAACAATCTACGCGTTTATCGAATGCGCCAGAAAGATCTCGATGTAAGCCTGTGGCGTACGTGCTACTAAACGCATTTTTGCGAGAATTTTCTCGACTGAGCCAAGCTTCGCTCGGGCGCTCGGACTGTGTCAAGGCCGTAGCAATTACGTAGTTCGCGAGAGATAAGACGCAGTTTGGAAGCTTCTGGTGTGTGAGCGTAACTATAAATACATCGCGTCGCGGCCTTAGTTTTCAGTTCAATGCGAGATTTTTGACTGTGCGGTTCGAGAGTATTAGTGCGATATATTTACAGAGCGGTTCGGGTTATTGCAGTGTACGTTCAAGTAGTTATTAGTGAAGTGTTGCGTTTTATATTCGGACGGTATAATTGTAATACAGTTGAGTTTTAATATTAGTGGACATTTTATTGCGTATGAACAATTTCATTTGATTTATTGTAGACACTGTGTTGTTAATTACGAACTGTTTTACTATAACAATTAAAGGTGTGATTAGTGACTTAATTGGTGTCTTGTACTTATTTTGTTTCCACTGTACCTACGACGATCGAGTAGACCGTCGTAACAGTGGTGTCAGAACTGGGATAGAACGGTTAACAGTGGAAACAGTGGACGCTTTGTACAAGACGAGTGTGATTTGTAATTAAATCGGTAAACATGGATCCCAGTCAGATGATGGGAACTTTACAAACACTGCTGCGGCAGACACAGGAAGAAGCAGAAAAACGACAGGATGAGAAAGGCAGACAGGAGGCGGAAGAAGCAGAAAGACGACAAAAGGAAGAACGAAGACAGGAAAGAGAAGAGGCTGAGGAACGTCAGAAAGCACTAATGCTAGAAACAGAAGAAAGACAAAAAGATAAAATGGAAGCTCTCTTTGAAACTATGCAGAAACAGTTGCAAGAACATACTACCGCAGAATTGGGTCTCCTACGTGGTGACGTAGGTGAATTACGAGGTGAGCTCAATAATCAGATTACCAGAATATCTGACGTAGAAGAATCCATGTCAAATAAAATAGCTAAAGTAGAAAAATCTGTCTTGACTGTGGAAGAAGTTATGTCAACAAAAATATCTGCAGTAGAAAACTCAATGGCAAACATAAGAGAACAAATTAAAATTGAATTTGAACAGTGCATGAAGATTCAACCAAAACAAATTTCTGAACAGACTGTACCAGTGATCAAGACAGAAAAATACACAGAAAATAAGTTAACAGAGAAAGTCACTTTGCCTGCAGTAGGGACAGTTCATGGCAAAGCTCCAACCTTTGACGGAAGCACTCACTGGGCAACGTACCTCCGCCAATTTGAAGCTGCTGCATGCGCAAATAATTGGACAGAAAAAGACAAGGCTGTTTCACTTGTTCTTGCATTAAAAGGACCCGCGGCAGAACTACTACAAAGTACCACCTGACAGCCAGAACACCTATGCCGAGTTGATAAAAGCTCTGGAATTACGGTATGGTGATAAACATTTGCGAGATGTGTACTGCACCCAGTTGAGAGCAAGGCGACAGCATTCCGGGGAAAGTCTTCAAGAGTTTGAAGCAAGTATCGACAGACTAATTAGACTGGCCTATCCTGAAGCGCCAGAAGATTTTCGAACGCGTTTTGCGATGCAGATATTTACTGCCGGTGTCCGAGATAACGAACTACAGCAAGTGTTACGAATGGCAAGACACCAGAACAGTGCGGACGCCCTGGTACATGCTTTGCAATTTGAGGCCGCCAAATCAGCGTCTGGTTGGACAAGTCATAAAGTGCGCGAGCTAAAAAATCGAGACGGCACAGACGATGAGGAAGAAGAACAAGGAACAGAGACTCGACGGTCGGCGCCACAGAATAAAATAAGAAAGGATGGAAGACCGAAGTGTTATCGATGTGGGAAACCTGGACATCTACAACGAGATTGTCGGGTTAGAATTCAGCAGCAGGGAAACGAGCAATAGTCGGTGCAACGGGGCGTGTGCTGACTAACTGGAGGAACGAAGCCCCTAGAGAATACGCAATTTCTACGCTTCAGAAAAACACCGGGAGCTTGGTAGTTACCGGATTTGTTCAAGAAAGGCCAACCTCGATTACAGTTGACACAGGCGCAACAGTTTCTATTGTGCGCCCCGACGTGGTGAAAGATCTCAAGCCAATCTGGTGCTCTATATTCGAACCCCAGGTAGTCAGCACACCGGGCATACTAATTGCCAGAAGTTTAGTAAAACCTGACGAAACCGGAAATGTACCTATTAGAGTGGCGAATATTTTGGATCAAGCTATCACTTTACAAAGCAATACGCTCCTAGGCAAATTGACTCCTGTGGCCTGGGTAGCCGGAATAACGCAACGAAGACCCAGTTCTTCAGATACTTCTAAATTACCAGAGGAACTGCAAGAATTATTGAACAGATCTTCTAACGACCTCTCAAGTGGTGAGGTAAAAGAACTCGGGCAGTTTTTACACGAATTCAAAGATTGTTTTGCGGTTCGGGGACAGTCACTGGGAAGAACCTCTTTTGTGCAACATCGCATCAATACCGGGGACACAACACCGATACGCCAACCTCCTCGTAGGCCTCCATTATCTAAACAAGAGGAGATGTCTCGGTTAGTACAGGACATGTTGACAGAGGGAGTAATTGAACCTTCGTCAAGTGCTTGGTCTTCCCCTGTAGTGCTGGTAGCGAAGAAGGATGGTGGATTGCGTTTCTGCGTAGACTACCGGAGGTTAAATGACGTTACAAAGAAAGACTGCTATCCATTACCTCGCGTTGACGATACACTCGACACGTTCTCCGGAGCACAGTGGTTTTCCACATTGGACCTGAAGAGTGGATATTGGCAAGTGGGTCTTCATCAAGAAGACAAGGAAAAGACCGCTTTCTCGACCCCAAGTGGCTTATTCCAATTTAACGTCATGCCATTTGGACTCTGTAATGCACCGGCAACATTTGAGAGATTGATGGACCTGATACTCCGAGGCCTGACGTGGAAAACTTGCCTTGTTTACTTAGACGATGTCATAGTGATCGGGAAGACTTTCGAAGATCATTTGGAAAACCTTAAGGAAGTTCTAACTAGAATTCACGGTGCACAACTGAAGCTGAGCCCGAAGAAGTGTTCTCTATTCCAGAAGGAAGTACAGTATTTGGGCCATCTGGTTTCGGCAGCGGGCGTTAGCATGGATCCTAATAAAGTAGACGCCGTAAGAGACTGGCCAGTTCCGAAGAATAAACACGAAGTTCGGAGTTTCCTGGGGTTATGCTCATATTACCGACGTTTTGTGAAAGGCTTCGCTACTATTGCTAAACCACTACATGAGCTAACGGAAAATAAACGAAACTTCCAATGGTCGAGAGAGTGTGAACAAGCATTTAGAACGTTGAAGATTGCATTATGTTCGCAGCCAATTCTCGCTTTTCCAGCTTCCGAAGGGAAGTACATCGTAGACACAGACGCAAGCAATACTGGTCTAGGAGCAGTTTTGTCTCAAGTGCAGAACGGTGAAGAACGAGTAATAGCGTATTACAGCAAGACGCTTTCTAAACCAGAGAGAAATTATTGTGTTACAAGAAGAGAGTTGTTGGCAATTGTCAGAGCTTTGGAGCACTTCCATAAATACCTCTATGGGAGAGAGTTTTCAATACGTACCGACCATGCTGCACTTGCATGGCTCTTGAGATTTAAAAATCCGGAAGGACAGTTGGCAAGGTGGCTCGAACGTCTGCAAGAGTACAACTTCAAGGTACAACATCGGCGGGGGCGCCTGCACGGTAATGCAGATGGCTTATCACGAAGATCATGCCCGGAAGACTGCCGACATTGCCACAGAAAGGAAGAACAAAACTCAAGCGAACATGTTCAAGCCATCACTGTAGATTTCCTGGCTGATGGCTGGACAACACAAGACTGTCGACAAGAACAGATGACTGATGAAGACATTGGACCGATCTTGACAGCAAAAGAGGAAGGTCGTCGCCCGGATTGGCAAGATATCTGCCATGGTTCCGAAGTGCTGAAGGCCTACTGGGCACAATGGGAATCTCTCACCTTAGAAAACGGATTGCTGAAAAGGGCTTGGGAAAGTGCAGATGGACGAGACGTGATCATGCAGTTGATAGTTCCCCGAAGTAAAGTGCAGTCTGTTTTGAAGGAGATGCATAATGGAACATCTGGAGGCCATCTTGGCGTTAACAAAACCCTTGACAAAATACGGAAGCGATTCTATTGGCTTCATCTTCGCCACGACGTAGAGGAATGGGTTCGGACGTGTGAAATATGTGCTGAAAGCAAGGGCCCACAAACCAGAAGCAGGGGAAAAATGAGACAGTATAACGTTGGACAACCTTTCGAGAGAATTGCCATAGACATTGCTGGACCATTCCCAGTTACTGACGATGGAAACCGGTACATCATAGTTGTAGGTGACTACTTTACTAAGTGGGTGGAAGCCTACGCAATTCCAAATCAGGAGGTTACCATTGTGGCAAAGCAGTTAGTTCACAATTTCTGTTGCCGTTATGGAGCCCCTATGGAAATCCATACGGATCAAGGGAGAAATTTCGAATCAGGAGTGTTTAAAGTATTATGCCGTCTACTCGGAATTCGAAAGACCAGGACAACGCCTCTGCATCCTCAGTCGGACGGGATGGTTGAGAGATTCAACAGGACACTTGAGCAGCATCTTTCGAAAGTTGTTGACGAGAACCAAACAGACTGGGACCAACGTATACCACTATTCCTTATGGCGTATAGATCATCAGTACATGACACAACCGGCATGACTCCAGCAAAATTGGTGTTTGGGCGGGAGATTCGTCTTCCTGGGGACTTGATGTTTGGATCACCTGAGACTCAGTCCCAAGAGCCAAAGAACTATTCCTCGCAATTAGAAAACCAACTGCGAGAAATGAATCGCTTGGTAAGAGGACGGCTGAAGATTGCCAGTGATAAAATGAAAACTCGGTATGACATTCGCAGCAATAGTGTGGGTTTCCAAGAAGGAGATCAGGTCTGGTTGTTCAATCCAAAGCGCCGTCGTTGTCGCTCACCTAAGCTTCAGTCTAACTGGGAAGGACCCTACACTGTAAAAAAAAGGATTAACGATGTTGTTTATCGGATTCAACAGGAAGGACAGCGAAAGTTCAAGGTCGTCCACCTAGATCGCCTGGCTAAATACAAATTTAGAGACGCTTTGCCAGTTCGGGACGAACAGGCTTAAGGAGGGGGCAGTGCTACGACAGCACAGAACAATCTACGCGTTTATCGAATGCGCCAGAAAGATCTCGATGTAAGCGTGTGGTGTACGTGCTACTAAACGCATTTTTGCGAGAATTTTCTCGACTGAGCCAGGCTTCGCTCGGGCGCTCGGACTGTGTCAAGGCCGTAGCAATTACGTAGTTCACGAGAGATAAGACGCAGTTTGGAAGCTTCTGGTGTGTGAGCGTAACTATAAATACATCGCGTCGCGGCCATAGTTTTCAGTTCAATGCGAGATTTTTGACTGTGCGGTTCGAGAGTATTAGTGCGATATATTTACAGAGCGGTTCGGGTTATTACGGTGTACGTTCAAGTAGTTATTAGTGAAGTGTTGCGTTTTATATTCGGACGGTATAATTGTAATACAGTTGAGTTTTAATATTAGTGGACATTTTATTGCGTATGAACAATTTCATTTGATTTGTTGTAGACACTGTGTTGTTAATTACGAACTGTTTTACTATAACAATTAAAGGTGTGATTAGTGACTTAATTGGTGTCTTGTACTTATTTTGTTTCCACTGTACCTACGACGATCGAGTAGACCGTCGTAACAATATCTTTAGCATATCTGTCCTCAAAGGAAAAGCATCGTCTGCAACAAAAACATACGACAGTTTTCGTGAACTGTTTGGGACTGCTTTTTCTCTCGGAATGTTTAATGAATTGCCTTGTAGCCTTCTAAAAAATTCTGAATTCTGAAGAAGTTCTCCATCTGATACTCTCCCATTCGTACCAAAATAAAAAAAATCTATAATTTGCATCTGCAATGGTGAGGAGGACCATACTATGTCTATGTTTGTAATTAAAAAAAATGAACCACTTCCAGCTGGAGGAATTATCTCGACGTTTTCCATCTAGGCGGCCAAGACAATGTGGGAAATTCCACATCTTTTTGAAATCCCTCGCTACAGTTATCCACCTCTTTTGAAATCCCTCGCTATAGTTATCCAATCATCTTCAGTTTGTGGGACCTGAAAAAATGATTACATTCTGAAATATTACATTACAAAAATATTACATATCTAGATAAAAATTGAAATTTATGATAAAAATTACAAATTTTTCTTTATTAGTGAAAAATAGTTTTGACCTCAATTTCCTAATAAACAGTACAACATAATTATGAAAATGTAATAAATCAGCTAGCAACAAAATTATTATAATTAAATATTATTATTTTCAGGAAGAAGGTGAAGAACAATCAACTGAAAACTATGTAGAACATTTGGAGGAATCTGCTTGGGAATATGAGCCAACTCAACCAATAGCACATGACACATGTTCTTCATCTGAAGAAATGCCTATTCAATGAACTAAAAAAAAAGCATCTGCTATACCCTCTAAATGAAGTAACGATAAATGTGATTCTTTGCTAGAAACAACTGAACATCATTTTAAAAAACCTGAGCCGAAGGACGACAGATATGTTTTTGGTAAAAATGTGGTTCTAAAGATGAGAGTCATAACAAATAATACTCAAAGATTGATGGCAGAATACATAATTAATGATGCTTTATTTATGGCTGAAATGGGCCAGTTAAATATGTCACATTCTATTCATGATTCTAACAACAGTACATTTCCTATGGGTTTTCCTAGATCTCAGCATTTTAATAATAATTACCCTTATTTCCCACAGTCTCAGACACCATCCCACCCTTGTTTCCCTCAGTCTCAGCCACTACCTACATCAACCCCTCCGGTTTCATATGATAAAACTCTCTCTCCAACAAATGTGAATAGTGACAATTCCAATCTGTCTCTTGCTTCATATGTTTCAGATTTCAGCGATTCCATGTTAATTTTAGTATTTATGACAAATGTTTCATCCTCATACATTTATTCTACTATATCTTTCTTGTAAAAACTAAGTGCTGATAAATAATTATTTAAAAACAAGCGTTTCACTTACCTTCGAATAAGTTCTTTTCAGCACCTTGTAAATAACATGACAGGTTTCAGGAACTATGTAACTTAGTGCCTGTGGTCAAATTATGGTTGAGTATTTGAGGTCTTCGTAACTCCTTCCAGTCGCAATGTTGCTGTTTATCTTTCATGGGGTGTTTGTTATAGCTTCTCTCATGATCGTATCCTTCTTTTTAATTAAAGGTGATACGAGTGACAAAAGGTTTAAATAAGTTTCTTCACTCATTCTGAGATAGTTATGCCAATCATGAGGATATATCTTTGACTCACTGAGTAAGTTAATATGGGAATAGGTTTTTCTTTTCATTAAAAACTCTTTACACCACATGTCACGTTTCTTCATATACACAAGTACAAAAGCAGGCAAAGCAAGCGCATCGTCATTTGAACTCGACATACTCCACGAACAGACTGGCGCTTGTTCAAGCATACTTAAACCGTGTGGTGGTGAAGAGAATTTGTGTAAGCTTGTACAAAAGGATTGATCATGCATGCTTGTTAAGCTTGCAGTTATATGTGTAGCCACCCTAAGGAAAGATTCTTGAACTCGTTGATCAGCAACATTATACACATATCAACGGCACAAACTGGGGTATGAAATGGGCTGTGATAAAAGAAATGCTTCACAGGAACACACACAAGACAAAAATTAGGCAAGTCTTCATGAAGCAAATGCACAGAAATAGTACAGATATTCTGTAGATACTCAATGCACTCAGACTAAAGAAAGCCCATATACTTATCTGTCGCAGAGGGACAAAGTTGGTCGCGCCCGCAGCATACTTTAAGCTGTACGTGTCCCCTGGGTAATGCTAATGACCAGCATCGTTGGCTAATTAGCTTCCCAAAGATATAAAGCCAAACACCAAATGAAGCAAATAAATGAAAAAAGGAAAAAACTGCTCTTCTCAGGGCAAACACTAACAATCTTCAAAATCGAAAACCAAAAAGAGCTAATTTTAAGAACCTAACATTTAATACTTTACATTGGAATGCAGTGGATTATCCCAAGCAAAGAAGAATAATAGTAGGGGTAAACTGACAGTTCTACCCCGGATGTGACGTCATATGGCGGGAAATTCAAAAATCTAGGTGGTGGGGGTAAAAATCTGGTAGTCGGCTTTCGGTCATGTTGTGGGCGGTGAGTATAAAGTGGGGTTATGTGTGCGTTGATTGGTGTATACGTCGTCGACGTTGCCGCTTCGTGCATGTGTTATAGTGTACGGGTTTGTATATGCAAGGAGTTTTTCCGGTCGGCCATGTTGTAAAATCGTCGTGGTCGGCGTTGCCGACTCGTGCTGGTTAATCGCCGTAGTCGACTCTTGCGTGTGTTATAGTGTACGGGTTTTGTATATGAACGGCGCTGCGGTCGATGCGGTGTATTGTTGGCAACGGCGTGTCTGTGTGTCGTGGCGAACTGTATCGCGAGCCCGTGTAGTGATCCGGTTCGCCGTTCGCCGTTCGCCGGCCGCCGTCCGGTTGATCTGCTGTCGGACGCCGTCCGCCGCCGACGGCGAATGGCGAACGGCGAACGGCGAACGGCGAACGGCGAACGGGTTCGTGAGGCTGCGTCGTGATCCGGTCGGTGCCGTTCGCCGGCCGCCGTCGGCGGCCGGCGAGCGTCGAACGGGTCACGCGGTGATCCGGTTCGTCGTCGAGGATTGGTCTGTGTGTCGGTGGTGAGTAAAAAACAAAGTGTTCGGCATCGTTGTAAAGATACGAATGATGACCTTTACTTGTATAAATTGTAGAATGCATACTATGCATGAGAAAGTATTTAAAAAAATTATTATCATTTATATTAATGTGTTGGGTATGTATTAAGTGTATGTTCAGTGGTGAAAATTATTTCGTACAAAATAAAACAATTCACTCATCATGAACGGAAAAAGGATAATTGTAAGTAAACACAATTGAAAACTTAAATTTAAAAATAAAAAAAAATTATTATCATTTGTATTATTGTGACGGGGTATGTAATAAGTGTCTGTTCGGAGTTGACAATTATTTTGTATAAAAAAGTAATAAGTGTCTGTTCGGAGTTGACAATTATTTTGTATAAAAAAAGAATTTAAATATATATTGTGGTAGTAAGGACGTCTGGGCGTTAGCTGATATTCGGTAGTGGTCGACCTTGTTCACGGGCGTGGTTAGGCAAACAAGTCTCTGAACATCTGCCTTCCTGAGTCGTTAACTTTTTTATTGTTCATGACTGCATATCTTCATTTCCTTAAGCGGGGTTCAGCGATGTATAAAAAGCCGACAGATTTGATCTGTTGAAGTACATACCATCGTTGGATTCTGCTTTGACATCATCGGTGAAAGACAGAATATCTCGTACAGGGTAAGTTGCTTTAAAATTATTCTTTAGTTTCTGTAATATATTACCATTATGCAATTATTTTAATATAAATTTGATTTTTTATTAATTGAATGTATCTAATAACGGTCGGTGCGCAACGACCGTTCAAGCTTGTAGATTGAGTGTTATACTGTTATTTAAAATATGATTAAATGTACTGTTAGTTCAAAGGATTTTTTTGAAATTAAATACAATGAAATGTTAAGATAATATCGTTTAATTTTATCAATAAGCACAATATATTACAAGTTAAAATATTTAAACACGCACACACACACACACACACACACACACACACACACACACACACACACACACACACACACACACACACACACACACACACACACACACACACACACACACACACACACACACACACACACACACACGCACTACAAGTTAAAATACATAATATGTAAACACGTGTACATTTTCAATTGTGTATAATTAAGAAATACATGTATGCATACTAATTACAAGTTAAAATACATAATATGTAAACACCTGTACATTGTCAATTTTGTACAATTAAGAAATATATGCAATCACACTATATTACAAGTTTATGATTGCATTCAAGTTAACATACATATTATGCACACACACACAATATATTATAAATTAAAATATTTAAACACACACACACACACACACACACACACACACACACACACACACACACACACACACACACACACACACACACACACACACACACACACACACAATGAATTGAATTGACAATTGCATATAATTAAAATAAAAGAAATACGTGTATGCACACTACTTACAAGTTAAAATACATAATATGTAAACACGTGTACATTTTCAATTGTGTATAATTAAGAAATATATGTATGCATACTAATTACAAGTTAAAATACATAATATGTAAACACCTGTATATTGTCAATTTTGTACAATTAAGAAATATATGTAATCACACTATATTACAAGTTTATGATTGCATTCAAGTTAAAATACATATTATGCACACACATACACACACACCACACACACACACATTGAATTGTAATTAAAACAAATGAATTACATGTAAGCGCTATATATATTACAAATTTAATAATGTGTACATTATGACATACAAATATACTTGTTACTTCATAAGATGTCCATCCAGTATTACATTAAAATGTCCACCACGTAGGCCCTGTTTTTTTCTCCACGGTAAACGAGATATAGTGAGTTCGGTGCTAAATGTTTTAACTCATCGTCTTCCCAAACGCCTGCGTATCTCCTTGGAAGATAAACACGATATTTCAATTTATCGTCCGTATAGTCCTGGATAGTAGCGAGTACAGCATTTCCGTATTTACTGTCTACGTTTTGAAGTTGCACTATGGGATATTTTACACCCATTACTAGTTCTTTAATTTTCCTATATTGTATAGCACTAATGTCCGCGAACTTAGCAACGAATGAAGCCATTTCTAATGAAGAAGAATCACTATTCGCTTGCGTCTCTGTCAAGGTCTGAATTAAATAACGCTCGTTTGCGTCGTTATAAGTAGGGAGGCTGTTGAGGAGGGGGAAACCAGACAGCGTGAGGGAGGGGGAACCAGACAACGAGCAGTAAACTGTTATTATTAACCCTGTGAAACAGGATGAAGCCGCTTTCACACGTCATGTTCGGTGGGTGGGAGGAGGCAACCAGTCGGCAATTATTTTTTTATCTGTCTAGACAAGGTGTTGTAATCGACTCCTGCTGAGAGCGGAAGGGGGGTAGGCGACCAGACGACGGCACTAATTTTTTATGCGTCTAGACAGGGTTATGTAATCTTATTCTGACATGAAGGCAGTAATTTTTATGCATGCGAAAGATGCCGCTATTTTTTTATACGTCTAGACAGAGTGATGTCATTGATTCCTGTTGAGCGCGGAAGGGGAAAGACGACCAGACGGCGGCACTAGTTTTTTATGCGTCTAGACAGGGTGTGAAGGCAGTAATTTTTATGCAAGCGACATGATGCTAAATAAAAACAAAAATGTTAATAATTTACCAGAAACCTACTGATAAGTCTAAAATCCGATATAACCCACTCGCGTAAAGCGTGCACTCTATTATTTGTACATATTTCTGGAAATAAACGGTGCGCGAAACATGCTGTTCCGTGCATCGGACGTAATTGTTCGAGTTTAGGACAACCGAAATCTTCTAAATTTATAATATTGTAATGCACGATACGCTTTTCCAGAAATCTTTTTTTCTGTAAACCTTTTACGAACACATAGTTAAAAGGAAACGTGTATTTTACTAATATCGGCACAAGATGTTCGTACGATGTCTCCCCGTCCCTCCACTCTAGTCCGTGATAATGCTCCGTTAACCATCGGTTCGTCCTCATGTGTTTGTGATTCGAAACGTTCGTGTCCACTGGTGGTGCAAATATCCAATGTCTGCTGGTAAATGCGGTGACATCCATAACGGCCAGTTCCTTGACGAGTTCGTTTCCGTTATCGTCCACGAAACAGTGAAAGTCAAGTATGACTGCTAGCTCGTCGACTGCCATCTTTTTTCGTTACAAACAATGTGTTCGGTGCTACTAGGAACGCTGCCGATCCGTCCGTCTCACGAAACAGACACGTTGTATGTTGTGAAACGTCCGTAAAGAATTTTTTCGGAACGTTTACTTTGTACCTTGTCTCCACGTCACGAATCAGTGCAACAAATTCTTGCGTCAAAACGTTGTATACAAAAAGATCTACAGGGTACAGTACTGCGTTCGTTAAGTCACTGCATCGTCTGTACTCGTACGAAGTCAACAGCTCCATGCGTTCGTTCTCGACACGTCCTTCCGAAACACTGAGGAAGTAGTGAGATATCGTTTATTTATAAGCACTTCCGTCACAGCAGCAGCATTGTTTTTTAAACTATTTTTACTGGTTTATTTCATGCATTAGACGAAACGTTCTTGCTTTTGTATTAACAGTCGGTAAGCGCGAGTATGAATTTGCTGTTCGTTTTCTGACTGCACGTTGTTTAGACGTTCTCAGTGCATGAAAACGAACTAGAAATACGCTCTCATATAAGCGGTGTATGTGGCTCTACATACGGGACACTGATTTAGAGTGATGGCGCAATTCACACATATGACAAAATGACGACAGGGAATAAGTACGACTTCAACAATGTGTGCGTAACAAACTTTGCACATCGTATCCCGATCCGGACCCCCTTCTTCTTCTTTTTTATTCTCTTTGATCGAGTCGGTGCTTTGTCCGTTCTCTGCTGCCACTGCTGCTGCTGCATCCGGTTCTTTTTTGTTATTCTCTTTGATCGAGTCGGTGCTTTGTCCGTTCTCTGCTGCCACTGCTGCTCCTGCTGCTGCTTCCGGTTCGGTAATGATACCCAATGCCTTTAGGATGAATTTTTTATCTTTCACTAACATTACGTAAGAGCACACGGGGAAATGACGTGCGTGTTCCGTCCAAGCGTTTTCTCCTCGCTCCCATTTGTTTAAACCGCCTCCACAGCAAAAACATCACTCTATCGTTGCATCCGTTGTAAAAGAAACCCGCTTCGGCTAGTTCTTTAGGCGTTATCGTCAACGATATCGGCCAATCTTTAAAACTCCTTAAACGGTCTTCATAGTTTCTGTAACGTGGATAAGGAGATATGATTTTTTTAATCAGTGCGATCTGCACTTCTTTGTCGTCCGGAGATACGGACTTGATCGTCATCGCTTCACCGCACTGTCTGAAATAGCGGTTTTCGTTGCGATCGTTATCGTCATCCTTGTGATCGTACGAAAGCATCGTGCACGTCCTCTCACGACTCGCGCTGATGAAACACTGAGCGAAGAATAGGAGGGGAGACGTTTCCCTCTCCCACCGTTCGGGAAGAGGGAGGTTACAGGTATTAAGAAAATAAAATACATGAAAATTGATTACATCTTTTAATATAAAAAAAACACATACATGAAATACACACACACACATAATATTGTAAAATTAAATTAAACCTCCGCTCAACAGTCCGTTAAGGACCAAGGCGTACCGCACGGCTTTTGTGTTAGTGTGACGGTGTATGGCTAGTACTACGCGCCACCAGCCGCTAGTTGCGGTATTCACAGCCAGGAGGCGGCGCTGTTATCTCAGCGCCTACTCAGTTTGCCTCACGACGCTGAGTGCACGCCGTACGGAACCTCCGCCGGGAATTGAACCCGGGACCACGAGCGCATCAATCGCCCGCGTTAGCCACTAGACCACCTGGAGGCTCAAATATTGTAAAAAGCAACATAATATTTACATCAAAAAAACAATTATAGAGTGAGTTTAATTGTGTCTGCGCACCGTGTTGGACAGCGGAGTGTAGACGTTGAGCGAATCGTGCAGTATCAAGCAATAGGCCGCGGTCTGAGGGGGGAAATTGGTCGATGACTCGAATTCTAATCTGACGTCGACCGGTGATGACTTGAGCGACTCGTCCTGTCTGCTACAATCGAAGACGAATAGCGGTGCTTTCGTTATGAACTCGGTCGGTGCTAGAAGTACGTTGGGTTGAGTTCTATGATAGTACGATTTTTGAAATCTTGTATACATGTCGTACAGCAGAGCGTAACGTCCATTATCGATATCCAGGTTCAGGTTATCGTACGGGTAGTATTTGTCGTTCAGAAAGAGTCTTGCGTTGGTCACCTTGCAGTGATCGAATTCGTCCGCGTGTTTCTTCAGATCGTTCTTTCTAGCGGTCTGGAACGTGAGTATCACGTACCGCGGTTTCTCCAGTTGTGTCGTTGTTTTTACCGTCCAAGTCTGTCTGTCAGTTGAAGGTAAAGCCGGGTACTCGTGGAGTTCCCAACTGCGAAACGGTAAGAAAAGCGGTAAATCCTTGCGTACGATGTCCAACAGCCGTATCCGTACTTCGTTGTTCACGTACACGAACGGAATCATCCAAGAGATTTTGGTCAGTTCTATATCGGCATTAGCTGACGTATCCGTGGACGAGAACAGTGCGTTAACGTCAGTGGAAGTGCGCAACAGTATCAGTTCCTGTTTCATGTTTAATATGACGTGCGTGAAATCCTCAGCAAATCCCATCAGCATCCTCAATGGTATGCAAAAGTTGAATTCACCGTTTTTACCGGAAGGTGTTAGCTCGTTAGCCGTGGGGGCAACCCAACCGGCGTTTTTCATCGAAACCACGTCATGCATACCAACGGATAGCATGGTTTTAATAGTGGATGCGATGCCAACGCTCTTGGTACGATCCACTTCCACACCGGCCAGTTCGTATCGGATTTCTTCGAAGAGAAATGCGATCGCGTTGTTGACCATTTTCACGTTCACAGTATCGGTGCTGTCGGTCTTCTTGCTCAACTTGCCGTCAACGTACAGGAAACTTTCCATCGGTAAAGTGAAGACTTCCTGTTGCAGGATAGGTATACGTATCTCATCGTTATTTCCGTATCGCGACGTCGACGCGTATGGTGCATGAGGATGATATTCGTAATGTGTTATGTTGTCTTCAAAAAACGGTCGTCGTTCGACCGATAAGACGATACCACTGTCCGCCATATTACTTGTTTTTCTTGAGTTTGAATCCTTGTGAAATCAGGTAGCGTCGGTTAGCCGTTGTTAATCGTGTCAACGACGTACGTCTACTGATATTCTGTCCAAAAGTGTCGTCCACTTTTATCTTGTGTGTACCACCGCTCTTCGTCACCGATGCTGTAGGTAAAGCGGTATCGTTGAAATAAAATCCCATGATTACTACGCGCGTTTCAAATGTATACGTGCGGTGATAACTTCGTCACGAAAATTCACAATATCACCGTCCTGATCGTGTACGGACACTGTAACGTTACACAAGTGTAGTATGTTAAGCGGAAGATAAATGACGTTGGCAGGCGTTTCGACTATCTTGAATCCAGGCTCGACAGTCGGGTAGAACGAGTGCAGTATATGGTCGTTTCGTCCCGCCTTGTATGAACCTTGTACGACGTTACACCTTATCTCCAAAACGTTCACTTTGCTAATGTTTACTGGTGTGTCCGACGTGTGTAATATATACGCTTCTAACTTGCGGTTCTTGGAAAAACCCAACATGGTACCGATTCCGTGTTCTGTACGCTCGAAATCGATCTCGTATGAGCAATAAAGTTCACATTTTAACGTGTTGTTGTTAGGGCGTAGAGTAAATTTCGGGTCTGATAGCTCTTTCTTCAGGTACGTTTCGATATCACTGATTTCGTACGCACCGGTCGGTATTTTGATGAGTTCTAGCGTTTTACGTGGACCCTTTAGTACAGGAAAGACGTTGTTTCTTCCGCTTTCCACGTTCGGTATAGAGTTGTACGTGGTAAAGTCCAGCAGTCCTGCATACCATTCACCGTCCGTCAGTTCGAGAGGTGGAAAAAAGTCACAAACCAGTGCGCTTGGATCCGTACCCGTGACGGTGACCGTAAGTGAAGACATCTCGTCGTTTACTGATCGTTTGATGTCAAAAAATCCAAACATAAATGTCCGCAGATGACCGTGTCCGGCGGTTGTTTACGCGCGTAATTGTAAAGAACGTCGTTCACGTACGATCCAAAGTACCGTATTAGCTCGACGGGAGGGCGTAGATTGCCGAATCCATCAAAGTACGTGACTCCGTCACCACGCTTCTTGTAGCATACCCAGTGCGTGCCCGGTCCGGTAGCGTCGTCCAGATTCACGATCGCGCTTTCGTTCTCCCACGGTGAGCGAGGAAGTGCGTCGCGCATGTACACGCCTCTGAAATGAGGTACGCGCAATCGTTTCGCGTACTCGTACAGATCTCCATCGGACAACGGGCGCACGGGTATTTCGATTAGTTTTTTCGGTACGGACGAAGGTATAGTCCCGAAGCCCTTTTACCACCACCACCGGTCCGTCTTCGTCGTCCCGTCCCTGTCGTCCTCCTCCTTCTCTTGATTATCGTGCGCCGAATCGACTTGCGTCGACCGGTGCGACGACGCCTTTTACGCACACCACCACAGCATAGTCCGCTACCTAACGCCGATTTCCCTTTCATCGCTGCCGCTACGGCCGCCGCGTACGCTCTTTCACTGATGCCTGAATTCAAAGCTTTCACACGTTCCCACGCCTTGCCGGCTAGCACACGATCCGCTACGCGTCTTCGTTCGTTGTCCTTATACTTGGAGTAGGCGATATCGTGTTCGCGACAGGCTTCGTCCAACTCGTTGATTCCTCGATCACCACGAGCCAATCTCTCCTCTAGTTTCGTTCCGGGTCCGCACAATCTGTAGCCGGGCAGATGTAGTTCCACAGGTAATACGTCCACCGCTCGATTGATCAGTGTAGGTACTGACTTTGTGACGAATGGTACCGCGCTTTTAACTATTTTTCCTATGAGACCACGCCCCTTTTTTTTATCAACACGACTACGAAGTTCGTACATGTCTACTGTTTCGCCTGCTGTCGATAAAGAGATCTCCAATCGTTCTCGTCCTTTTTGTCGAAGGACTTGTCAAGATCGCTAATCAATTTGCTCGTCTCCGCCTTGCTCGTGAGTAGTAACTCTGCCTCTTCGGCGCCGAGTGAAGTACGCGCTGCGTGCGTATGCAATTTATAGATATACGATACCACTTTCTCCCAACGGTGTTGGAACACTTTTGCGAGTTTGTACGTTTCGCTCTTCGCGTACCGCTTCGTGTCCTCCAATTGACGCACGTTCACAGCGTCTGTGGGCCGTGTGCCACCGTCACCGACGTTCAGAATAGTCTTTCCTTGTGCGTTTAAATAAGAGTCGTTTACCGTTGTGATTGTATGCTGGTTCAAAAATTCCAAGTTTACAGCGTCTTTGTTGTTGACAGGCAACGCTAACTGCGTTATCCGCACGTTGCCGACCATTAGGTTAGAGTTCGTATCCTTCGGTATGATCTTTGCGTCCACATATACTTTGGTCGCAGCGTCTCTCGCACGAATCGGGTCTCTCAGAGACTGTATGCGATGGTCCCGCGCATCGATGACGGTACCGTTCTTCTTGTTCGGTACCGTCGTGAAACGCAAACACGTGTAGTCTACATACTGCTTGTTGACAGCATCCGTGAGATCGATGGGAGCGCCGACGTTGATGAGCTTACTACCTTTCACGTCTATTCTCGAGGAACCTTGCGTTGACGGATCGACGACCAGACAGTGGTCTTGCACGAACCGCAGTGGAACGGCATCGTTACCATCATGCGGTTCGCCCAAGTTGTGTATTTTTTTCCCCGCTACATCGAAGTGTCCGTCCTCTGTCATCGCGATTCCGATATCCTCCCGCAGACTGCGTCGCGTCTCCCTTTGGACTCTGACGGCGCTCTGGTGTCTGCCGAACTTGTCAACGCTCATCTCGTTAATGATGCGCGTCGACCATCGTACGCAGAATTTATACGTATTCACGTAATAAATCGATTAGTTTTGATACGATCGTACTGTCTATACATTTTATTCCGACGACGGAGAGTCCGTCGGTATGTTTTCCTTTCACGATCGTGTTTAGAAATTCATCGTACACGTATACACGTGCGTCTTTGAAGAAATAAATCTTTCCGTCGGTATATCGAAACGCGCTATCAACGGCTTCAGGTAAGCCGACAAAGCGATCTTTAACGTATCCGTGTTTCTTGATCATGAACGAGCACTCGTCTATCTCACCGTAATACATATCGTTATACAGCAGAAATGTGCGTCCTGTGTAGGTGTGTATCGCAGCGTTTATTTTTGTCAGCGTGCGAACACCGAGAGTCGTGATCGCTTTTGGATACCCGTTCACCGGCTGTAGACTGTGTATATCGAACATGTACACGTATCCGTCTATGAAGAGCACCACTTCTTCGGAGCGCGGTCTCTGGTACATCGCCGAAACTTTGGTGAACGTTAACGGTAAGAACGTCAACCAATCTGTCAACAGAAGCGGACTCCCACCACCACCCAGACGCTTCGACTCGAGGTTCATTGTCCACAAAAAGTTATCGTGCACTATATATACGTGTCTGTTGATTATTAAAAATTGATTAACATTCTTTAGTCGACATAAATCCGTCGTCGTCCGGACGGTGTCGTTCGTCATCGACCTCGCCGTCGTCGTCGTCGCCATAGCGATCGACGGCTTCCCGTACAAGTGCTGAATGCCTCTTATATCGTCGTCTCTCAGGTCGAACGGTCCATCCAAGCGCGGTACGTAGAAAGGGTACATGATCGATTCCTTCTCGAGGGAATGAGCCAGTCCTAACGCGTGTCCGATCTCGTGCGTTAGCACCTGTAGAAAACTGGTCTGATCGTCCGGTATTTCGGTTGCGTTCGTATAATTCCACGATTCGTAGTAGTCCATATGTATTTCGGAAGTGTTGTAAGGTAGATCGGGCGGGTAGTAAGCGTGTGCGAGTATACCTCCCCGTCCGTCCAAATCGTACCCACAGATCGTACACTTGGAGGTCAGACACCTGTGTTTAAAATATCTCATAGCGATGGCTATGTCCACATTTATGTCGTTGGGTCGATATTCGAATTCCAAATTTGAATGTTTCCGCCATATAGCGAACGCTTGTCGTGTCGCTTTTATAGCGTCAGCGGTACCGTGAACGAATCGCCACGACAGTCGTCTCTTGGTCCAATGCGTTCGTAAGGTGTACGACGCAAAATCTTTGTTACCACATCTCCGCGCCTGCATCAGATTCATCGTTTCGTTGTTCAATTCTCCGTTTACGGTTAAATTGTAATTCTCTTGAAACGTCCGCAGGTAGGACGTAATAACGCCGCCGTCGACGGTGGCGTTGTCTGTGTCTTGTAAACTATCGTCGGGCACATATCCGTAACGCGTCAAGTAATCGATAGCGAAGTCTATATCGGTCGCGTCTACTCTCGAAGGACAATGTCCTGCTTGCTGGCAGATAGTATGGTTTTAATAGTGGACGTGATGCCGACACTCTTGGTACGATCTACTTCCACACCGGCCAATTCGTAACGGATTTCTTCGAAGAGAAACGCGATCGCATTGTTGATCATTTTCACGTTCACATTACCGGTGTCAGTAGTTTTTTGCTCAACTTGCCTTCAACGTACAGGAAACTTTCCATCGGTAAAGTGAAGACTTCCTGTTGCAGGATAGGTATGCGTATCTCATCATTATTTCCATATCGTGACGTCGACGCATACGGTGCATGAGGATGATATTCGTAATGTGTGATGTTGTCTTCAAAGAACGGTCGACGTTCAACCGATAAGACTATACCGCTGTCCGTCATGTTACTTGTTTCTCTTGAGTTTGAATCCTAGTGAAATCAGGTAGCGTCGGTTAGTTGCTGTTAATCGTGTCAACGACGAACGTCTACTGATACCTTTTCCAAAAGTGTTGTCCTCTTTTATCTTGCAGTGCGAGCCGTTGCTACCTCCGCTCTTCATCATCATGGAGGTTTCGGTGAAATAAATTCCCATGATTACTACACACGTTTCAAATGTATACGTGCAGTGATGACTTCCCCTTGAAAATTCACAATATCGCCGTCCTGATCGTGTACGGACACTGTAACGTTACGCAAGTGTAGTACGTTAAGCGGAAAATAAATGACGTTTCTAGGCGTTTCGACTATCTTGAATCCTGGCTCAACCGTTGGATAGAACGAGTGCAATATATGCTCGTTTCGACCCGCCTTGTATGAACCTTGAACAGCGTTACACCTTATCTCCAAAACGTTCACTTTGTTAATGTTTACAGGCGCGTCCGACGTGTGTAATATATACGCTTCTAACTTGCGGCTCTTGGAAAAACCCAACATGGTACCGATCGTGTGTTCTGTACATCCGAAATCGATATCGTATGAACAATAAATTTCACATTTCAATGTGTTGTTGTTGGGTCGTAGAGAAAATTTCGGGTCTGCTAGTTCTTTTTTCAGGTACGTTTCAATATCACTGATTTCATACACACCGGTCGGTATATTGACACGGTCTAACGTTTTACGTGCTCCCTTTAGTACAGGAAAGACATTGTTTTTTCCACTCTCCACGTTCGGTATAGAGTTGTACGTGGTAAAGTCCAGCAGTCCTGCGTACCATTCACCGTCCGTCAATTCAAGCGGTGGAAAAAAGTCACAAACCAGTGCGCTCGGATCCGTTCCTGTGACGGTGACCGTAAGCGAAGACATCTTGTAGTTTACTGATCGTTCGATGTCAAAAACTCTAAACATAAATGTCCGCAGATGACTGTATCCGACGGCTGTTTTCGCATGTAATTGTAATGAACGTCGGTCACGTTCGATCTAAAGTACCGTATTAGCTCGACAGGAGGACGTAGATTGCCGAATCCATCAAAGTACCAGACTCTGTCGCCTCGCTTCTTGTAGCATACACAGTGCGTGCCCGGTCCGCTGGCATCGTCCAGATTCACGATCGCACTTTCGTTCACCCACGGTGATGTACTAGGAAGTGCGTCGCGCATGTACACACCTCTGAAACAGGGTATACGGAATCGTTTCGTGTACTTATAAAGATCGCGATTGGACAATGGACGCACGGGTATTTTGATTAGTTTTTTCGGTACGGTCGAAGATAGAGTCCTGAAGCCTTTTTACCGCCGCTCCTTCTTCGTCGTTTTCCTGTCCCTGTTGTCGTCGTCCTCCTCCTCTTTCTGATTATCGTGCGTCGAACCGGCTTGCGTCGTCTGGTGCAACGTCGACGTTTACGCACACCACCACCACCACTACAGCATAGCCCGCTGCCTAACGCAGATTTCGCCTTCATCGCTGCTGCTACGGCTGCCGCGTACGCTCTTTCACTGATGCCTGAATTCAAAGCTTTAACTCGTTCCCACGCTTTACCGGCTAACACACGATCCGCTATACCTCGTCGTTCGTTGTCCTTGTACTTGCTGTAAGCGATATCGTGTTCGCGACAGGCTTCGTCCAACTCGTTGATTCCTCGATCACCACGACTCAATCTTTCCTCTAGTTTCGTTCCTGGTCCACAGAACCTGTAGCCAGGAAGATGTAGCTCTACCGGTAATACGTCCACCGCTCGATTGATCAGTGTAGGTACTGACTTCGCGACGAATGGTACCGCGCTTTTAACTATTTTTCCGATAAGACCACGCCCCCCTTTTTTTTATCAACACGGCTACGTAGTTCATACATGACTACTGTTTCGTTTGCTCTCGATAAAGAGATCTCCAATCTTGCTCGTCGTTGGATTTGTCCAGATCACTAATCAACACGTTCGTCTCCGTCTTGTTCATAAGTAGTAAGTCTGCCTCTTCGGCACCATGTGAAGTACGCGCTGCACGTGTATGCAATTTATAGATATACGATACCACTTTCTCCCAACGACGTTGGAACGCTTTTGCGAGTTTGTACGTTTCGCTCTTCGCGTACCGCTTCACGTCCTCTAATTGACGTGCGTTCACTGCATCTGTGGCCCGTGCGCCACCATCGCCAACGTTTAGAATGGTTTTCCCTTGTGCGTTAAAATAAGCATCGTTTACCGCGGTGATCGTGTGTCGGTTCAAAAATTCCAAATTCACTGCGTCCTTGTTGTTCATGGGTGGAGCTAACTGTGTTATCCGCACATTGCCGACCATTAGGTTAGAGTTCGTATCCTTCGGTATGATTTTCGAGTCCACGTATATTTTGGTCGCAGCGTCTCTCGCACGAATCGGTTCCCTCAGAGACTGTATGCGATGGTCTCGTGCGTCGACGACAGCCCCGTTCTTCTTGTTCGGTACCAACTGTGTGAAACGTAAGCACGAGTAGTCTACGTACTGCTTGTTGACGGCGTCCCCGAGATCGACAGGAGCGCCGACGTTGACGAGCTTACGACCTTTCGCATCTATTCCTTGCGTTGCCGCCGACGGATCGCCAGCTAACAGACAATTGTCACGCACAAAGCGCAGTGGAACGGCATCGCTATCATCGCGCGGTTCGCCCAAATTATGTATTTTTTTTCCCGCTACATCAAAGTGTCCGTCCTCGGTCATTGTGATACCAATATCCTCTCGCAGACTGCGTCGCGTCTCTCTTCGCGCTCTGACAGCGCTCTGGTGTCTGCCAAACTTGTCGACACTCATCTCGTGAATGATGCGTCTCGTTCGTTGTGCACGGCATTTATACGTATTCACGTAATAAATCGATTAGTTTTGATACGATCGTACTGTCTATGCATTTTATTCCGACAACGGAGAGTCCGTCGTTATGTTTTCCTTTTACAATCGTATCTAGAAATTCATCGTACACGTATACGTGTGTGTCTTTGAAGAAATAAATTTTTCCGTCGATGTATCGGAACGCACTATCAACGGCTTCTGGTAAGCCGACAAAACGATCTTTAACATAACCATGTTTCTTGATCGTGAACGTGCACTCGTCTATCTCGCCGTAATACATATCGTTGTACAACAGAAGAGTTCGACCCGTGTACGTGTGTATTGCAGCGTTTATTTTCGTCATCGTGCGAACACCGAGCGTTGTGATTGAACGCGGATACCCGTTCACTGGCTGCAGACTGTGTATATCAAACATGTATACATAGTTGTCTATGAAAAGCACCACTTCTTCGGTCTGCGGTCTCTGGTACATCGCCGAAACGTTGGTGAACGTCAGCGGTAAGAAAGTCAACCAATCCGTCAACAGAAGCGGACTCCCGCCCGTTCGCTTCGACTCGATATCCAATGTCCACAAAAAGTTATCGTGCACAATATACAGATGTCTGTTGATTATTAAAAATTGGTTAACGTTCTTTAGTCGACATAAATCCGTTGTCGTCCGCACGGTCTCGTTCGTTGTCGGTGTCGTCGTCGTCGTTGACGTCGTCGTCGACGTTGACGTTGTCGTCGTCGTCGTAGCGGGCGGCGGCGGCGGCGGCGGCGGCTTCCCGTACAAGCGTTGAATGCCTCTTATATCGTCGTCTCTCAGGTCGAACGGTCCGTCCGAGCGTGGTACGTAGAACAGGTACATGATCGAATCCCTCTCGAGGGAATGTGACAGTCCTAACGCGTGTCCGATTTCGTGCGTTAGCACCTGAAGAAAACTGGTCTGATCGTCCGGTATTTCGGTTGCGTTTGTATAATTCCACGATTCGTAGTAGTCCATATGTATTTCAGTAGTGTTATACGGTAAATCGGGCGGGTAGTAAGCGTGAGCGAGTATACCTCCTCGTCCGTCCAAATCGTACCCGCAGATCGTGCACCTGGAAGTCAGACACCTGTGTTTAAAATATTTCATAGCGATAACCATGTCTGCGTTTATGTCGTTGGGTCGATATTCGAATTCCAGATTCGAATGTTTCTGCCACACAGCGAACGCTTGTCGCGACGCTTCTATAGCACTGGGGCTACCGTGAAAGAATCCCCACGACAGACGTTTCTTGGCCCACGGTGTTCGTAAGGTGTACGACACGAAATCTTCGTTACCACATCTCCGCGCACGCATCAGATTCATCGTTTCATTGTTCAATTCTCCATTTACGGTTAAATTGTAATTCACTTGAAACGTGCGAAGGTAGGCGTCCATATCGATGGTGGTGTTGTCCGTGAGTCGTAAACTATCGTCGGGCACGTATCCGTATCGCACCAAATAATCTATAGCGAAATCTACATCGTTAGCGTTAACGGACGATGCGACGATGGCGCTTGTGCACACAATAATAAACAGTAGCACGATATCCATGTTGTCACAACCAAACGTGGAATGTCCCCGGTGCGTGTACGACAGTATTATTTATACTTTATCGGCTTTCAGAATCGAATAGGGAGCACATCGACTACTTTCGACCCTTGTGAATCCTAACGGTACTGTGAATCGCTTCTTCTTTTTTACAACGTACAGACCATCGCGCGGAGTGTAGTAGTACACTGAACCTTGTTCTGTGTGTAACTCTTGTTGTCTTTCTATTATCAGCTCTTCGTTGTTGTATTCTTTCCGCGCCAAGGGCAGCACGTACATCGTATCTGATTCAACGTCGACTATGAAGGCAAACGCATCCGTTCTGTATTTATTTTTAACGGACGCTTTGGTCACAAAATAATGCAAGGGATACAGTTTAGCAGTGACCATTTCGTTAAAGTTAATGTGCTTACGCGGCATTAACGAGTCCTTTAAGATCGATTCCATCACGATGATGCTGCTGCTGCTAATGTCAGATGATGATATATACCGCTCTTATTATACGATTATGTCTGCTTCACGTAGTTCTTCCACTATGGAGACGATTTCGTTCGTGTGCCCACTGTTTCCAACACGTTGTGATGCCATTAACAGTCGCAATCTGTCCACCAGTTCGTTCGGATCGTCCCAGTGCACGTAATCGATTTTGTCTTTTTTTCTCGTTAGCGTCATATACGATGTATCAATATTATTATGCCCCTGTCCTGTACGTTTCGGTGGAAACAGTTGCGATATTATTCGTTTATACTTTACACCTCTGTTCGCGTTCACCTGTGCGTTCGCTAAGTAATACTGCTTATGCGCGTTGGTGTTACGCAGTATATCTTTGTACGCTTTCAGATCTGATTCCTTGTAAATATTTTCATTAGGATGCTTCATGAATACAAGTTCGTAGAGTCCTGGTGTACCTTTGTATCGTTTACCGTTGATAAGAATCGTATCGTCCGTATCGATTTCGAACTGTGAATCACCAATCATCCATTTTCCGTTTTCATGCTTACACCGTACGTATAGTCCATCAGACGATCGCGTTCGGACGAAACGATCATACGCATGTACTTGTTCGCTAACGATTCACTGTCGTATTTGTCCTGAAAATATCTACGCGCTTCACGTCTTCCTTCCGGTGTGTCTAACATTTTTTCAATGTTTTGACTAGGATCGTCCTCATCGTCATCACCTGATGTTTCGGCTATCACGGGTGTTTTCAGGAAAGACGGTTTCGTTCGGGAACGAAGTGGTGTTCCTACATCGATCTTACTAATTGCATCCATTGGATCCTCTTCTTCTTCTTCTTCCTCTTCTTCTTCTCGTTTCATTTTTTTCACTCTTATCGGCTTTTCATTTGTTGTTTTACGTTTCTTTTCAAGAAATGCTTGTGAAATATTTTGTAACGGTTCCAGAATCGGTTTGTAACTTTTGGATAACGTTGCTTCTTCTTCACGAATACCATGTTTTAACGCACGGTATTTCTTCCGTATGTCATCACTGATCGTGTCGATATCACGTGCTAATCGTTTTTTCTTGTCATCCATCTCGATAAACGGTAGTACGACAACTAAAGTCGTTGACAGCAGGACACGTGTATTTAGCTAAACGTTTGACAATTTTTTTTTGTTTAATCGTTAGGTGCGACTACTATGAAACGATCGAAACCGACTCTGTACCTACCGGTGTCGATAGAAGAATCCTTGTCCACAACGAGAAAGCCGTAACGATCTTTCCACGCTTCAGCGCACATGTTCTTAAACGTGTCATATTTCATGTCCGTGTTGACGTGATCGTTGTACACATGCTTCAAGTTGCGATCGTCCTGTTTGAACAATACTATTAGATTGGCACTGTCACAAACCAACTATTTTGGCACTTGACTGTACGTCTGACAAAGGTAAAACGCGTCCACACCGCTGTGTCGTCCCATAGAGAAATACTTACGTATATTGTGTTGTCTTTCACAAGACACGTCATCGAACACCATAATAGAATCAGGATCGACCTCGTCGGGAGGCGGTACCTCTTCGTTATCGTTGTAGGCGTGATAACCAATTCCTTCGTTGGAAAGTTGTGTCATCAGGGTCTCCAGCATCTGTTATTTGGGTTGAAATAGTGATTTAGAAAACACGTATAAGTTCGCGAATCTCAATCCGTTTACATCGAACAACAGGTTGAACATGACGTTTGTCTTCCCGCACGCGGAAGGTCCGCAGATGATCGAACGAACGGTATCGGGCAGAAGACGTCCGTGTTTACGTTTTTTTCTGCCACAATCACCTCCACCACCATCGCCGCACAATTTCGAATAGTCCACGTCCTTTATTTTTAATCTGTGCGCTTGTTGCAATATTTTCATGTTGACGTTCCGTGCACAGTCTATTTAATAGTCGCACTATATTGCAGCAGTCGGTAGATATGTAACTGCATACACAAGTGTCCGGAGCCGTTTCACAGTTCGGATCCGACCAAACACATTCTTTGTAGTGATCGAATCCGGTACCACTTGGTACTATTTCGTTAAGACGGAATCTCTTCACACGATTGATAACCCGTTGCCAGTACTCGTGCACTGTCAAGATCCTACGCATGCGTTCAACGTCGTTTGCAGTCGTGTTCACGATGTACTCATCGTAACCAGGATGTGACACAATGTCTTTTACACTGTACACAGCGTGCATGTTGTCATCATAACGCATCGATGGATACTGGTTCTATTTCCATGAGTCGAATAGTTGTTATAGCAAGTTCTTCTTGTGTATCCACGAATCGTGTTTACCATCGAATCCTAACCATCTGACTTTTACACGATCGCCTTTACGTTGTACAATCTTTTCTACCAAGTACACGTCACCAACGTTCGATTTACTGATTTCATGTTCATAAAAACCACCTTTCAACACTTCTCCTGTATGATCCTTTAACGAATAGGTAATGGGTACGCTGCCGGTACGCACCGAATGAACGAGAAATATCTCGTTTGTCCAATTTGGTGTGTATCCTTCGGCGAATGTCATTTTGTGTTTGCTTATACGCACACGATCGCCTACTTTGAATTTCGGTCGTTTATAAACGATGCTCCTCGCCGTGTTCTCACGAATCCTTTGTAGCACTGTACGTTCGTTGGATTCTGTCACCTGACACGGCTTCATTCCAATCGTTCTGTGCACGCTGTTGTTGTACGTGTTGACTAGTTCCGGTAACATATCCAACCAACGATAATGACCTTGTTCACTGAACGCACGATACATGTGCGTTTTCAACGTACGGTTAAAACGTTCCACAATGGAGGCCTTTTTTTCACTATACGTGGAATAGAGTGTGATACCGTATCTGCTCAGCAATTTTTGTACGCTACTGTTATAGTACTCTTTCCCGTTGTCTGTCTGCAGATATTTCATTTTATTAGCACGAAGAATCGGTTCCAGAGCTCGTGCGACCTCTACACCCGTCTTTGTTTTCAACGGAACAGCGTACGCGTACTTGCTAAACGCGTTAATGATTGCCATAAGGTACTTGAATCCCTTGTTCACCTTCGCGTGCGGTATCATCTCTACCAGGTCCGCTTGGTACAAGTCGTGAAGTCCCTTTAACTCCACCGCACGTCTCGGAAAATTCCTTCTTACCGGTCTGTGCAACTCCTTCGCGATAGTCTTGCGAACGCTCTGCTGTATATTCTTCACCTGTCGTTTCATTCTCATATCGTACGAACCGTGATTCACAATACGTCGGAACGTGGTAAAGCGTTAACACAGTGCTGAATGTAACTCTCCTCGGTACCGTTCTGGTACGTCTGCTTTCCATCGCGTGACTGTAGTAAGATTTCCACTCCACGTCCAGTTATATCATCTCGACCGAACGGAAAAACAACGCGTTCTTCTTGTGATTGCGTAAGTACGTTAAAACATGCGCTAAACTGATTTTCATACATCCATTACGCACGAGACTCATACCGATGTAATATCTCATGAGCGTGTGTTGTTTCATGTCCAACGCTCTTACGGTCTTGACGGAATTCATGTCTTTGAACATGACGCTGCGTATAACGTTGGCGCGATACTCGTGCATTTCCGCGACTATGACGTTATCGTTTACGGGTAGATGCTCGCACATGTGTTTAGCTTTGAGTTCTGTGATCGGACGATGACTTCTCGACTCCATATGCAGGTGTATAAGATACGAGTTCAACAACCAAAACTCGTCTGCCATAGCACCCGTGCATCGTTGCCACTGTTCGTATAAACGTCGGTCTTTCACTGTGTACCCTTTTTCATGTGAATACTGCAGACCGAAGTATTCACAATACTTGCGGAGTGTAGGCAATGCTTCCTTCAGAAAGGCTACTGAAAACAATCCCTGCGCCTTGTTGTTCACCAATGTGAACTGTTTCCCTCTCGCTAGTGTCGGTAACGAAGATGGTGGGCAGCGCACGTCAAACCTTCGTTGTAGCTAGGATCCACTGCGCACTTTGGCGCTATCATAATCGCGCTTCTGTATATTTCAATCACTGTACGTATCGGAATAGTGCGCTCTGTAATGACAATGCAACACAAAGCGTGTGGGATTGAACTTCCGTAGGCGAGCATGTCTGTGTACACAGTCGCATAGTTCATTTGTCCGGGTGAATCATGTAAGCCGTGAACACGTTGAACGGCATGATACAGTTCAGGAATCGGCCGGAAACGTGAAATAAAATTCCATGCGTGACGTACGGTACACTTGAACATATTCTTTTCATAAACCACGAGTTCAATCGGTACACTGTTTCGATCACACTCTTCGATAAAATGAAGCCATCGTGATTTGTTGTGTATACGATCAGAGATTATCATCAACAGCACGATCGGTGGCAGATAACCGCTACGTTTCTTTATGTGACGCCAACAACGTCCGTGATATCTGTCAACACCGAACTTATAACGTGTACAGTAGTTACCACAAAACCGTTTTTTCTTCACAAAATACATGGAACACAAGTTGGAGCGTATCGCGCTTCGTAACGGTTTTGTTAGTGTGAAATGTTTCCCATCATCGTATCGATAGACATCCATTGTGTCATCGATCTGTGATGCAAGTGATACAGCTTCGAAATTGACATGATATTTAATAGGTATAATTTTTATGAAATCTTTTGTTTTATTTTTTTATCATTGGCGCCATCAGTCAGACATTGAATTGTGTACACACATTTAGTAGTAGTACTAGTAATAGTAATACATATAGTACTACTAGTACTAGTATAGTACTAACACAGAGTACTACTAGTACTACCCAAACGGGTATGTTTGTACATGAGTTTATGTCGGCTCTGAAAAGAGCCGTTTTTGCGTGCGTCGACTTCTACAAGTGTTCACGAACGAAACTACATGTGGGCATTGACGCCTTATGGACTTGGACAGGATCATCACCCGCCATCCAATCCATAATTCGTATTTTACACTTGCAGCATCTTACAACATCATCATCGCCTTCATAAATAAACCCGGCTTTGGCTAGGTCAAAAAATCTCACGTTCGTATTCGGAAATTTACGAACGTAAAATTTAATGTTACCTCGACGATGGATGTTATAAAAGCTTTTTAATCGGCTTGCAAAAGAATATGTGTGCACGTCCATATCTGAAGCAAGAATGTTGGTTTGTTGCGCTGCATTTCACTTCCTCAGTGGTAGCTGCGCGCGCAATCGTAGTGGGGATTGCTGTCGTCAATTGGTCGGTATGAAATAAAGCACAGTAGTGGGAACAAATAGCTGCGCACGCAGTCATCATAGATAGTATAAGTGGAGCGATGATCGCTGCCTGCGTTCACCTTCGAGTCTCGTGCAGGCTAACTTTCATGCACTGCATATAAAATGTTACTTATTTTCTAACTTTGTATCAGTATTCTAATGTTCTTCAAGTGAGCAAGTAATTGATTTTGCTTTTATCGTTATTCTAACAATGCAGACGTTTTCTGTTGATCGTAAACATTCGTTGCGTGGCTCGTTGGTGTCGTACGTTTACACACCTGTTGCAGAGGAAGAAGAAGAATGTGTCAACGATGTCATTACCTTTTTCGATGAAATTCACGATATGTTACGTACGGACATTCTAAACGAACTGACACGTTTGCTTACTATAAAGTGGCATATAGCGCTAAAAGCGAGATTTGTCAAGTACATTGTAAACGCCGACACGAACGAGGACGAAGAAGTGACGAGTGAAGGCTATTTTCATGGACGATGTCATACGACATTGATCGCTGATCAGAACGTATTGCCTGAACGTTTAGAAGCTTCGTACGAAAAAATCATCGAATCGATTTATAAATTCACTCGTGAGGGTAGCGGTTGGATCATATAATCTCGTTAGAACTCGTTCTCTCACGATACCAACCGCTGGCCGCCTCCAGTTTCATCCGTACACCTCCTGAATTGTCTTGTACTAAATCCATCATCAACGTAAACAATACAGGCGATCAAATGTGTTTTATATGGTCAGTGTTGGCCGCACTGTTTCCACAACACAGAGACAGCGAGCGTGTATCCAAATACAAATCACATATTCACAGTATCACCACTTCTGGTATAACTTATCCCACCCGTCTATGCGATATTGTGAAGTTCGAACGAGACAATTCTGACATTTCTATAAATGTTTTTGGTTACGAAGAAAATGAAATTTACCCGCTAAGAATAACTGCTTTCAGTGACAGACAACACCATTTTAATCTATTACTTCTCACCACCGCTGACCGAAAACATTACTGTTTAATAAAAAATATTAGCCGCTTACTATCTTCACTAACCAAACACAACGGACGTTCTTTCTATTGCAACTACTGTCTGCACAGATTCTGTGAAGAACGAATCCTTAGTGAACACGTCCCTCGTTGTTCACCGTATGGTGAACAAAGAATTCGTTTACCGACGAAAGAGAAGGAGAAGGTTATGTACTTCAAAAATTACACGTACTGTCATAAAGTCCCTTTCGCTATATATGCAGACTTTGAATCGTTCATTGTGCCTTGCCATCGTTGCGATGCTCCTCCACACACATCGTCCACCACAACAGAGTCGTTACATCTTCCTTCAGGTTTCTCCTACCTCATAGTCGACCACGAGGGTAACATTTTCAAACCACAGGTCGTTTATCGCGGTGTGAACGTGATAGAAACCTTTTTAGATAGACTAATCGATGAAGAGCATGAACTGTACAGGATCATGCGTACCAATATCCCTATGACTATGAGTGATCGTGACGTATTATCTTTCACGAATGCTGTCGTATGCCATCTCTGCGAAAAACCACTGACTGATGACGACAAGGTGCGCAACCATTGTCATCTGACTGGACGATACCTTGGCGCAGCTCACAACGTATGTAACCTCAACTCCAAGTCCGCCCAACATATTCCTGTCTTTTTCCATAACTTACGAGGTTACGACGCACATCACTTGATACAAGGGTTGGGTGAATACAATGATGAAACTCTCACTTGTATCGCTACCACTAGTGAACGCTTCGTATCAGTCACGTTGGGTGCCCTACGTTTCGTAGAGACGTTACAATTTTTGAACACGTCCTTGGATACACTTGTTGGAAACTTGCGCGCGAGCGGTGCGGATTTCGCTTTAACAAAGCAATGTTTCGAAGAACACTTCGAGCTACTCTTACGTAAGGGGGTGTACCCTTACGATTACATGACGGGTAGCGAGAAGTTCGACGAAACATGTCTGCCCGCACGCGAACACTTTTTCAATAGGCTGAGTGAATCACCCGTGTTGGACGAAGATTACGCACATGCACAGAATGTGTGGCAGACTTTCGGAATCCGCACGCTGGGTGATTATCACGATCTTTATCTTAAAACAGATGTACTGCTGCTGGCTGACGTCTTCGAGGCGTTTCGTGAGATGGCCATACGGTACTACCAGATTGATCCGGCTCATCTTTACTCGCTTCCCGGCGTTGCTTGGCACGCGATGTTAAAGATGACCGGTGTGCGACTGGAACTGTTGACGGATATAGATCAGCATCTTTTTATTGAATCAGCCGTTCGCGGTGGTGTTAGCATTGTACCCAACCGCTATGCCAAGGCCAACAACCCGCTAATCGCTGATCAGTATGATGCTTCAAAGCCGACCTCTTTCATATTGTACACCGACTGCAACAACCTTTACGGTGCAGCCATGTCACAGCCACTCCCTTACGGTGATTTTAGATGGCTCGATCCTAACGAGATCGACTCACTGGACGTACGTACTCTGAGTGATGACAGTGACATGGGCTACATACTTGAGGTTGACCTACACTATCCATCCGAACTTCATGATCTTCACTCAGATTATCCACTAGCACCTGTGCGTTCCTGCGTCAATCCTGACATACTTTCACCGTACTCTCGACGACTCCACACACGACTACACTATACAAAAGGGTATAACGGATCAGAAACGCCCTTATCGTCCGTTCCCAAGTTGCTAACGACTTTGGACGATAAGCAAAAATACGTTCTTCATTTTCGAAATTTAAAGTTGTATCTGAACCTTGGTCTAGAATTGAAAGCGATCCATAGGGTGTTGAGTTTTAAACAGAAAGCGTGGATGAAACCGTTTATCGATTTCAACACACAAAAGAGAGCAGCAGCCACCAACAGTTTTGAAAAAGATTTTTTCAAACTGATGGTCAACGCTGTCTATGGTAAATCGCTGGAGAACGTAAGGAAACGAATAGACTTCCAACTAGTCTCTACCAAAGGGCGGCTGCAGAAACTTGTTTCCAATCCACGACTAAAGCGTATGATCCGCTACACCGACGACTTGGTCGGACTGGCTTTACGAAACAGAACTATATACCTTTCCCGTCCAGTGTATGTTGGCTTCACAGTACTTGATGTCAGTAAATTGATAATGTACGATTTTCATTATCGGTACGCTGTCAGCAAGTACGGACAACGATTAACATTATTAATGACTGATACCGACAGTTTGCTTTACAGCATACAGACTGACGATGTGTACTTGGATATGAAAGAGGACCTCCACCTTTTCGACACGTCGGACTATCCCTCAGATCATCCTTGTCATTGCGACGACAACAAAAAAGTCGTGGGGAAGTTCAAGGATGAAACTAATGGGAAACCCATCAGGGAATTCGTCGGACTCAGAGCTAAATGTTACTCGCTCCTGTTGTCCGACTGTACCGACAAAAAGGTGGCGAAAGGTGTTCCAAGAACGGCAATAAAAAAAAGGTTACGTCATCAGTTATACAGCGAGTGTCTTTTCGATAGTCGTACAGTTTTCACCTCTGCCGAGTGTATACGAAGCGACCGTCATAAGCTGTACACGCAACGTGTAACAAAACTTTCCCTGTCTCCTTATGACGATAAGAGGTACGTACTGGACGATGGTGTAACTACACTCGCGTACGGACACTACAGAGTGTGTAAACGTGTGTTAACCAATGACGATACCAGTCCTAACATGAAGAGACTAAGATACACAGAGCAGTAACTCATGGTAGTAATAAACTTATATTGCAAGTATAAAATTTATTTATTATACTTTCATTTGATTTTCAGTTGGTAGGAGGGGTGAGGTAGACGATTAGACATTAATGGTTAATATTTATAACAGGATGTAATCGACTCCCACTAAGACCTTCCCACACTATGCACATGTGCAGTTAATTTTATTCGCTGACTGGCCATATGTTATCGCAGCGTGTGAACTTTGTGAGGGCGAGGGGCTTTGTTACGTACAGGATGCAAGCCGTGTGTGATGTAGTGTGTGTGTGTGTGTGTGTGGTGAACACTTTGAGGGTAAGGGGACTTTGTCTATAGCAGACTCCCACCAAGCATATACGTATATATAAGCATTTTGTCATAATAATTATTATCACATTCATTATAATTTTTCAAGTTGCATGTAAGTACTTACTATATTTTTACGTTAATATTTGACATTACACACACACACACACACACACACGCATTATTATGTTAGCAAATTATTATACATTTTTCTTGTTACGTTTTACAGAATGAGCGGAAGTGATAACAAAATATACAAAAGAGTATGTGAGGAGCAGCGACGAGTTCGAAGGTAAATTACAACATTTTTCTTTATTTAACGAGTACAAACAGAATACAACATTCGACTGACTTACTGTTCATTTTTTTTATAGTTCCCAAAGATTACGACAGGCCTTATTGGGACCTTCAGTATCGCAACACAACTCGAGTCGGTAAGTCCATTTTTATTAACAATCACTTGTACTATTGCGTTTACGTTCGGTATTCAAATTTATTCTTTTTTTTCAACGATGCTACCGGTTCAGCTGCCGCTACTGCTGTTGCTGCTGCATCTCAGGAAGCCGGCACGAGTCGGTACGTTTTTTTTTTTCATTAACGTTCACTTGTACTATTGCGTTTACATCTGGTATTAAAAGTGTACTTTTTTTCAGCAATGATGAGATGATGATATATGGCGATGATGATAGTGACAGTGATACACTACTTTTAGACGAAAGCAATAATAATGATGATGAAAATAATAATGTTGATGAGCATCAACAATTACCAACCATCACATTTAATATGCAAGTCTTCTCTTCTTCTTATGTGTACATACTTTCGTTTTTTTTGTACATGATTTTTATATTTTTTACTTTTCACCAGTGATATTCGTCCACAAGCGCGCCAAATAACAATCACACAGCCACAACCACAGGAACAACTGCAACCACGTCCGCAATGGACCAGTACAGCGAATCAACGACAACCAGAACCGCAATCCCCACAGCCTCAGCAACAGCATATGCGACAGGATCCTCGTTTGCAGTCCCCTCCAGAAGACGCGCCATGCGTGTTTTACCGCCGAGGATGCATAGTGAAGTCGCCACGATGAGACTACTTCTAAGAAGTAGATTTCCGACGTGGCGATGGAGCCGTGGAGACCTCTGCCCCATACAGCGTATGTTAGGGCATACATCATGCAGTGTGTGCCAAGAAAATTATACTGAGGGGCAGAGACTCCTCGGCTTAATGTGTGGACACACATACCACTATCTATGCATCATCAACTGGTTCCAAACCGTGGCATTGGAGGGGTCACCGCCGGGATGTCCACAATGTCGAGTGTATGCGTTCAGCAGGCCAGTACATCCATTTTACGCACGCATGCATTTTTGAGGTATGTAACAGTACACATTATTCTAATCCATCCTACACGTATCAACTATACATCACTAATATTGTTTTTGTTTCTGTTACAGATGGCCGTGCACATTAAATATGTACAAAGTGATGTTTTTTTTTTATGTAATGTTTTTTTTCTGTATATAAATTGTATCTGTAATTATTTTTTCATTAAATATGTACAAAGTAATGTTTTTTTCTGTATATATATATATTGTATCTGTAATTTTTTTTCTGTATATATATATTGTATATAAAATGTAATATATACTGAACTATAATTTTTTTTTCATTAAATTATAATATTTATATGTCTGTTTATAATGTTTTTTTTTCTGTATATATATATTGTATCTGTAATTTTTTTTCTGTATATATATTGTATATATTGTGTTTGCTACAATATAAATATGTAAATTTTTTGATTTGCTTAGTTGTTTCTTTTCAACTATCCTTTTTCCTTCTATCATGCATGTTTTATAAGTGAAGTGTCAATCAGAACAATTACACCGCAATAGCCAGTCAACAAGAGTTTCACATCGATGATGTGCACATTTTGTATTTTTACAATATATACTTACCACAAAAGCACACATTCAAATTTACAGTTCACGAGTTGGCAACACTGCAATTCATCTCTTCACATCGACGATATCCGGACGGTAGCAGTGTAAATATCTGAACCCATACACTATAACACATGCACGAGTTGACAACGTGACCAACGCTATTACAGTTCTCAAGTTGGCAACAATACAATTCACCTCTTCACGTCGACGGACAATGGTGGCAGTGTAAACATATCCAAAACCCGTACACTATAACACATGCACGGGTAAAAAATATACGGGTAAGTGTGGAGAATAGATACAGGTAAGTTAAGTGCAAATGAAAATAACAAAATAACAGACAACAATGGTGTCAATACAGATGAGAGTGTAGTGGTGGTAAAAAATTGTACAATTACAGGTGAGTGTAACGAGAACAAAAATAATGAAGAAATAATTAACGAGGTAAGTGTTAGCTATAAAAATGAGTTAACAAGTAGTGGTGATGAGAATATAGTAGTAGTTGAAAAGGTAAGTGAGAATAATGGTGATATAATTAAAAATGGGGTGTTAGAGAGTAACATGGTGAATAATAATAGTGGCGATGAAGTTTTAGTGGAAATAGAGAGTAGTAATAAAATAGTGGTTGATGAGAGGTTAGGTTGGCAAAGGGCAAATTTTCCCCGGGTATATTGAGAAATAGGATTTTCACAAATGTTTTATGAGGACAAAGGTTCCTCCAGAGGTTATGTGGAAGATGAGGTGTCTTCAAGTAGTCCCTTAATGTTTGTAGTTATCTTGGAAAAGCCAAGAAGTGTGATAGTACGTTTGTGGTGCCCTTTGCATGGAATGAAGTAGTTCAAGGGGGTTGTGACAGGTGTTATGATAAGAAATATTATGAGAGAGAGAAAATTATAGAGATGTTTAAGTTAAATAGAGGTTATGAGGGGTTAGTTAAGAGATTAAAATTTGAGAAAATAGACGATATGAAAGACTTACCTTGTGCAGTAACCTTGCACAACCTTGTGCAAGACGTACCTTGTGTGTTGATGATTATTTTGAGGAGACCACTGTCGATGATAAGCACTTACCTTGTGATGTGATTAATGTAGTATTACCTTGTGATGTGATTAATGTAGTAGATAAATATGATAATGAGATCGTAAATTACATGGGAATAACGAATAATACTAAGGGAGAACTGACCATACCAAATGTTGACAGGTTTTATGAATTAATAGTAGGCAATGATGTTGTCAAATACTATGTTGATACAATTGATGATAATGGTTATTATAATCATAATAACGATATGTATGTAAATAAAGATGAGAATTGTTATGTGAAAATAAGACTAATTTTCGATGATGGTGGTTAGAGATATTGTGAATGAACATTTAAATATTTTAGTTTATGGTAATTACTTGGCTAACTGATGTAATGAGGTGTGGTAAATAATAATATAATATGACGAAGAAATTGTAGATAAATGTGTAGTGAGGTTAATTGTGTTTGTGTAATAGGTTATGTTGTAATCTGTAGTATATGTAAACAATGTATGTATGCAAGGGGAATTGAGTTTATAAATAATAATAATAATAATGGTATACCAGACTAAATAAATAACGAGAATAATTGTGAAGTTTATCATGCAAACAATTGAATTGTAATTGTTTTGGAAAAAGGTGATTAAAGTAACTTAATGTTTTAGAAACTGATTGAATTAAATAATGAGATTAATTAATTAATTAATTAATGTTGTATAAATGAACTTTGGTAATGAATTTAAATGATTTTCTGAGAATTATACTTTATAATAAATAGGAAATGAGTAAAAGTAAAATGTGTTCAATTGTGGAGTCATATGGTTGTTATAATGTATCAGAAGGTACATATGGTTTTGTACATTATATTTGTGGTGATAAATGTTTATAGTTTGAGTCTATGGCAAGTGATGATGTGTTTATTTGATTAAATAGTTGACCATATGTAAGTATGAATTTTATAATGAAATTGAATAAAATTAAAATGTTTCAATAATGACATTAAATGAGGTTGAAAGAATTTAACTTAGGTAAGGTGTGGAATTTTTGGTAAAATTTGAATTTAAAATGTTATGTAAAATGAATGTTGATAATAAATTTGAATTTTTTGTAGAATGTAATGGTACAATAAATGCTAAATAATCAAAGGTTGAGGAATAAAAGGTTCAATTGAAATTAAAGTTGGAATGTTTGTAAATTTTATTCAGATGCAAATGAGATGTTTATTTTAATGGAATGAGGTTTATGTTCTTTATGAATTATTATGTTGTATTATGTTAGTGTGTAGGAATCTTAAACATGTATTGGGTATTTTACATGTGATTCCCCACTTTTGGGCGGTCACGGCGTCACCAAACCCTGACCGTGGTTTTGGATTATTGGTAACAAGGGTGGTTCGGCATATTGTACCCTAGCCATACTTGTTATTATTTTCAAAATTGGTGACTTTAGAAATTAACCGGGGGGTAAATAAGGGGAATCACCAGAACTATGGAACAGCGGCTATCATCGAAGGGGGTGATAATGCCGTATTAAGGGTATATAATTAAATTTTAGTAGGATTACTGGTGTCCTCGGACATCAGTAATGCCGAATGTTTTGTAACGCTGAAACAAGAATGGTGTAGGCATCATCTACACCCTAAATAAACTTCAGTTCTTGTGGATTCAAATGGGCGCTACAGTCCAACATCAGGAAACAATAGAGTGTGTGGAAAAGGAGCTGGCCGTTACAAGCCAGGGACATAAATATAGCATTTATGTACAGGTAAATACCAAAACCGGTATCCCCATGAGCTTATTTACCTAATTGTAACTGGGTTGGGGGGGTATAATAAAATGATGTAGAAGGAGGAGTATAACTGAAAAGTCAGTTAAGAATTACTAAACCGTAATCATGGTACAATCAAGTTTGCTTGGCTCTGATTAAAGAGGTGTGTATTGTTGTGACTCACTTGCTGTTGAAATGATTATGCATTGTTTTGTGTTAAAAGGAAAGTTAATTTTCAATAATGGTGATTAAACGATTGTTAAACCTTTGTATCTGTTTACATACTCACGCGCAATCAGCCCACGCACTTACGTCATTCGCTTAAAGTACAGTTCGCTACGGCGAGCTGCGACAATTAGTTAGTTAAAACTCAGCCTTCATCCAATCAGTACTCTCTTCCATTTGCTAGCCGCGGCAATGTGAATTTTAATAATGTAACTTCTTTATACAATTTTTCGTTCTTCTATCGTTATGTATCTTGGCAATGTACACCACACGTAATTGCATGGGCCTGCGCTTCATTATATCATTTTTCAATAAATGGCTATTTAACTCAGATTTATACAGTCCACTTCTTCATTTAAAAAACACATTTCCGATTCCTATACCAGCAGCACTTCGCATGACAAATACTAACTCTAGAAATATTCGAGAGCGTTGAGCATGCAACTACGATTGTTAACGAACATTCAATTAAGAGAATTAATGATTTTAAATACTAGACTCAATATTGTACTGATTTTACGGATAACAAGAACGTTTAATGACTTACATGGTAGATAATTTTGTGTATTTGGTTTCCTTGTACTCAGTGTACTTAGAGTAAGGTTAAGTTCACCTGTTGATAAAACATCAGCTGATGCATGGTGTTATATGTATAGTATATTTTGTGTACTCAAATTATAGTTTCAGTTGAATTTATGGTAATAATAATTTTGTTTCTTTTTTATTAATTGTCAAAATATAGATATATTTCTGAAAGTTAAATTCATTTAATTCTTGAAAAAAAAATTTTGGAATGTTAGTAGTAGATTGTTTTAACGAGTAGTGATTCGAAGGTTACAAAGATAATGGAAGTTAATAAATACCAAATGCAATTAAAGTAATTAATTGAAAGAGATGATTTAAATCAAATTAAAAGGTGAATTTTTGGTCATGAATTTAGATTTATTTGGATAAAGGATTGAAACTTAAGTAATTTCTTTTTGATTTGGAGTGATAAGTCCGGATAAACAGTTAAAATATTTAATTAATAGAAATTAAAATAAAAAGTATAATGTTAATAAATTGTAGATTATGTCAACTTAAAATTGCTAAGGTTTGTTTTGAGGTTAGGTTTTGTAGAATCAGAGTGTAATATGTTTAAAATAGGAAAGCACATATGTACGCACCCAGTACTTTGCTAAAGGCAATCCAGTACGGCTAAGAGGGAGATAAATCAGTTGAGGATCTGGTTTGGTATAAGGCCATTTATTGACAAATTATCTGAAATGTTACAGAGTTAGGTGATACTGTGGTGAGTGCTTGTCTGACTTTATGGTGTTGCGATCTCGGTCAGAGAAGTCCAGTAAGGTCATTCAGGTGCAGCCATAGCCACTAGACTAGGGGGGTAGAGGAAGGGAACGATTTGAAGACCTTTTTTAAGGGACTAAGTGTTCTGGACGCGATCTACAAGACTGCAGCTGCGTGGGACAAAGTTAAACCCACTACGATGACAAAGTTGTGGAAAAAAATATTTCCCGACATATCGGAGGATGAGGATTTTGCTGGGTTTGAGGATGACGTTGCAACCTCAGCTGACTTGGCACAATTAGAAAACAAACACTGTCGCAGGTGGTGAAAACGTTGATAAAGATAACATAAACGAGTGGTTTGAAGTTGCTAACATGCCCGCTAACATGTGGTTTTGACAGATGACAAAATATTGTGCGCGCAGGGCGTAGAAGAAAGTGAGAGTGATAGTGATGATGAGGGGGAGGGGAGTGACGAATGTGTTTCCGAGCCCAAAGTCACACATGGGACAGCGCTCAATTACATAGAGGGACTTCTAGACTATTCAGAAGGACAAGAAGACACTTGGTTGTGGAAGTTGGTTTTATGCAAAATAAGGTCGTCTATTTTAAAGAAAACAGGAAGTGCTAAGAAGCAAAAATTATTAACAGATTATTTTCAGCATGTATAAACACTGACTCTGTACTCTGCAGAAATGAGGACAGCCTCAAGAAAAAGGCACTGATGTACAGAATTATACTGCTTAAAAATCTGGAATGTACACTGTCTATTATACTGGACACAAGAGCATAAAGAAGCAAGCAGTAGCACTCGTAACGAATAATACAGTCAGGAAATCAGTAATGATCAGAGAATGATCATTGTAAGGCTTTGAGGCAAGCTATTAAACATCACAATAATACAAATCTATATCACCACAACAGACACTGATGAGAAAGAAATCATCCAGATTTATAAAGACTTAGAATATCCGACAAGACTTGGTGGCAAGAAAGGATATCCTATTCATTGGAGGAGACTGGAATGCTACGGTAAGAGAGAAATAACAGGGAAATTTGGACTTGGATTGTAGAATGATGCAGGGGAGAAACTCTTGGAATTCTGTACAGCAATTACTGTGTTTGAAGGACCAATGATATTGAAATTGGAGTTTCTAATTTCATACCGACTACACACTATGTAGCCAACAGTAGTGGTGTGCCATACGGTAAGCAAAAACAAGACCTGGAGCTGACTGTGGCTCTGATCATGAGAATCTTTTAAACTGAAGAGAGGAGAAAAAATTGATTGGTGAAGCAGGTATGACCTCAATGGCTTCACTGACACATGTGCTATAGAGGTGATGATTTTGTAGACAGACTGCCTGATAAATTATGGACAGAAGTTTGAAGAGTTGTTCATGAGGCAGCAGAGAAAATCTGCAAGGAAAAGACACGCAAGAAGGTAAAACGATTGACTAATGAGGCTTTACAAATAGCGGAGGAAAGACAACATGAAAGTTAAAGTGATAAGATTAGATTCTCCCATCTAAATGTAAAATTCCAGATATTATCAAGAAGAGAAAAAGAAAATAGGGGAAGACTAAGGATATATTTGAGAGAATCAAAGGGAAATTTTATGTAAGAATTTAGATGATAAAGGGCAAAGATGACAGAGATCTAACAGAAGCAAAAGAGATCAAAAGAAGATGGAAGGAATATATGAACAACTTATACAACCAAGAAATTACTGCCACAGATAACTGCTTTGTTATACCACTGATCTACAGTCAGCATCCTGGAAAGTTAAGTAAAATGGGGTGTGGAAAATATCTCTGGAAACAAGGTTAGTGGAAAAGATGGAATTCCAGCTGAAAAGTTTAAGAACCTGAAAGAGGATGCTCTTATTGTGACATCCCAAATCCTAAGAAAGGCAGCGCCAAAGAATTGTGGCAAGCTTGCGTTCCATATGCCAGCAAAGTAATGCTTAAGGTCTTGCAAGGTAGACCCCAGCAATATGGGAGCCAAGAATTACCAGAATAAACTGGTTTCTGAAGAGACAGGGGAACAGAAGATCATGGAGAAAACGGAGCTTCAGAAATATATTTATGTCTGTTTCAGCAATTATGCTTAAGCATTTGACTATTTCCGACACTAGAAACTATGGGCAGCTCTACACGACATGAGAATCCTAGAACATTTCATTTGGCCTTTGAGGAATCTGTACATTGCCACGGTCAAAAATAGTTATGATACAGCAGAATGGTTTAAGATAGAGACATGGGTTCAACAAAGATGTATATTGTCATCTTAAATAATTCCATTTAATTTATATATATGCTGAACACATCATGTGACATGCCATGTTAGAGGAATCAAAAAGCTGGTATTAGGATTATTGGAAAAATCATCAACAATGTCAGATATGCGGACGACACCACTCTGTTGGCCAAAAGAGAAGAAGATTTTTGATTACAGAGAAAAAAGAGTAGAAAAGTCAGTTTAAAACTTAATACCAAGAAAACATAACTGTTGGTGACTGGCCCTACTACACTGTGGTACATGGATGGAGAGGAAATTGGAGTGTCAAATTTTCTTATTTACACTTGGAGATATGTGCAGACGAGTACTGATGCCATGAAATCAAAAAAGACTGCTTCATTGAAGGACCGCTATGAAAAACCTGAACAGTGTTCCCAAAAGTAGATACATTACTTTGACAACTGAGATGCATATTGTGAAGTCCATGGTTTTTCCAGCTGTAATGTATGGTGGTGAGAGCTGGTCATTAAGGAAGGCTGAAGGTTGAAGAATCGATGCCTTTGAACTATGGTGCTGGAGAAGAGTTCTAAAGAGTCCCATGGACAGTGAAGAGAACTAACAAGTCAACTCTGGAATATATCGATCCTAACTGTTAATTGTAGAGTCAAATATTACTGCTGAAACTCCACTACTTTGGTCATGTAATGAGGAGACTGAACTAATTAGAAAAGATCCGATGCTGCGAAAAGATGAAAGCAAAAGGAGAAGAGGACAGCATAGTTCTCTCCATATATTTATTTCTCCATACCATTATTGGAGAAATAAATAGGAATATAGATCTTCAAGAAATAATGCTGGATAGAAGGGCTTGGCAAGAAAAGGTTCACGGAGTCATGGAGAGTCGGCCACGACTAAACTGAAGTGTACATGGGAAAAGGACATGGACAAGTGCAAATGAGAATTAAAGAAAAGGAAATACAGAGAAATTGCCACAGTGAAGCTTAGTTGGGAAACCAAATGTGAACTGATCATAGCAAAAGGTTCGAGTTATTTCTCTTGGATAGAGTCAACAGAGAGTCATAAAAATAACAAGTAATTTTAACTTGGATCACAGTTACAAATTGAGTGTTTTAAAACCATTTTTAAATAAAAAATAAATTAACAGTAATGCACTATATGTTATTTTGTTGTTGTATTAATAGTAAAATTTTATTGTTTTTGAGCATGCACACATGCACAAATATGTTACTGTTGCTTTATTGTTAAGTTCATGGGGTGTTTGGGTTGGGGTACTATGCTGTTATTCACAGACCTATTTGTAACAATTGTTATCAGTTTCAGTTAAGCTCCTGAGGATGCCTCGAACAGACAAAATATTTAATACTGAAAAAAAATATAACGTTACTAATTGATGACTCGTTGGGCACTTGGTGAAACACATTAATACAAAGGCTTTGTAAAATATATAAAAACACTTGGTAAGTTTCACAGATTTTATTTGACTCTGACAGCTGTTTCGACTAACTAAGCCATTGTCAAAGAGGCGAATGAATGAAATTACTAAACACAGGATGTGAGTAAAGGTGGTGGTGACCATCTGTTTAGGGCGTATCTGGAACATCTGTGTTGAGATGGTGAGGGGAAGGTCAGGTGTCTTTAAAAACTAAATACAATCATGAATGCAAAATATAAAATTAACTAAACTAAATATTGTAACGGGACATTTTGGGGCTTATTTTTGGGGTAATAAAGAAATTTGTATTTTTTTTAATAAAACAAATAACATTTTTTTACTATGATTGGGACAAAACGTAAACAAAGGTATATTTATTGGTAGCGACAGTGGTAGCACTGATTGTGAAAATTATTCAGTAATATTTTATAAAACGAGTTAAACAACCGCAGAACTGTGCCAAGGTCAACCAATGACATAAAAAAACAGTGTAAACAAGTTATGTAACGACATCGGACGATCTTACGTCAGCGCCTTACATAACGAGGAATGTGGGTGTAGCAGCGCTAGCAGTTTTCGTTGCACACAGAACAAAGACAGTCGGCAAATAACAACTACCAGTGTCAGACGCATAGAACTGTCGCGTCCGCTGGCTCGCCGGTTTAGGCGAAGTTTTAGTCGCCCGTATGTAACAATTTGTTTCAAAATGTGAATTTAAATCAAAAGTAAACAGTTTTAATAAAGCTACAGTTCCGGAGAACGAATAAAATAAGGAAAATGTGCGGAATAGAAACGAAATGCGTGGTAGAGACGGACTCGTCAAGATCTTAAATTTGGCAGATAAGTAACCAACAAGGGTTAAATCTAAAAGCTTTAAAAGAAATTTTTGAGAATGTTTACCAAAAAACTGGCAGCCTAAAATAAATTTAAACTAATGAACTAAATAAACAGGGGAGGGGTGTAGGAATGTAGAGAGAGAGAGAGAGAGAGAGAGAGAGAGAGAGAGAGAGAGAGAGAGAGAGAGAGAGCGAATATAAAAATTTAAAAAGAAGTGCTGGTTTGTGTATAAAAGAAAGAAATATAATTAATAAATAAGACCAAATCAATAATGGAAAAGATGTAAGGAAATTAATTTTAATGGCATTCATTTCATGAGTTTATAGCTAAATTTGCAATAGTATGTAAGTGCAGGAAGAGAAGTTTTATTTTTTTTTGTTATGTACCTTATAGAGTAAATAAACCTTTTGTTCATTGCCAATGTGAATTAAATTAATTATTGCAAATAAACCATTCTGCTCCTGTGTTCACCGAAAAGGACCCGAAAAATGGTAAGTACACCTATATTTTTTGTAGTTGGCAATACAAGATGGCGCCCGAAAAAGTTAGACAGTAAAGAATGAATAAAATTAAAATCAATCATATTTTAATAATATCAATAAAAAGTTTAATAACAATGGCGCCCGGAACTGAGGGACAATTTTATATAAAGGAATTTATATAAAATATAGGCCTACTGGAAGAGCAGAATGGTTGTTTGAGGTAAAGATAAAATTACGTAAAATAGACGTAGATATGGGTTATGTTTTGCTAAAGGTAAAATATTGATGTTGATGTTTTGTAGCAGATAAGATGATTGCATTTAAGTAAAATAAAAAGGGGATTATATAAATAATTTTTGAAATGAATGAAGTATAAATAAGGTGCATAGGAGGTTACGTGAAGTAACGTAAAGCGTTATGTAAGTAGAATACATTGTGTGTGGAAAGTAGATGTTATATATTAGTATTTTTATTTAAAGTAATAATTTTACTATTACAAAATGGAGAATCAAGAATTACATTTAGAAAGCACTCTTACAGAGTCAATGTTAACTGAAAATGTATCGGCACAATCTACTCCAGTGACAACACGAATTAAAGAATTGTCAATGGAAGATATGTGTAATTTCATGAAAACAATATCTGATAACTTGAGTAGTTTAATTTGATGAACACAAAAACGAAATTCAAGAATTTAAAAGTAGTGTAAATGAGAAATTAGATATACAGAATACTGAATTAAATAAACGTTTTGACATGAATGATGCTAAGTTTGATGTATTAACTAATTCACTATGTAGTCTGGAGAGTAAGTTGAACGAAATATGTAGAGAAACAAAGGAGTCAAGAGAGTGTGTATGTATGGGAGATAATAATACAAATGAAAATTATAATGACGAGTGTAACAATGTCGAAAATAAGGAATGTAAGATTGAGAATAATAAGGTATTTGAAGAATTAGTATCAGAGACTGATAACGGTAAAAATAAAGAATGAGAGTACTGATGAAATTGCAGAAAGTAGTGATTATGAGATGTTAATGTGTGTTAATGAGTTAGAGAGAGAGCGAAAAAATAATGTTGTGGTCGAGTGGGGACAGAGGGCAAATTTTCCCCTTATTGTTTATAATGTTTATGATGATTTAACGAGTTCACAAGTGTTATTGTTGAAGGGCAAGAGTCCCTTGTTAATGAAAGATTTAAGTTGTCTTCCCTTTTTGTGTGATTTAGTGCCCTCTGTGTGGAGTGAGAGAGAAAATGTGATATGGTGGTATGATGAGAGAGAGTTGTGTACTGAGAGAGAGATAGAATTATATAAGTTAAAAAGAAATTATGATGAGTTGAGAAAAAGATTAGAAGGGGTGAAGATAAACCATATAAAATACTTACCTGTTGAAAGAGAGATAGAGAATTATTTTGATATCTTTATAAACAATAAACACTTACCTGATGTAATAGTAGAGGAATATAAAAATGATAAAATAACTTACCTGACTTGACCAATAATACTGATGGAGACTGGACAATAATAACTTATGTTGACAAGGTTTATGAAATATTAATGGGGAATAACCCTATAAATTATAATGGCATAATGAATGAAATAAAGTTAATGGATTATTATAATAATGATAATGATAACAAATTGTGTGTGGATAACAATGATGTATGTTATAAATACGTTCGTTATATATATGATGATGGAGGTTGAAATTAAAATGAGTGTATGGACATTGTTAAATATTGTAAATTTTGGTAATGACCTTGCAGACTTGGACATCTGAAGTGTGAAACAATTGAACAGTTAATGATGAATAATTTGTAAATAATGTAGTGAATTCAATTGTGTGTATTATGAACTGTTAGGTAAACAATGTGTATATGTAGTAGAAAATGTTGTGATAATAATAATATTATTAAAATTTTGCAGTCTAAATAAATAATAAAAATAATTATGAAGGCAATAATTAATTATTTGTAAATTTTGATAATAATTGAAATATGTTGTGTTTTAATAATCAATTGAAGTAAATAATTTGAGATGTTTCAATATTGTGATTGAATGTTATATGTTTGAATTTTTATAATGAATTTAACTTATTTGATGACATTTCAATTTGATAACAATAAATTAATAAATAAATAAATGTTAAATGGTTTAGTTTGTGGGATAGCATAATGGTTAAAAATATAGATTAATAATAACTTTGAAAATTTTGAGGAACCTAATTACAGCAAAGGATAAATAATGAAATGATGATATATAAAAAAGTTAATGAAAAATTTCAAACAAGAATGTTTATAAGTTTTTATATAAATTATTTAAAAGAGAATTGTTTGTTTAATGTAACAATGCTAATAATCAAGGTTAATATCTTTTTGTTTATTATGTTATGTAATGTATAATACAAGATGTGGGGATAATTTTGGGGGGTAGATTGGTGCTCAATGAAGTGATAGAACAATGGAGTGTGGAACTGCAATTGTAGAAAGTTTAGTTTTCAAGTGTAATTAGTTAGTTATTAAGTTGCTATTGTGGGGGTGGCCTGTGCCCTCGTAGATAGCGAAATGGGTTGGGGGTAACAGAGAGTGTTACCTCCATCGGAGGCCAAAATGGCGAAAATGTGCGGCACACCTTTTTCGTGCAAATTAAATTTACACACTGATAGACGTTCGTGTCGCACATAACTAAAACGATGTAGAACAGGCAGTGAAATGAAGTTAGATTTCCCCGACTTTTTGGGCGATTACTGCCTTACCAGCACTAATCGTGGTTTTGGCTAGCGGTCAGCTATGGCCATATCAAGTCCCTTGACCATAGCTGACTTGAAATTGGTCTATATTAGAAATTAATGGGGGGTGACACTAGGGGAAATCCCGGAACTATGGAACAGCGGCTGCCACTCTGTTCGAGGAGGAACAGCAAAGCCAGGTGGTAGACCCGCATTAAGGGCGCATAACTATAGAACAAAGATATGGTGATATCTAAACCTTTCAATTGTAACGCAGAAGCAAGGACACGGAGATATCAAATTCCTCCAAAACTTCAGTCCTTGTGGACGCAACTGGACGCCACAGTCCAGGGGGGTCATAGTGTGTGTGGCAGGGAGGTTATCCAGGGGGTAACGAATTAGAAATTTGTTGTATTTTAATAATGATGACTCGCTACTAAATAATTTTGTTTTGATTTGAAAAATAGATGCACTACATACTTCCTATATTGTGTTTATTATGTCTTATTGTGTTAATTGCATGTAGTATGTTAGGAATAAGGATTATAAAAATATAATAATATGTTTTCAATATGTTTATAGGTTTTAAAATAAAATGAAATAAAGTTGTGATAGTTAAAATTTTCAATGGGTTGCAAAAGATAGAAGTTGGGTGATAGTAGTTGTTTAAGTAAAACATTAAGTCAGTCCGAGTTGAATATATTGGGGTATTAAAGAGAATGAAAGATGAAATACATGTAATAGAGAATTTGAGTATAAGTGGAGACACAGTAGTAATGGAGAATATATGTAGAGTTTTGAGTGATATATTAATGTTTATAATTGATGTTGTTATTTTGTTGTAGTTGTAGTGAGGTAATAAGATTGAGATTTTTGGGGATGGCAATTTTGTAGTAGGGGGTAGTGTAATGTGGGAGTCCGCAACATAATGATAAGTTGGAACGGGATTGGGACCGATTTAGTGGGAAGGGGCCGCCTTAGGTAGAATCCAGGGGCCAGATAAGGGAATTGAGTTTTTTTTTTGGGGGGGAACACGTATCCTATGTACAAAGGGTTAGAGAGTATTTTTTTTATATATTGAGAGAAGGTGGCGAATTGAGTTAAAGTAGTAAGTAGTTAGAAGTAGAGAAGGGTTAGTAGATTTTTTGGTAGAGAGGGGTGTCATACTAGTTAAAGATTTTGTAAGGGAGCGTTAGAGTAATAAGAGGGGTAAGATTATGGGTAAATGCCAAGTTGATAAAGTGAATTATGATGAATAACTGAGAATCACCCAAGTTAATGAAATTATTACCCATAAAAAAAAAAAAAAAAGTTTGGAAAGAGAATTAATAAAAGTCAATTGAGATTAAAAGGTAATTTTATGATTTTATATGCAAATTTAATGATGTAAAGTGTGTAAATTTTTAAATACAAATTGTTTATTTTAAGATAATAATAACAATGTGAATTATGAATGTACTATGTTTTCTTATGTTATATTGTGTTTGTTAGTGTAAGAGAATTTTATGAATTTAAATATTTTAAATGCAAATTGGGGATGAGAGAGATGTATAATATGGTAATGGGAAATGTTTATTTAAATTCTGATGGGAATCAGGGCAATAATTTTGAATTTTGGGATAAAAGTTAACAAGAGAAAGTAGATAGAATGAGATTATGGAATTTTAAAATGGGTATCATGTTGTTGTTAGGTATTCTGATATATGTTAGAAGTAAAAAACAAAACCAGTGCTTCTTAGCGCAAACCAGCATCGCTAGGGGGAAACAGATCAGTTGGGGATATGGTGTTGTATAAGGCCACTAGTTGATATTTGATTTGTTGTTTCAGTGTTTGGTGATGCTGTGGCGGCGGTCCTGAGCTGGCCTGCGCGTCAGAGCAGGGGCGTTGAGTATCTGTCTGACTATATGGTGTTGGGATATCGAGAGAGAAGTCCAGTATTGTCATTCAGGTGCGGTCACAGTCACTGGACCAAGGGTGAGTTAATTATATTTTTTTTTTGTAAACCGTAAAGGGGGTTGTGGCGACATATCCTGGCTGATCCCTTTAGCAAGTATGAATGTGTCAATGAGATTTTTTATGCTTCGGCATAAAATATCTCATTGAGGGGGTATTGTAACGGGACATTTTGGGGCTTATTTTTGGGGTAATAAAGAAATTTGTATTTTTTTTAATAAAACAAATAACATTTTTTTACTATGATTGGGACAAAACGTAAACAAAGGTAAATTTATTGGTAGCGACAGTGGTAGCACTGATTGTGAAAATTATTCAGTAATATTTTATAAAACGAGTTAAACAACCGCAGAACTGTGCCAAGGTCAACCAATGACATAAAAAAAACAGTGTAAACAAGTTATGTAACGACATCGGACGATCTTACGTCAGCACCTTACATAACGAGGAATGTGGGTGTAGCAGCGCTAGCAGTTTTCGTTGCACACAGAACAAAGACAGTCGGCAAATAACAACTACCAGTGTCAGATGCATAGAACTGTCGCGTCCGCCGGCTCGCCAGTTTAGGCGAAGTTTTAGTCACCCGTATGTAACAATTTGTTTCAAAATGTGAATTTAAATCAAAAGTAAACAGTTTTAATAAAGTTACAGTTCCGGAGAACGAATAAAATAAGGAAAATGTGCGGAATAGAAACGAAATGCGTGGTAGAGACGGACTCGTCAAGATCTTAAATTTGGCAGATAAGTAACCAACAAGGGTTAAATCTAAAAGCTTTAAAAGAAATTTTTGAGAATGTTTACCAAAGAACTGGCAGCCTAAAATAAATTTAAACTAATGAACTAAATAAACAGGGGAGGGGTGTAGAGAGAGAGAGAGAGAGAGAGAGAGAGAGAGAGAGAGAGAGAGAGAGAGAGAGAGAGAGAGAGAGAGCGAATATAAAAATTTAAAAAGAAGTGCTGGTTTGTGTATAAAAGAAAGAAATATAATTAATAAATAAGACCAAATCAATAATGGAAAAGATGTAAGGAAATTAATTTTAATGGCACTCATTTCATGAGTTTATAGCTAAATTTGCAATAGTATGTAAGTGCAGGAAGAGAAGTTTTATTTTTTTTTTGTTATGTACCTTATAGAGTAAATAAACCTTTTGTTCATTGCCAATGTGAATTAAATTAATTATTGCAAATAAACCATTCTGCTCCTGTGTTCGCCGAAAAGGACCCGAAAAATGGTAAGTACACCTATATTTTTTGTAGTTGGCAATACAAGATGGCGCCCGAAAAAGTTAGACAGTAAAGAATGAATAAAATTAAAATCAATCATATTTTAATAATATCAATAAAAAGTTTAATAACAATATAATCTGAATGCAAAATATAAAATTATATTTAGTTCAGTTAATTTTAACCCCCCCCTCACCATCTCAACACAGATGTTCCAGATACGCCCTAAACAGATGGTCACCACCACCTTTACTCACATCCTGTGTTTAGTAATTTCATTCATTCGCCTCTTTGACAATGGCTTAGTTAGTAGTAACAGCTGTCAGAGTTAAATAAAATCTGTGAAACTTACCAAGTGTTTTTATATATTTTACAAAATATAATGTGTTTAAACCTAAATCAGTATTGTTCTTAATAAGTAAAACTGTTAAGTATTATGAGGGAGATTGCCTTTTCTATCTAGTCTGAGCCCCATTATGTAAATTTTTTCTCCTGCCCTTACTGATTTCCTTGTATTCAGCACTTCACTCTCCTCTCAAGAACATTACAGCACTTTTACCCATCTCATGCTTCTTACTGTGTATGTTACACACTGTGTGAATGTATTATCAATTTTGGAAGCATGATTTACAGCATACTGAAGATGAGTTCCTGATTTTTATTTTTTAATTTCCTGACTAAAAGAAGTGGACGCCTTTTGATAATATACACTGTATTTGTTGATTTTATTTACAATTATGTATATGTAAAGTTACAAAAAAAGTTGATAATAAAAAAAATCACTGACCAGCATTTTAAACATTTATTGCACATTTCAAAAATGTATAAAAATATTTAACGCAAACATTAACAACTAACAAGCTCAACACAATTATAATAAAGCTGCAATTTCAAACATCACAGTTAAAAAATATGTTAATTATACGACTGAATATAAATTACACAGTTTCAATCAGTTTAAGTCTACCGTATGGCCTATAATATAGTATTTATTTGTTATAAAAACACCATTCGTTCTATCATTTTCTGATATTAAAAACCTCTAGGAATTCTACACACTGGTATTGTGTTGCTTAGAAAGTTATTTATTATACTGTTTTCTGTTAAAACACGAGTTTTAACTTATGTAGTTACGATGAAGGTCTTTTGTTATAATTTTGCTTCTTAATTTTGAAACACCAGTTTCAGCTAATGTAGTTGTACATGACAATCACGAGGCAGTAACTACTTGTATTGGCTACAGTTGGTTATGAGAAAACGACGAAGTAATCTAGAATATAATGTGCTATTCAGAACAATGATATTAAATTTCTTTTTCAAAATAATGGTTAACGTATCACTACTTCTCTAACACTCCTAAAGTATTAGAGAAATAACACTCCTAAAGTGTTATATCACTACATAACATTCCTAAAATATTTTATGCTTTATAAGAAATATTTCAATTGTTAATGAAAAAATATGTTGACTGAAAAATTCATATGATACTGTGAATTCAAATATAACAAGATTATTTATTATTCACACATGTAAATTAAGAACATAATCTGGGAGTCAAACTACTGGATCAATAGACTCTTTCCTGTAACATACAAACAGCGGACTCATTAATCCAACACGTATAGGATGGAGAGTTAGATGGAAAAATTCTAGACTATCCAAAATATGTATAATTAACGGGTTGTCAATTAAGTCAAGGTTAAAACCGATATAAAACTTTATTACACATTGACTTACTGAATTTAAAATACAATTTTAGTACATCATAGAGTACATATTCACTATTCAATTTGAACTGCACAATGAGATATTAAGTTATTAACATTTTCCAGGCTATCAGGCCGTGGTCCAATGTTATATGAGAGCTATTCAGAAAGTAACTTCCGTTGCCACGTTGCGAGAGAAGCAGTAGGGGAAATGGCATGATTCCTGTCCCGACTTGTATAGTAGGTTAGTATGTCTCCAGCTGTATAGTGGGAGGGTCACGCTGCCATTCTTTTACACATTATAGCCTTTCAAAATGAGCGTTGCAATAGAAAACCCTGCCGAATGCAAAATGTGTGCTGTGATAAGATTTCTGATGGCAAAAAACGTTTCAGTGGCAGAGATTCATCGTGAACTGTGTACTGTATATGGCCAAAACGTTATGAGTGAAGGTGTTGTGCGTCAATGGGTTCATATGTTTGAAAGTGGAAGAACAAACATTCACCATGCAGAAAGGAGTGGCAGGCCATCCGTAGTCAGTGATGAACTTGTTCAGAAAATTGATGAAAAAGTTCGTGAAAGCCGGTGATACACAAGCTCTAAACTTTCTGAACAATTCATGCAAATTTCTCGGACTGTTTTGAATGAGATAGTCACAGAAAAGTCAGCCTACCAGAAGTTCTGTGCTTGGTGGGTACCGAAAGTGCTTTCCGAGAACCACAAAACACAACAAATGGGCTCTGGGATCATCCGCCATATAGTTCAGATTTGGCTCCAAGTGATTTTCACCTGTTTACGAAGATGAAAAAGTGGCTTGGGTCCCAGCGCTTTGATGACAATGAAGAACTTCACAATGCTGTGACAGGCTGGCTGCGATCCCAGGCGGCAGAATTTTATGAAGAGGGGATTCCAAACTGGTCAAATGCTATGATAAATGCTTAAATTTAAATGGTGATTATGTAGAAAGATAGTGGAAAGGTGTAGTTTTAAGACGTATATAATAAAATTTATGTACCTACATCCGTGTTTTATTTATGGTCAAACGGAGGTTACTTTCTGAATAGCCCTCGTAATTTGCAAACATTTCAGCCACTCCATCAGCTGATTGGAAAATGTTAATAACTATGACGCCAGCCGTGAAAGCCTAAGGATCCTCTACGGGCAGGTCGTTTTTAAAGATCTGAGGAAGTTTGAAGGGCTTAAGAAGAAGAAAGCCTTAGCCACTGACTGAATTACTGACTGAGACGTTTGCCAGTAATTCAATCCCCAAGATGGGCACGGATGGAGTGGCTGAAATGTTTGCAAATATAACATCGGACCACGGTCTGATAGCCTGGAAAATGTTAATGTCTACGACGCCGGCTGAGATCCTATGATATAATTTGGAAAGTGCGTAATGGTCAGATAATGTATCCAAAGTCCTTTACAGAGTCCTGTATTTTACAGTTTAAAGAATACTTCAAAGATGTATGTTTTTAGCCTTAAAGAGTGAGTTCCTACGTTTTGTTGTGTTGTCTTCAGCACTTAGCACAATTTGCTGAATCAGATTATAAGTGGTATCAACAGCAGTAGCGTTGAAATAATGTAAGTCCACTGTATAACACAGAGGACTATGCGCAAGAATTTTCCAGGTCACATGTAGCTTGTACAGATTGGAGCTTATGTACTCTACAAATTGTCATGAGTTATTGTATATACTGCACTGAATCCATTACTTATTACACTTTGTCATTCTTTAAAACATCAATTTTAACTGATGTACTTAATACACAAAATCATAAAATGTGGTAACTAGATTAATAATTTTAAGTAGGACATGTCCTTTATATTCCGAAACAAGAAAGGTTAAGCAGTTTGGTTTCAATTAAACTTAAACATCACATAAACTTAAAAATTACAATTTGAGCAACATTTGATTATATAATATGTTAGAAGTACGCAAAATAATTAAAATATGAAGCTCATAAAATATAAACGTGTTAAATACGAATAAAACTAAACAAACAGCATAATATAATAACTCAGCAGATTAAAAGTTCTTAAAAATTCATATTCAGTGCTAGGCGTAAACACTTTAACATTAAACATCAAGTTTTGAAATTAAATACTGACTAATAATAATTAAATGGCCACGGAATAATACAAATTAATAATAATAATAAATATGCACACACACACACACACACACACACACACACACACACACACACACACACACACACACACACACACACACACACACGCACGCACGCACACGTGCACGCGCGCACGCACGCACGCACGCACAGGAATTACTCATAACCATGAAAACTTACTGAAATCAATTCACCAATGAAAACATGCTGTTTTACTAAATAAACATTCCAAAAATTACTGATACGGTGAGTTAGGACAAACTGACTTGTGCATGAACTTTTTGTGTTATCAATAACTCCAATACATTTTGTAATATGCAATTGTGGACAACAAAATAATTTAATTATTTTGTTTCTCCAGAACATATAATTAATATCATAAGGCACAATAATAACAAAAAACTTGATATGAAAGCTTAACAATAAACTGAACAAGCATAATAAAGCTCGATTACTGTATAAACAAGCAAAACACTCTACAGGCGTCTTGTGGCAATCAGGTTAATTCCATAATTATACACAATTATACTCTACTGATATTACTTTATACTGATGGACATTTGATAACATTTTAAAAAGATAAAGATTACTTGATTTCATAATTACATACTTATTACAATAATATTGCTATAAAAATACTTAAAAACTGACATGAATAATCTTTAACAAATACAACTAGTAGTATATGTGAAACAAGTATGTCTTATACAATTAAATTATAACCAGCAAACTAATACATGTATTGATATAATAAAAATGCAATGAAATTACATACAAATAAACTGAAATATATTTTAAGAATTCTACAAAAGATTAACAGGAAAAAATTATGATAATAAACTTATGAAAGAAAAGTGGCGTTATGAAGCACAGCTAGAGACAATTAAAAAATATATAATGTATACAATTCTAATTATGGCTTAAAATTAAAAAGTAAAATTTATTCTTTTCTGTGGACCATGAGATTGTGCCAGCTGTTAGACAAACATTCCTCTTGTGTCCACTTTTTAAAAATCTGTTTATTTTTTACTCCACTAACTTAACATTAAAACGAATTATTAAATACAAGTATTTGCTTCCATCTTAACTACTAGTTTGTTAGTGTAATATTTGTGTGTCTTTCTTGATTTGTCTTTGGTCTATATCTTTACTAATACCACAGACAATTACACTGTTAATTTTAACAGCTATAAAATACATGGCTTATAATTTTATAATTGTAAAACATGGTTTTTCAGTCATGAAAGGTTTAGGATGAACCTGTTTCCTTATTTTTCACTACGATTCAATGCTACCCAAACCAAGTGATTACTTGTTTGTCATGGTTATCTTCTATTCCTTTAATTGTTACTTTCTTGTTATTATTAAAGATTTATACCCATTTCCATGCATTTAACAGCATGTGTTTTTTCAGCACACAGAGAATCAGCACATTTACAGGTTCAGTACCGTTTGTCTTTAATAATTAATTTTATGACAAGCACCGACAGGGCTGTAAAAATCACAAAGTTTATAATATATTATGAACATACTTAAGTGTAACACAAAAATGGAACCTAGATTTAACACATGCTTACACATTATTTGTACAGACCTGACAATGTCATCCTGAAAAATTCCTGATTTCAAATACTACTGGGTGTCAATCACTAATAATTTATAACATCTACATTAAATTTAAAGGCTGATCAAGTTTATAACCATAAAATCTTCACCATTCAAAGCTTATTTTAACATATTTTGAATTTGTATGATGTCCTTGTTCTTACTTTCTTGTATACTAACTGTGGATACGTATAAAGATTTGTTACATATATATGTACTTTATCTTTTAATAGTTTCTATTCGTAATATTTTTTTAGTTGTTATATTAAATGTCAACAAAGTGATCCTACCTTTATTAATAAAACACTATTTCATCTTCTAACAACGCATTTTCTTCGAAAAGCCAACAAGCCAATAATTTTGTTAAAACCCAATAATATTTTCAGCACCTTCAACTAGAATGGAATAATTGTTATTATCTCTGAAAATGAAGTTTAACATTATAAATTTTAGTAAATAGACACCTCTAATGTAAGTATTTGGTTTCTGTTTGAAGGTTTACTACTATGGTGTACATAAACTATTATTAAATACATAATAAAATTAGGATGAATGGTTTTCACATTCTACTTGCAGAAGAGATGCTGAAACCTTCCTTGCTTTGACACACACACACACACACACACACACACACACACACACACACACACACACACACACACACACACACACACACACACACACACACACACACACACACACACACACACACACACACACACACACACACACACACACACACAGTACAGGTGGCCTCCAGGCTATAGACAACCCAACTTGCAGTGTTCCATACTTACGAACAGGCTCCCCACAAGGATAATTTGTAATAAAAAACAATCACTGAATACAAATTCGGTATCTACTTTCTTTCACACATGTAAAACTTGTTCAGTTCTCTCCGCCAACTGGATCACAGCACCCACTCTTCCAATTAATGTTAGCTTATCTCCGTCTTAATAATGTCTCCATCAGTATGTAAAACATTGACATAACACTATTTCAGTGTTACCTTTTACCTTTCAGCATTACCTTTTGTAAATTTCTTACATCTCCTATACACGTTTTTTGTATGAGTTATTTTCTATTTTCCATTTATTTGAATTAAAAGACAAAGCACAATAGCTTGTGTAACAGCCCATATTACTATTAATACTGACTCTGCTTCTTTCACTAAACTTGTTCCACTTGCTTCCCCTTCTCAGGTCCTCCTCAAGACTGTCCAGCCACCACCCTTTCTTTTGGGTTTCCTTTCGGCCTTCTTCCACCTGGTCTGCCATAAAATATTCTTGCCATTTTGATCTCATCTAATATTTCAGGCTCCCCGTAGAACTGCTGCTGCATTATTTCTCCTTATTCTCTATACCCCGTTCTCCACAACTGGTCAGTATATTTTCCTTAGGCTTTTCTCTCCCACTTTGCACCAAGCTTTCCTCTCTTGTTGTCAGAGTCCATAGGTGACAACTGGTCTTAATATTGATTTATAAATTCTTATTTTTGAGGCTCTGCTAACAGTGTTGGATTTGAATACATCTTGTATTCCAAAGTAGGTTCTATTTCCTGCTGCTACATGTTCGTCAATTTCAATTCCAACTCCACCAATCATCTCACCTCAGATTCGCTATTCTCTTTGAAGTTTGTCCCTTCCACTTCCTGATTACGTATACCTTAAAATCGCCATACCTTCCTGATTACGTTATACCTTCCTGGTCTTCCATCGCCTAAGATTTCCTCCTGAGTCGCAATCACATTTCCATCTTTATCTCTACAGGAGACACAAATTTGACTTACAGACATTTTTAAGAATGTATCTCGTTTATAACCTGGTGACTACATGTGTGTGTGTGTGTGTGTTGAGTATCACAAAAATCAGCAGCTCAAAACCAAAGGAGGTTTGTGTTTACACACTTTCCAGAATGAAAAACATTTCCAAAAATCATATTCTGATTGTGACTTTTCTGAACTTTAAATGTAAACTTTTGTTATTTTTATTATTAAACTTTAAACATTTGTACGAAACTCTATAGCCATCTAAATAAAAAACTAAACTAACGACACTGCAAAAAGATCTTAGTGATAATCAACATATAAATAGATCACACAGTGTCTTACAGTTGCACTCAATACTGAAAATTACACATGTGTGTTTACAGAATGTCTTAGGCTCACATAAAATTTCAACTCATGTTTGTTTTGTGTTCAAAGTACAAATAAATCAGATATCTTTACACATTTGCACAAGTTTCTTGACCTGATGTATATTTCATTGTTACCATTTTCAGAAGTAAAACTATACCCTATTTACCAAGAGTTGGGTATAGTCACATAGCAAAATACAACTGGGTACTAGTCATAACATTAACCCTTTGATCAGTGACAACTCGGTTAGTGTGTTATGGTCTTTGATAGTGAATTTTTTTAAAACTTTGTAAAATGTATTATAATGAAACTTTTTGAACATTATTTACAAGGAAACTGATAAAAAACATTAAAATATTGTTAAATTCATCATCTCCACTTTACGATTTGTCAAAAATAGATCCTTCACTACCTGATTCATAGAAATAGTTAAGTCTTTTGCAAAGGTTGTTTATCAGATATACTCAAAACTAAAATGCAATTTTTCACATTGTATAACTTACATAAGATAAACAATACGAGTTGTTTATAAAAGAATACACTTGGACAACTCTGTATGTTCGTAAACTAAGCACAACATAACCTCCAAGCACACTTCTGCACAAAGCACCAAAACACGCATGACAGAAGCAAAATGTTCACCACAGCCACACGTATTACATCACAGCAAGAATCAATGAATACCAAACGTTTGAAAAACAATCCACAAACGAGTGCAGCATGGAAAACATAGCAACTAACGTTGTATATCGGCAATACTGAGGCAGCGAAATTTGAAAACGTACATATACGTGATTACTGATCAAAGGGTTAAATGTTACATATAAATTTATTGTTTAACTCAATCTTGTTTATACACACTTTATCGTTATGGTAAAAAAGTAAGGACCTAGGATCTACCTTCAGTCTTGATTTAAAAATTTCCAATAACATTTCACAATTTTTAGTAAAATTAAGTTTCAAACATAAATAATTTTTCATTAAATTTTGTCATAATGTTTCATTTCATTGCGCAATAACAGTATTTGTGTTTTCTGTGTTCATGTAATACAATACGTGTTTTGGTTCAGTATGTCTTCCACTAAAAAAAGTTTATACTTTAACTTCAATGAGAATCATTTTACTTTGTATACATCTAATCTCAACTCTCAATAAATAGGATATATTCTGCTTTGTAATACATACAGTTAAGAAAACATGTACAAAATTTGTAATTATAAATAAATATAATATTTCACAATATTGTGAAAGACCTGAATCATTTATTTATATTAAATAATGCTAAAACAACACTAGACTGTACAATCAGAGGGGAAATGTGCAACAGGTACAATATCACAAATCTTTATAAAAAATAGTATATTTAAAACAGCATGGCTGCAGAAATTATTACCTTTAATGTTGGTATACAAACATTTGAAAACTAAATTTAATAAAATACACGTTTCATAAAGCTATACTGTGGTTACCACCTGTCATGATCGCTCACAGTCGGGGTTGGAGTAGGAACTTCTGCCTTAGCTGCTTTCTGTAGTACTTCTATCCATCTGTGGACAAAAAAAAAAAAAAAAAAAAAAAAAAAAAAAAAAAAAAAAAAAAAACAGTTTTAGTGTTCACATCCTTAGGTACACCAGCCAATGTTTAATTCTTTTAACACACACCTTATTTCAATACATTATAGTGAATCGTTTCAATGTTTAGTCCAGGGCTCCATGAGCTGTATTTTACTGCTAGTACCCGCTGTAATTTATGGCAGTAGTAAGAATTAAGGGACAACTCCAAAGGTCATACTGCCGCTGTATAGGACATATTCTATTTTTTTAGTGACAGTTAGTATCTGGCTCCACACGCTGTTTTTTACTGCTGCAACACTTTTGTCTTGGCACTTTCGCTATTCACTTGATTTCCTTATTTCTAGTTGACGTTTTACGATTTGTTTCTTTTGTTTGTTTCACTTTGTTGAGTATAATTTTTGAAATGGAATTAGACAGTGAACAAATTATTTTGGAAGTAGAAAAATACCCAGAATTATACAACACAAAATACAGAAACACTAAAATTGAAGAATGGAAACTTAAAATTAGCCTATTAGGTATATTGTCAAGCAATTAAGTGTAACCTAAAAGTTTTTATTAACTATAACTATTAAACAATTAATTAAATGATTAAACTGAAACCACAATTAAAACAATTACTACCACTATTTCATTAAATATTTAATTTTTATACACTCATCTACATAACGCGCAGTGCAGTTAGATGGAGCCAAGCACTTTGGAATGGTAGCGGCACATTATTTATCCTAAGCACTGTAAAATACAGTGTGTGGAGCCACGTCTTTTTTACAGCTCGTGGAGCAGCGGCCTTAGTATTTCCAGGTTAAAACAAGTGCAAGAATCCTAAACATGCATTCGATATGTTATTCGAATTAAGTTTTTGAAAAAAACTTCTATAAACCCTTAAATAGGTTTTCATTAAAGGTAATATTTTAGTTCTCTGATAAAACCAGAGAGATCAGCACAAACTTAAAAAAACCATATAAACAAGTTTTTCTCATGTTTATATATTGTAAAATTAGACAGACATGAAGCAGCATGCAGGTTGCAGTGGGGAGAAGTCAGGAGCAGTTGTAAGCCATGAGAGAGGAAAATGTCTACTAACGCAGTTGAAAATATTGGCCTACTCCCTCAGTTGTGAATAAGACATACGTATAAGTAATCTATTTTGAGACGGATTAACGTTTTATACCTAATGTGCCGAAGTTACGCATCTTTAATTAAAGATGAAAGAAAATAGTAAAATTTACGTTTTCTCTGTAAAAGTACTAAAATTTAAAAACGGATATCCCTTATAATGACAGCTGAAATAAAGCAGTTATACTGCCTTGTCGATTCACAATTACTTCATTTTTATTATTTTTATAACTTTAATTACTTAATTTTCTATTGTCTATGCATTCTTATAATGCTTACAATTGTTTATTTTTAATTTTCAATGTTTTTTTATACGTTTATTTTTTCTACATTTCATTAGCTACAATTTTTAACTATATTACCAAATACTTTACCCAAATAAATTTTATAGCCCTACCAACACACATGTGCGCGCGCGTAACTTACTTTTTACTAAATTACCTAACTTTTTATTAACCAATTATTCTTATAATTTTAAAATTGTTTTGTCATTCTTTTAATTGTTTTTAAGGTTTTACAGTTTAGTACGTTTTATATTTAATTCACTACTTTTTTACTACGTTACTAAATACTAAAAATTTGGTTGTAGGTAAGTTTAGATTTCAATTACGACACGACCAGACAGTACACGTGGACATTTTTTAAGACGAAACAAGCGTCAGACACAACAAAATGTTTAATACTGCCATTATTTTGTGAACAGTGACTTGGGGTGTTGAGTCTGTTGCAATGTTTCTCCAAAGTCGAGCCTAGACATCAACAATCATTGTATATTTTGGAATGTGTACACTTTTTGTACATGTTACAATTCACGAAAAAACGTAGTAATATATGATCCACATTGCTCTAGCATCTTAATTTGTTTGAATGAGTAACTTTAATAACAGCCTCACACGTGAAATTATTGTGTGTGTGTGTGCGTGTGTGTGTGTTTAAAAACAAGCAGATGTAAACTATTCATAAATACCAGGAGAGAATATTAATGCAACAATTAGACCGAACCTATTAAAGTAGTATAGAGCACATTTACTTACATTCAATTACAATTATTTAGGTAAGTTCTTCACCCTGTTATATTATTTTATTACTGCCATAAACTTACTTAACAATTACTCAATAAATTTATTCAACTTTTGATCTCGGGCGCCATCTCGTGATATCTAAGAGAAGATTATATTTAACTTCCCTTAAGGGCAGAATTCTGTTAAGCGAAACTCGAAGTAGCGGAATGTGTTATTTGAAATAATAACTCTTGCTTGAAATGTTTACCGAATGACATTACCTTTTAATAACCTCTTTAATTACAAAACATGTGACACTATCGTGCGAAATACGCACGCTTCTATAAACCCAATAGGTGTTATGTCATGAGACGCCATTACATTAAGTCAAAAAATTCCCTTAAACATTTCATTTCATTTGCCCTCCAAAATACATAATATTAAAATGTTAAACATATATATATATATATATATATATGTATAAATTTACGTATAACTTGTCACAACCCAGCACTTGTTAATAATATCTTATCTTCCACTCTTTCTCTCTCTCTCTCTCTCACTCTCTGGTACAATTATTATGAGCTCATTTCAATTCATGGTATACCAAGTTAGTTTTGTTATTTTAATAAATTTTGGTCATTTATAATTTTGAATATTAAGATTTATATAAAATTGTTGTAGCCAATGGTACTTAGCTGCACTTTTGTGTTACGGACATCGAACACCTCGAATTCTTTGATTCTGGACTGTCACATCGTCTTCGGGCACACGCTCTCTATTGTAGCATCCCCCCTGGATCACACTTTTGCCAGATTCTTTGGCTGCACGTACTAAAAATCTGGACTGTCACATCGTCTTCGGGCACACACTCTCTATTGTAGCATCCCCCCTGGATCACACTTCTGCCAGATTTTTTGGCGTCGCTTCGTGAATTACACTCTGCCGATGTTCTAACTCAAAATTGGTTAATGTACCACTGTTAATAATACACTTTTGGTGGTGTAATACCACCCTTAGTGAATACGCCGGCCGGCACGGTTCACTGTCTGGACGAAAATGACACTGTTTCACCACTGTGTATTGCAGAGGTGGGGCAACAATGACATCACTGGTTCTTTGTTCAACGGCCCAGCCTAGTTGAATACAATGCGCCTTGCATTCTTTTGTCTGACGTAATCATGGGTTGGTCTTGTTTACTTGTTATCGTGACAAACAGTTTTTTGTTACATTTGTAATTTTCCACTGAATTTGACATAAATCCTGTTAACTTAATATTGCGTTGTTGACAATTCTCACCAAAACTTTTATAGGGAATACAAAATAAAATTATTATTATTAAAATTTGTTATAAAATAAAAATACAATAATTATGTTTGGAACCATAGGTTTACAAATTTATTAGGGTACCAGAATTGTACCGTCACAAAACCCCCTCAATGAAAGATTTTATGCCGAAGCATAAAGACTTTCATTGACACATTCGTACTTCCTAAAGGGATCTGCTAGGATATGACGCCACAACCCCCTTACTATTTATATGAAAAGAAATACAATAGCTCACCCGTGGTCCGATGATGATGACAGTACCTGCATGACCTTACTGGACTTCTCCTTCGAGATCCCAACACCATAAGGCCAGTCAGGCACGTAACGCTCCTGCTCTGACGCGCTGGCCAGCTCAGGACCGCCGTCACAACATCACCAAACACTGAAACAATAAATCAAAAATATCAAAATAGTGGCTTGGTATAATGCTATATCCCTAACTGATCTGTTTCCCCTTAGCTATGTGCTGGTTTGTGTTAAGAAGCACTGGGAAGAATCTTTTCGATTCCCATCGATAATAATTAACCCTTTTCTGTTTTCATTATTAATATAATTATAGAAGAAACACAAATCTTTATATAAATGAAACATATAATCCAAAGTTTATGGATACAATTACCAAAATCTCCCTCTTACTCAAACATATTATATAAAAAATTATATAAAAAATATTATTATTATTATCAACAGTAAGTAAACTGGCGCTGTTAATAATATTTACCCCTCTTTCTCCTCCACACACACTATTTCCTATACATCATGTTCAAATTCCTATGCTAATACATAAAACATAATACATAATAATACACTCATCATTAATATTACAAGTATTACAGTAAAATAAACAACTCACATTTAAGCTTGATCAAAATTTCTTTAAATTTGCGTATCAATTATAAACATTTCTTTTTAATTAATTAATTAATTAATACTTTTAATTATTAAACCTTTATCAATTAACTATCAATTATTGATCATTTACTACCATTTAATTCTTCACAATTTCAAATTTATTATTAATGTTCATATTACATTATTACTATTTCATTTCCTATTACCTCTCTACTCTGAATTTTCTACCTAACCTTTCACATGTTTATCATTGTTTAGTCTGGGTGGCTCCTGTATTCACTATGCTTTTACTTATTATATAGGCACTAACATTTATAATCTTACTCACCTTTCTTTCTACTATCCATTACTAACCAGATTTACATATCATGACACCAATCTCTCAATTATAAACACCTTCACTAATTCCATTTTAAATCCTATGGCACCGCTCGTCTTTGTATTCAGATGGGTGTTCCCTACCTGGCTATATACATTCATAATTTTTTGCCCTTCCAAAATATCGGCAAACACTCCCTTAAACTACACTATTATCTGCCACAACGCTATACGTTGGCTACTCCTTATCACCTCACCCCCACTACAAAATATCATCATCAACAATATATGTTTAACCTTTACTTTACTCACCTCTACAAATAATCACTAACTACTGTGTCCCTAAAATATCTAATACTCTCTTTGTGTTATTTTCTTTAAAATTCTTAGCTATCTAACTCCCATTAACTTTGATTGACTAACTCACATGCCTTCATTTACACCCAGGCTCTATCCCTTTTTAAACATTCTACATTACTGTAATCATTGACAATTGCATTATAAAATTCATCTCTCACCTACTCATAACAGTACATCTCAATATTCAAATATATATTTATACTTAATCATTTATTATTCATTAGAAATTTTCTTCATCACAAATTAATAATTTAACTTCATTACACAAACTTTATTTTATACCACATTAATTGAGTAATTGACCTTTAATTATTTAATTTAATTAATTAAACTTTCATTATTCATCATTTGTTTAGTCAAAACAAAAACATGTTAATTGTTAATTATTAAAATAATTTACTGTTACATATATGGTGTACATAAAATTTACCTGTAATACACAACATCAAAAATATATAAAGACATTGACATTAATACACAAAAAAATACAATCCAACTTGTTATTTTATCATTGATCAACATCAGTCCATTTCAAAATCACTGTTCACATATAGTAAATGTTCATACACAATAAAACAATCTATCCTCCATCATTGAATAACACAGTCTAATCTTAGGTTTATACAACTTATTTTTTAGTAAAGAAATGAAATTATTCTTATTATCAATATAATATTTTCAGAATGATCACAAACAAATATAATATTTGTTTACATTTTTATATTTTTCCACTATCTCGTTAATATTAATAGGTGTATTCCATATTAATTTAGCATATACCATGTCACGATCGGGTATGGTTCTGTCTACCTCAGTATTATGTCATAATCATGTTAGTCATATAGTCATCATAATTATCTACTACGACACCCATTACTACCCAAGGTAAGTAATTGTTATCATTATTCTCATCATCTACTATTATTGTTATCTCAATTTTACTACAAGGTAAGTATTCACTATAATTATCCACCATCTCTATTCCTAACCTTTCTACAAATTCTCTATACTTTCTATTTACTTTAAAAATCTCTATTACTCTCTTTCTCTCTCTCTCAATATATTTCTCACCATAACACCAAGCTATTCTCTCTCTCTCCAAATATGCAGGGGTCACTAATTCATAATTACTGCACCACCTATGAGGTACACAAAAACACCAGGGAATTCTATTTGTAGACCTACCATCTCCCAAATATAAATCTAAGGAACTCTCGTCCTTACTAAAAATACGTTAAGTCATTTCTTCACCCCCCCACTACAACATCAAAGGAAAATTCTACCCCCTGCATCCCTTTTACAAATATACTTTCTCTTAGCTCTCTCTCTGACTCAACACACACAAACACCTCATTATCACTCCCAATATTCTCATTATCATTTTCTGACACCATATTCTTAATTATACCATTGTTACTACCTGTAAACTCATTATTCAAATTATCATTGTTACTCACCTTATTAATTAGCACTTTGTTTTTCGTCGTATTTTCACTGTTACTTACTTTCTGATTCTTTGAAATAACCTCTCATCTAACCTTTTAATCACTTCGTCACATTGTTTATCAAAATTATCATTACGTTTTTTCATTTCAGTCTTTAATTCATCAAACTTTACATCAAAACTATTTCTGATTTCATTTTTCTGCTCGTTAAATTGTTTATCAAAATTATCAAATTTGTCATTCAAGTTAGTATATTTAACATTAGAATCAATTTTTTGCTCATCTAACTTCTTGTCTAACTTTAACAGTAATTGCATCATTGCACTAATCTCATCTGTTTTATTTTCGTCTTGAGTTGAGATGGGTGTTAATGGAACTGGGTTTAATTCAGTGACACTGGTTTCACTGATCTGACTAATTGGGTTCAATTTAACGTCCATCTCACTCGTAACTGTTTCTTCTACATTATCACCTTTACCAGTATTCATTTTGCTTATTTGTAATACACACATGCATATAATCCTACAACATAACCTATCTTCTACGATTATGTTTACGTATTTTAAAATTATATCTATTATTTCAGATAACTGTCCGCTACTTCCCATAGGCTTACCCCACATAAAATAAAATTTTATGTCGTGTCCCTGTTCCAGAAGCCAATGTTATATTATTTTATTACTGCCATAAACTTACTTAACAATTACTCAATAAATTTATTCAGCTTTTGATCTCGGGCGCCATCTCGTGATATCTAAGAGAAGACTATATTTAACTTACCTTAAGGGCAGAATTCTGTTAAGCGAAACTCGAAGTAGCGGAATGTGTTATTTGAAATAATAACTCTTGCTTGAAATGTTTACCAAATGACATTACCTTTTAATAACCTCTTTAATTACAAAACATGTGACTCTATCGTGCGAAATACGCACGCTTCTATACACCCAATAGGTGTTACGTCATGAGACGCCGTTACATTAAGTCAAAAAATTCCCTTAAACATTTCATTTCATTTGCCCTCCAAAATACATAATATTAAAATGTTAAACATATATATATATATATATATATATATATATTTCAATCACTTTCTGCTACAGTCCGTTTCTTGATGTATATAATACTTTAATATTTATACTAAATTTACCTCGAGATGTTTTTTCTATTTGGAACATGTTTCGAGAGTTCCTGTTCTCTCATCTTCAGCCTTCGCCATCTTGTTTCTGGTGAAGTATTTGTGTGTTGGCTGCTGGATGTTATTAAGGTTGTTTGTTGGTCTTTGGTCTTTTTAAGTTGTATTATTGTGTGTGGTTGTGGTATATGTTTTTGTATTTTGTGTATTTTCGATGTTGAGTGCTTTGAATATTGTGTCATGTTTTGTATTGATTTGTATTTGTTCTGGTATTAGTTTGTTTTGTGTTTTATGTTTGTATATCTGTAAATTTTCCCAAATGTTCATTATGGTGCCTTTGTGTGGTATATGTTTTATTAGTGATACATTGGTTATGTTTGGGAATTCGTGTCCTGTGTTTATTGCATGTGTGGCTAAATTGGATTTATATATTTCTGGTTTTTTGTATGCGTTTAGGCGTTCAAAATAACGTATTTTCAGCTGTTTTTTTGTTTGTCCTATGTAACATTTATTGCAATCTTGGCATTCAATTTTGTATATACCATTAGTTGTTGTATTATCTTTGTTGTGTGAGCTATTTAGAATTTGTAATTTATTTTTATTAGTTTTGTATGCTATTTTTATACCTGTGTTTTTAAGTAGTTTTGTTAGTTTTGTCATTTTATTATTTATGTATGTGAATGTGGCCCATTTTTTGTTGTTGTTATTATTTATGCGTTGTTCATTTTGATTAATTCTTAATTGTTCAGTTTTTATTTTGTATTTGATTTTATTTTCTATTTTGATCATAGCATTTTTATTGTATCCATTTTCATAACCAATTTGGTATATTATATTTCTTTCTTTGTCAGTTTCTTGTTTGTTTAGGGGTATTTTGTACATTCTGTTAAATAACGAATAAAATGCTGCCATTTTATGTTGTGGTGGGTGGTCAGAATGGTTAGGCATAATGATGTTAGTGGAAGTTGGTTTTCTATATATTGCATATTGTATGTGTTTGTTGTATCTTGTGATGGTTATGTCTATTAATGAGTTATTAGGAACTCTCGAAACATGTTCCAAATAGAAAAAACATCTTGAGGTAAATTTAGTATAAATATTAAAGTAATATATATATGAATATTAAAGTAATATATATATATATGTATAAATTTACGTATAACTTGTCACAACCCAGCACTTGTTAATAATATCTTATCCACTCTTTCTCTCTCTCTCTCTCTCACTCTCTGGTACAATTATTATGAGCTCATTTCAATTCATGGTATACCAAGTTAGTTTTGTTATTTTAATGAATTTTGGTCATTTATAATTTTGAATATTAAGATTTATATAAAACTGTTGTAGCCAATGGTACTTAGCTGCACTTTTGTGTTACGGACATCGAACACCTCGAATTCTTTGATTCTGGACTGTCACATCGTCTTCGGGCACATGCTCTCTATTGTAGCATCCCCCCTGGATCACACTTTTGCCAGATTTTTTGGCTGCACGTACTAAAAATCTGGACTGTCACATCGTCTTCGGGCACACACTCTCTATTGTAGCATCCCCCCTGGATCACACTTCTGCCAGATTTTTTGGCGTCGCTTCGTGAATTGCGACGTTGCAACTCAAAATACCGATTGCAAAACTCTGCTGATGTTCTAACTCAAAATTGGTTAATGTACCACTGTTAATAATACACTTTTGGTGGTGTAATACCACCCTTAGTGAATACGCCGGCCGGCACGGTTCACTGTCTGGACGAAAATGACACTGTTTCACCACTGTGTATTGCAGAGGTGGGGCAACAACGACATCACTGGTTCTTTGTTCAACGGCCCAGCCTAGTTGAATACAATGCGCCTTGCATTCTTTCGTCTGACGTAATCATGGGTTGGTCTTGTTTACTTGTTATTGTGACAAACAGTTTTTTGTTACATTTGTAATTTTCCACTGAATTTGACATAAATCCTGTTAACTTAATATTGCGTTGTTGTCAATTCTCACCAAAACTTTTATAGGGAATACAAAATAAAATTATTATTATTAAAATTTGTTATAAAATAAAAATACAATAATTATGTTTGGAACCATAGATTTACAAATTTATTAGGGTACCAGAATTGTACCGTCACAACCCTACTAATATTTCCGTCAATGTTATCACCGTTAGCCTATTATCACTATCACTCAAATTGCTTTCACTACTGCTCTGCCGTCTTATATTACTTTCTAAATGATCCGTTGCAGTATCCAATGTTTGGTCCAATCTCATGTAGTAATTTTCAATTTTCATGACGTCACATCTTGATCTCCAGTCTGCGGGAGATATACAGTAAAATTCCTTTTTCGCTAAGTTTATGACACTGTATACAGAAAAATTGACGTTTTTTCTTTTAACACGCTCCTTCACGTTTGCCCAAATCAGTTCCATAGGATTAAAATCCAGCTGCTAGGGTGGAAGTCATAAAACGTTATGTCCATGGTTTGCCAAAATAGGATCTATTATAAAAGTTTTGTATGTTGGTTTCTTTTGTTTAATTAGTGCATAGAAATCAGGTTTTAACATAGATGGACTACAAAGAATGTCATGGTTCTCTAACCAGTTAATCATGTCTGCCTTTTTTTGTTAATGATGTTGGAGGTGGATTTATTTGTACATTGTGGTGGGGGCATTGTATATTACTATTACGCTGTTCTTATTCAAATGAAATGAAACTAAACGGTTCACTTTTGATGAATACTGATGTTTTTTGAAAAGTACACACACAATAATCTCTACAGCGTCTCGGAGAAAACTATTTTTGTTTCTCTGTTGATGCATGCGCATGTTACATAACCTGCGCTGTTAGCACGAAAATGGTTGATTCATGTTTAGTGAATTTTACTGTATATCTTGTGTGGAAGTTGTTCTTCACATCTGCAACAGTGGTACAAGTCAGATCAGGAACTAGGCCACAAGTTACTGATGATGACCACTGTAGTAGAAGTTGAAACGTTTGGAGAAATCAAATGAGACCTTGTAACGGGACAAAATGGGCATAACCATTTTATATAATAATTTTATGATATCCATTGTTAGAGACGTATTGGGAGTTATAACAAAGTAGGTGACTGACGTCTCAAGTCGAACAGACCTTACCATATAAGGTGAGGTATTTGCTTAATTACCATCACGTCACTCTTGGATCATGAGAGCTCCACGTATTTTCGATGCTACAACGAACTTCCAGGGCCGAGAAACGTCTAGAATCTTCGATGCTTAAAGGCAAGAGACGAGGGGACATCTGGTTGAACCTAGTTTCCAAAGGTGCAAATACAACAGAAGTCGGGCGTGGTAACGCTCATCTCACCTCAGTCGCCACTTCACCATCAGACAGTACGGTTGCATTGTAATAGTCTCGGGAGGCCTACGCGTGCAAGTACAGTAGGCCTGCCCCAAAGTTAGTATTAAATAAAGGTAATGAAGTGTTAAAAACGTTTTAAAGTAACCCCAGTTCAGCACATCTCATCAGACAGAACAGATGTAATTTAACTGTAGCTTCGGGCGTTGTTTTTGGTAGGCCGAAAATGTTCCAGTAGGCCTAGCAAAGAGTATAAAATGTAATAGCAGTTTTTAAAATGGTAAAGTTAACAACAGTGAACGGTTTTAAAACGAGTATTGTTGTGTGGTACTGAAAAAGAATCGTTTAACATAGTGCGCAACATCTGGAAAACACGTGCAGATAAGTAAAAGTGAAAAGACCAAGTGGCCAATAGTTTGTACAGTAAAACATTAATTAGTGAATTAATGAGCTCAATAAAAGGGGGTTAAAAGAAAAATAGAGAGAGAAAGTGAGAGAGATGAAGGGGAAGTACGAGAAAGAGAAAAGTACTGGTTTGTGGTAAAAGATTTCTATATAATAAATTGAAGTATAAAGTTTTTGTATTATTATATAAAGAAGAGAAAAAGATTAGTGGGATAAAATAAAATCATATTTGTTTTACAATAACCATGTGTTAGAGTAGTTATTACGCCTAATTACCAAAACCATTTTCTGTGCCAAAAAACTCGCCTAAACGAACCTGTGAGTTTACGAATTAAGGGAATTAAATTACCTAAATTATTTAATGGGAAGAGTGTTATGGTTTCGATATTGAACCTCAAAATATCGTGGCTACCTTGAGAGTTTGGGATCTTCTGGTGGTTTATTAAGGTAAGTTTGTAAAAAGATCATAGTCAGCAGGGTAAGTAAAGTAAGGTAGTATATTCTCATCATGTGTGTTTTGTAATTATCATAATCGTTACAATTGGCGACCCTGCCAGGATGAGTGACTCCAGGGCGCAGTCAACCCCAGTGTCAACAAAGGAAACCAGAGTAGGTACATCATGGGACGATGTAATGCATTTGTTGCGCACGATATCTAGTGATTTTAACAGACGTGCTGATGACGTTATTAATGATATGAAGGAATTCCATAATGAAATGAGAACAAAGAAAGTAAACTAAGTCAGGTAATGGATAAGAAGGTAAGTGAAGAGGTTAGTGTAAATGATAGCTATAATGATATGACGAATAATAATGGTAACATAGTTGAAGAGGTAGTGTTAGAGAATAAAACATTGAATAATGATTATGATGATGAGATTGTAGTGGTGGTAGAAAATGGTACAGATACAGGTAAGTGTAATGAGAATAAAAATAAACTAAATGAGGTAATAGATGACAAGGTAAGTGATGTTGTTAATACAAGTGAGAATAATAGTGAGATAACAAGTAATAATGATAATGTCATTGAAAATGTGGTATCAAAGAGTGATACATTGAATAATAGTAGTGATAATGAGAGTATAGAAGGAGTAGAGGTTAATGATGGGGTAGTAGTTAGTAATGAGATTGAGAGTGAGTATAAGGAGAGTTTAAATGAGAAGGGAGGGCAGAGGGCAAGTTTTCCCAGTGGTGTAAGTGGAGTAAAGACTCCACAAGTTGTTTTTGAGGGCGAAAGTTCCTCTAGAGTTTATGTGGGAGACATGTGGTCTCCAAATGGTCCCCTAAGTTGTTGTTTTGAAGTACCTGGTAAAGCCAGGAAGAGTTTTAATGATGTTGTATTGCCCTTTGCATGGAGTGAGATAGTTCAGGGGGGTTATGAGAGGTATTATGATGAGGGAGAGAGAAAGAGAGATTTTTAAGGTTAACAGAGGTTATGAAGAATTAGTAGAGAGGTTAGATATTGAGAGAATTGACGATAGTAAGTACTTACCTTGTGACGTAATTAGTGCAGTAAATGATTATAATGTTGTTGACAATGAGAACTTACCTTGTGATGAAACTGGTGTAGTAGCAGATGGCAATAATGCTGAGGTTATAACGTACCTAATAGTGACAATACGAAGGGCGACTTGACTATACCCAATGGTGACAAGTTTTATGATATAATAATGTGGAATAATCCTGTGGATTATTATTATGGTATTGTGGTAACAGATGAGAATTTAAATAGTCATTATATTAAAAAAGATAATATAATGGGTTTAAATAAAAATGAAATTTACTTGTATAACGTAAGATTAATTTTTGATGATGGAGGTTAGACATATGGTGTTGATGGACATTTAATTATTTTAGTTAATGGTTATTCTACTTGGCAGAATAATGTAATGATTTTTGGTGAACAATGACATTTGATATGAAGCAGATCGTATATAATTTTGTACTGGTGTTATATGTGTTATGTATTAGGTTAGGTTGTTGTTATGATAAGGTATCAGAAGATACATTGTATTGTGTGTGTGTAGCAATGTTTACAATTTTACTTTGATTGAATAATTGACATTTATGTAATTATGAATTTTATTATGGAATTAAATTAATTTGAGATGGTTTAATTAATTTAAAATGTGGATCTTGGTAATAAATTTGAATGATTTTTTTAGATTTGACTTGTATAATAAATGGTAAATGATTAAAATTTGATGATTAAAATGTTTAATAGAAATTCAGAGTTGAAGTGTGACAATTGGAGTATTTAATAGAAAATTAAAAAGTTGGGTAATGTTTGTAATGTTTATTTGGAGATGAAGTATTGGTGAAATAAAAAACCTATATAATATGGTTAGTAATGGAGTATTGGAGTACATTTTTTGTTGTCTATGTATTTGTTGTATTGAGTAATTTTCTATTTTGTATAATCATATATTGTATTGTGTAAAGATGACAATAGTAATCTGAATTGGTAATTGAAGTTGAATCTATTTGAATGAGATAATTGGAATCTTGAAAATGAAGTCAATAGAGAATTGTATTTGTAATGAGATTGTGTGCCGGTCGTTTTACGAACCGGCGATTAAATACGAAAAATAAACCGTAATACTGTATATATATTATATTATATAAATAATATTTAATAACATGCAATTGTTTAGCTGTTTCGGTGTTTAACGATGCGGCGAAAATTAGTTTAGCTGTTTCTGTGTTTAACGTTTAACGAAACGGCGAAATTCAGTTCGCCGTGGTACATGCCACCCACGCACTCTAGCGTTCGCCTGGAAGCTGGATTCGGTACTGCGTTGTACCGACCGTCTTGTTCTGTCTCGTTTCGTCACTCACATAGTCAACATCACGTACCTCTTCGACAGAGCGGAGTCTATTTTTGTAAGGATTCTATCACCCAGCATGGGTAGATAAACTCGCACAAAACTGCGGTAAGTTGCATTAACACATATATTATGCGTTTCGTAAAAAATAAAATGTACATTTCAATATAGTAAGTGTGAAAGGAAGTTGTTAATTTTACAACCACGTGGCGTGTATATCAGAAGTAGTCAATATCCAATATATGTATCTGAAGTATTCAATATAACCAATATAGTAATTAAGAGACAATATTTGTCGGTATCACTGTAGTGGTATGAAATCCTGCTATATTGGCGGATGTGATAGTTTTTCAAATGTAATAACACGTGCTAGTGCATAAACAGACAGGTTACAGTGTGTCAAACTTTTGCCCACATGAGCATAATCATACTTAAATATTATATGTTGGTTTTGGGGGAGTCTAAATTTTCAACTAAAACGAACCAAGTAATGAGTTTAAAGGGTTACGAGTTGGCCCGTTCAAATTGTTATATACGGTTCTACTCAGTGTGCATGACGCCTTATAGAGTGAGAATAAGTGTTGGGACCAGTCCTCTAATTATTTATGTATGCGCAGGGCCCCTGGTCTTAGACGTGGACGCTGGCACACGATGAACATCTCCGCCTGAACGATTAACATAGACTCTCGACTTCGCCTGTCATAGGGGACAGCAACATGACCACGTCCAACCAACACCACAGACCCTGGAAGTAGGAACTTCAACATCACCAGGTGACCTCAAACCATTTATTATAATTTTATCTGATCTACACAGACACCCGGATCTGTGCTGTTAACACCTTATAACATTTGTGGAGTATGAGTGATACACTGTCACATTTCGTTCATCTTTCAAACGTTTTAATCAGGCCCCACTTTAACTAGACAGAATTGTGCGCGGATTTTGGGGGAACTCTGTTGATAATGTACTAACTTGGTATTAAGTGTAAGCCCGGGGGCTGGCATGCATCCAAGGCCTATCACATTTAATTCACTCATTATTTTCTTTCTAGTTTTCAGTAAAAGGGGGGGTGTATTTCAAGTATTAGGGGACTGGTATTTCCATGTAGGTAAGAGGGGAGTTCCGAGTGTGACAGGATGAAACTCCACCGGCTGGTAGGGTTCAGCTATAATTCCTGTCAACTTAGTTCAGACAATCACTGTCATTTCACATATTTAAATTACATTTTTGGGGTTATGTAAGGGTAATAAGCTTCTGATTCAGTAACAGTCCGGCCCCTGCTTAATCCTGTATAGGCAGCCTTGTATGCAGACATAGGCATGCTCCAGGCTTAGGAACATGTTGGTTCCCGGGCCAATCCAGTTTTCTTAAAATGTTACAATTGGAGAATCATTTTGTGGAATTGGAATTAAATTGAGAAAAATTTGTTTCTGATAAGACTTTCAACTGTATATTAATGGTGTGTGTTTTGAATAAAATGTATTATGTTAGCAACAAGGATATATATTGTAGAAGAATAAGGTTATATGTGTATTCATATATGTAAGATAACAAATCAGTACTTGATAAAGGCAAACCAGTACGTCTAGGAGGAACCCAATACGGTTAAGGATATGGAATGGTGAAAGGCCATTTGTTAATGTTTTTACTTGATTGTTACAGAGTCTGGGTGTTACTGTGCTGGCCAGCGCATCAGGGCAGGGTTGCCAGGTGCCTGTCAGGCTTTATGGTGTTGGGATCCTGAAAAAGGAAGTCCAGTAAAATCATGCAGGTGTGGCCACAGACACCGGATTAGGGGGGTAAGTACCCCAAAATTTTAGTAAGGAAATAAGGGGGGTTGTGGCACCATATCCGAAATGATCCTCTTAGGTTTAGGCAATGAGAGTTTTTATGTTTTTTACATAAAACCTCTCATTGGGGGGGGGTATTATAACGGGACAAAATGGGCATAACCATTTTATGTAATAATTTTATGATATCCATTGTTAGAGACGTATTGGAAGTTATAACAAAGTAGGTGACTCACGTCTCAAGTCGAACAGACCTTACCATATAAGGTGAGGTATTTGCTTAATTACCATCACGTCACTCTTGGATCATGAGAGCTCCATGTGTTTTCGACACTACAACGAACTTCCGGTTACAAGAAACAACTAGAACCTTTGGTGTGTGAGGGCAGGAGACGAGGGGACATCCGGTTGAAACACGGACAGCTTGCCCACGCGATCTAAGATCGCCCCAGTCGCCAGTTCACCATCAAAAAGTACGGTCACATTGTAATAGTGTCGGGAGGCCTACGCATGCAAGTACGGTAGGCCTGCCCTAAAGTTAAGTTTAAAAGAGAGTAATGAAGTGTTAAAAATGTTTTAAAATAACGGCAGTTTAGCACACCTCATCAGACAGGGCAGACGTAATTTAACCATAGCCTCGGGCGAGTTTTTGGTAGGCCAAAAATGTTAAAGTAGGCCTAACAAGGAGTGTATTGTAATGTAATGCAACAGTAACCAGTTTTACAACTGTATTAACAGTTTTTTAAAATGAGTTTGTGGTAGTTTAGTGAAGAAGGCTTGACTGACATAGTGCGCAATACCTGGGACCTCATACAGATAAGTACAGTGCGAAAATAAGTTCTTTGGCCAAAACTTTATATAGTAAACAGTAATAATGAGCTCAATAAAAGGGGGTTAAAAAGATATGTAAATAGAGTGAGAGTGTGAGAGAAAAAGAAAAAGTAAAAGAGAGAGTACTGATTTGTATATAAAAATTTGCTTATAAAATTTTATTTTATAATTGTTTATAGCACAATATAAAAAAGAAAGTAAGATAAGCAGAAAGAATTTAATTCTTGATTAAAATAAATAAGATTGGTTATTATCATAAATATGTGTTAAGTGTAATTATTACGCATAATTACCAGAACCTATTTTCTGTGCCAAAAAACTTAACTAAACGAACCTGTGAGTTTATGTATTAAGGGAATTAAATTACCTAAATTATTTAATGGGAAGAGTGTTATGGTTTCGATATTGCAGCGGGGTAAGTAAGGTAGTATATTCTCGGCTTGTGTGGTTTGTAAAAAATTATAACCGTAACAATCTTACTTTCTTTTTACATGATACCAAGCCTAAACGTTTATCTAAATTATTTAATGGGAAGAGTGTAATGGTTTCAATATTGAACCTCAAAATATCGTGGCGACCTTGAGTTTGGGATCTTCTGGTTTTTATAATAAGGTAGGTCGTAAGTAAGTTTGTCAAAATTGGGGTAAATAGTCTTTTTGTCTACCTGTTCCAACTCCGCGGGCTCGACCCGCCTCCAGTCATCAACCTCAACCTCCCAGCGAGCAGACTACTACTCAGTCTGTCAGCCCAGTGCCATCTGCTACACCTGCTGAGGCCAGTCAGGCTTGTCCTCCAGTGTCCCGGGAATCTTCTCGGGCATCGGCTGATCCCCTGACTGCCTGGGCAGACAATCTTGTTACATCGATTAGGACTGCTCGTGACACGACCACAGTGCTTGCCTTGGTCTTCCAGTCTCTAGCTACCCTTTCTCCCCTACTTCCCCTGAATGGCTAATAGCCTAAGGATTGTTGTGTGGAACGCCCATGGGTTGCTCCCCAGACGATCTGAACTGATGACTTTCGTGACGGAGTATGATGTTCATGTCATACTTCTTTCCGAGACTCATCTGGCTCATTACCACTCATTTTCCCTTCCTGCCTACGTCTGTTATCATCAGGATCGTCCCCTACGGCCTCACTGTCCCCCCTCGGGGGGTACAGTGTAACAGGACAAAAGCCTGTTGTCATAATATGGTGTTCAAGAATTTTGCATTGTATTTTTTATGGCAATTATACACATAAAGCATGGTTAGGTCAATTTTCCCCATGTCTAAATGAACAACGCAGTTTCATCAGTACCAGTCAGCTCAAGGCCAAGGGTGTACGTGCAAAACAAAACATATTCAATGGTTGCATAGGTCGACAAAAGCAAGTTGTTATGACAAATTATGACACACGTCATAGCGATGACGAGGAACAATGCCGTCAGCTGGCTTAGACAAAGGGTTGATCACAATGAATCCCCACCACCTGTCGATAATACGACAAAGATGTCGGCCCACTCTGCAGAACTTTGTCATGGCGACAACACGTAAAATTTTCTCTGGCCCAAAAATAGCCAGTTAAAGTGTTCATTTAAATCAAAATGTATTAAAAAATCAATAGTGAGCAATTAACAGTGATCATTATGTAAATTCAGTGAAAGAACAGACGAAAAAACAGACAGTACGACCAACAACTAAGTATGCCAACCAACGGCCAGATCATGGAGAACGTCTGAACTGCAGAACAACAACCTTCAGGAAAGTCCTAATTCTTATTATTATTATTTTATCAAAATTAGAGCTCTAAATAATAACGAATAAAATTTTAAATGCACCAAAAGTAGTATCTGTAACAATAGTATGTGAGAGAGAGAGCGAAAGAGACTGCCGACTACCATTAGACTAGGCATTGGTTTATGTGGTATAAAAGGGGTTATACAAACAAAATGAATAAATAAGATCGCAATTGCAATATAAAATGTTTCTTTTGTACTATTATGTTCAAGTACGTAATATAGAAAACAATAACGATAATTGATGAGGAATAGCGGAACTGCATAGCCGCCATTTTGTGAAATATGATTCCATTTTGATCTAATTATTTTGTAACGTAATAAAGAGAGATATAGAGAATATTAAACTAGCGTTCTATCGTAAACCAATGTGTATGAGTCATTATTTCAATAACCCAGGCTGCTTCTGTCTCTCGTTTAACGATACCCTGGAACCCTTAGGTGTAAATAAAATATCCAATGTTGACGATCTGAGCACGTGGCTACCGGAAGTATGGTGCATCAAACACGAGGTATGAAAATAAAATATAATTTTATTGTATGTACTGATAATTGTATTTACCAAAAGAAGAGCGTAAGTAACAATGGCAGCCCGCAACAGGGACTTTATATAATAAATTATCTTATATAAATGAACCAGAGTACGGAAGCAGACGGTAGCGAAATACACAGAAGCAACATAGGGTACCAGTGTAGGTTATGTTACTGTTTGAGTAAAATACAAAACAACAAGTGGAAACAAATGGTAGTTTATTATTAAAAAATTATTATTATTACGATCAAAATGGCAAATAAGAACGAAATAAGTGTAACAGAATCAGAGATAATGGGTGAAAGTATTCACTCGACACCAGCCCCAACAAAAAGAGTTGAGGAGAATGACGTGATAAAAATGATGAGATTACTTTTTAACGAACAGAGTGTGACTTACCGTCACTCACATATATTATTATTATTATGTTTCCAATTAATTTGTTACTTACCGTTACGAAAGCTTACAGGGTCCCAGGGTTCGTTCACATGTACCTAGATACAAACATGGTCTGTGGGTTATGCTAAGTACTGACACAACTCATTTTAGAAGAGAATTTCCATTTAATGTTTTACTATTACTTGAGTGAAATTAAGAACATACTTTTACTACATACATATTCAGGTGTTGTGCAACACGTGACTCTGTTATAATCTGACTTACAATCTACGGCTTACCTTATTTTATACCATTCAGACTGCCCAGCCTGCATTTTTTACACACACACAAAATATTAACAAACCCCTTAACATTTTTTATAAATTCATTTTTGTATCGGTAACACCTCACTGTCGCGATTCTGGCCAAACACGTGGATTCCGTTCGCCCGATTCGTTGCCCGTTAACTTGTCTATTTATAACTTCGTTTCCTTAGTTAACCAATGTAGTAAGTCCATTATCTATTAATTCCTTGGGTCCCGGTCGGTGTTAAAACGGTATTATACTGATTGTTCATATTTTTTTAAAGTTCGTCCGACCGGGCCCGCACAACACGATCAGCGTCTGTAGGTGAACTCTGTACCTCGTGGACTATATGGCGTCTCTCAGTTCCCCACTCCGGGAGCATTTTTGTCAAGACGACGGACATCAATGCCTTCCAGTTAGTCGTCCCAGTTTCGACTCATACTAGTCATGTAGTTGTTGGAGTGACGATAGCAGGCGATTTCAACTAGGCACTGGCTAATGTCATAAAAGTAGGTGGGACTTAAAACAGCATTTCCGCAAGGTCTTGGAGAAAGCGATGAATATTATCCTCTCTAGCCATCTTGGTTTTTTGTTAGAGCGTCCTTTGAGCGTGATTGAGCAGTTGCGTATGTGCGCTGCCACACACAGGTACAAAGTTCTCAGAATTTTGTGGAGGTGCAGATGCTCCGCCGCATTCCTCAACAACAACTGCGCCTTACTGCTTTGTTTCGAACTGTTTCTTAACACTGTTCTGTTGTACGGACAAATACGTTGCACAATACAATTATTTCGCAATGTTTTATAAGGCTCCCGACCGAAAATGAAATGAATAAAAATATATAAATGCCCCAAACTGTTGAAAATAAAAACACCCAAAACTGACCCGCTACAATACCCCCTCGATGAGAATTCTGCTGTTCATGACAGAAGAAATCTCATCGATAACCCCGAAGAGGACCGGAGAGGAACTGGTGCCAACAACCCCCTTGGTTCTTAATCTCATGGGTGCACGACCCTCCTGGCTCAGCGACTATGTACTCATCTGAACGAGATCACTGGACTTCTCCGTTAGAGATCCCAACACCGAGAAATTGATCAGACTCGCACCACAGCGCACCTCGCCTTCTCGCATACTACCCCCAAAAATCCTCACCCCTGGCTAAAATTACTCCAGCTCCTCCGCCGATATGTTTCCCCTTTTTGCAAGCTGGGCTGCCTTCAGCAGATACTGGGCTCACACACACTAACATTACATATTATCATAACACATTAAAAATAAAAACTTCCTTTTAAAATTTATTATAAATTCAAAAAATTCAATATTCAAAAAAAAATCTTTTACCAAAAAATTCTCTTCCTCTTTTTTCTAATTTTTGTTTCAAATGACAGCCTAAACATTTCTAATAATATAAACACATCCTTATTCTAACAGGAGAATCACTTATATTCTACCAATACAATGCAATACAATCAAATAAACATGGTTAATGCACACATAATAAAAGAATCATTATCTAACATATTCATTCGCTGGCAGGCGAAAAATCAAGTTTTTTTTTTTTTTTTTTTTTTTTTTCTTTCAAAAAAAAATTAAAATTTTCAAAATTTTACAATTCAAAAAAATTATTCATTAAATATTTATTAAATTTATTTATTAAATAACATTTATTAAAATTATTCAAATATTAGTTTGAATTAATCAAACAAACAAATTAAAATTGAATTCCTACTCTACAAGCTTAGTAGGTGTATGAACTCATCAGCTGATCATAACTAGGTCAAGTCCCAAACCCTTGACCTACATATGTTATGTATGATTTTTTGAAAACACTTTAAATATCTGTAATATCCTACCTTGAAATACAAAACATAATAACATAAAGTATCTAAAACAAACAAAATATTATTATACATAATAAACAGATTGACATTTAAATTATTTAAAACAAACAATTCTTGACTTTACATTATTTTCAAATTTTATCAAAATTCTGTCACTGGTGAAAAAAATAAACAATTGCATATTCTTTATCATGAATCTCTCTTTCTTTTCAACAATCTTACTTTAATATACTGTGGGTGATGTAAATTATTTATTCTCGTTTTTCTGTATGAGATTTCTATATATTTCTATACACCTAAACTTTCTCCCTCTGACTCTAATATTCATCAACTACAACTCCCATGACACCCAACTCTATCAAAAATATCTACTAATCAGGACACTCTAAACCCCAACTTACCATTTAACTCAATTCGCCGCCTTCTCTACATATATGAAAAAATACTCTCTAACCCTTTGTACATAGGATACGTGTTTCCTTCCCAAAAACTCATTTCCCTTATTTGGCGGCCCGGATTCTACCTAAGGCGGCCCCTCCTCACTAAAATCTATTCCTATCCCGTCCCAACCCTTGTTGCGGACTCCCCAAATGCACTACCCCCTAATACAAAATTGCCATCCCCAAAAATCTCAATCTCATTTCATTACCACAAATACAACAAAATAATCTCATTAATTATGAACATAAATATATATCATTCAAAACTCTACATAAATTCCCCACAACTGTGTCAACCTTAATACTTCACCAACTTCTATAACATACATTAACTCAAAAACAACATTACATCATACTCATCTCTACTATTTCACATTCAACTTTTAATTCAACTTGGACAGGTCTGCATGTCCCATAAAACCTTTATCACCCATGAATTATCTTTTATTAATTTGCATGAATTATTGTTATTTTATTTCTCATATTCCTTTCCTCTTTGCTTCAAAATATCTGTAGTACACCAAACATTAATTACTTGTAACATTTACAAACCAATACACCAGTGACATGGTATTGCTGATCAGCTGATATCCTAACATAATAAAAGCACAATGAAACTACATCTTAAAATTGAACAAATACATGTAATACATTATCAACACTTACTTCTATTATGTTGATTGCCTGCCAGGCGTCTAATGATTGGCTTAGAAAAAAAATTACACCCATAATGAAAATACATTTTATCAACAACTATATCTAACACACAACAATAAAATGATACCTTTAAAATTATAGTATGAACCTTATTTTACGAGTCTGAGCATATAATTATGTGGACAGATCACAAGCATTTTTGATTGAATTAAACTTTGAATAAGCAAAACTTTTACGTCATAAAATTTTAAATTCGTGACTCCTTTACGTCACCTCCCAGCCACACACACTATTTCAGATTATGGAGGACTGTTTCGCCCTGTCGCTTCCACAGAGACGGTATATTTTGGAGCAGGGTTTTACCTCTCCGTGTCTCTGCTTCCGCTGTTAAGTTAAAATTGGTGAACATCATCATGTTCTCGTTAATAATCATGCACCCTTAAGCGGATCTACCACCTGGCTCTGCTGTTCCTTCTCGAACAGAGTGGCAGCCGCTGTTCCATAGTTTGGTGATTCCCCTTTTATTTACCCCCCATCAATTTCAAAATACACCTTTACAACGATAACAGCTATGGCCAGTTATGGTCAGCGCGTAATCGTAATGTGCCCCAACCATAGCTGTTAAAGCTAAACCAATTCCACGGTCAGGGTTCGGTGAGGCCGTGACCGCCCGAAAATTTGGGGAATCACAAGTAAAATATCTTTCGTAATATTAAATTTACGAATTTATATTTAGATGACAATATTAATTTAGATGGGGTTTTAACCCACTTTATATGGAAGCTTAACCATTATTAACATAAAATAATTAATACAAAATCTACAACTTTCCCCCATAGCAGTTCCACACTACACTGTTATAATACATCACATAACACAATACACAAATAGCAGTAAACCTGGATTATTAGCATACATCAAACAAACAATTCTCTTTTAAATAATTTATATAAAAATTTATAAACATTATTATTTAAAGTTTTTCCTTAACTCTTTTTATTTATCATCATGATGAATTTATCCTGTGTTGTAATCCGATTTTCAAAAATTCTAAATTTATTATTAATACATATTTTTAATCATTATGTTCCACAAAATAAACCATTTAACATTTATTTACTTATTAATTATTATTAAATCAACATCTCACCACACAATTTAAATTCATTATAAAATTCAAACACATAACATTCAATCACCATATCTAAACATCTCAACTTATTTAATTCATTTGATTATTAAAATAACATATTTCAATTATTATCAACATTCTATAAATCATTAACTATTGTCTTCATAATTATTTTGTTATTTAATTAGAGTGCAAAAATATTAATAATATTATTATTATTAATACAACATTTTCTAAAACATATACACATTACATTTCACAATACACACAAATGAATTCAATATTATTTACAAAATATACGTCAAAATTGTTCAAGTGTATCTCACTTCAGATGTCCAAATCAGCAAGGTCATTACCAGAAATTTATAAAATTCAAACAAGGTCTATACACTGATATTCTAGTTCAGCCACCATCGTCACAAATTAATCTTGGTTTTATATAACACTGTTGCTTTTTATTTACAAACAAATGGTTACTTTGTGTGTCATAACCAGAACAACCAAATTCACTCATTTTACCAGAATACTCATTAAACCAGTCTACGTTAGGTATTTTTGTTAAGTCTCCGTCATTACATTCATTCACTATCGGTCTAATTATTTTTTTCAAATCATTGTAATCATTATTATTCAAATATATTTCTAAGCCTTCTTTCCATTCATCATACTTTCTATTCAAATTATACAATTCTGTTACATACCATTCTCTATTTACCCCTCTCTCTTCATAACACCACATCACACTCTCACAATTACTCCACAAAAATAAACACCTCAATTCATCTACCAATACGGGACTTTTGCCCTTCAACCACAACACTTGTGGACTCAATAAATCATCATAAACATCATAAATAATAAAGGGAAAATTTGCCCTCTGTCCCCACTCTACCACAACATTATTTTTTCTCTCTCTCTCTAACTCACTGACACACATTAACATCTCATAATCACTACCTTCCACCAACTCATCAGTACTCTCATTCTTTATTTTTACCGTATCAGTCTCCGATACTAATTCTTCAAATACATTACTATTATTCTCATTATTTTCAACATTATTGTTATCATTTATTAACTCTTTCTCTGGTATCATATTTTTACATTTGTCATTACAATTTTCATTTGTTTTATTTTTCTCTGTCCTCATCACATGTACTCCCATTCGCTCAACACTTTGTTCTAATTTATTCAAACTGGATCTTATCGTTTCATTAGTACTTTCTACACATTTACTCATTTCTTGTATTTCATTTTTTAACTCGTGAAACTTGACATTGGAATCACTCTGTGCTCTTTATAATTGCTATTTATATTTTCAGACATGGTTTTCATAGCAATTTGTTGCTCTTTATAATTGCTATTTATATTTTCAGACATGGTTTTCATTAGATTAAACAGCTCGTCCATCGACAACCCTTTAGTTCGTGTTGTCGACGGAGTAGATTGCGCTGCTATATTTCCGTCAGTGAAGCCGACTTCTTTACTATCAATTCTACTTTCCCTATCTAATTTCGGGGTTATTTGAATCCCTGAATCTTCATTTATTTTACTTTGATCTGTTATACTTATTTCTGTTTCACTCTGACTCACACTTGGAGTCGAGTGTGTTTCATAGTTACTAACGTTTGAGTCGTCGAAATTTTCGACACTCATTTTATTTACGTCATTTTCATTTTTTGACATTTTATATTATTGATATAAATTAAATTATATAAATTGCTTAAATAGAATAATTAATTAAATTAAATAAAATAAATACAGTAATTATTTAAATTTTGTAATCTACCGTTAGGTTACTAAGCTAACCTAGAACATGCTTGTATCCATATCGATGCGGAATCCAATTAATTAATTATAATTAATTATATTCGTGCCTGTTTCGTGGCGCCATTGTGACTTACCGTCACTCACATATATTATTATTATTATGTTTCCAATTAATTTGTTACTTACCGTTACGAAAGCTTACAGGGTCCCAGGGTTCGTTCACATGTACCTAGATACAAACATGGTCTGTGGGTTATGCTAAGTACTGACACAACTCATTTTAGAAGAGAATTTCCATTTAATGTTTTACTATTACTTGAGTGAAATTAAGAACATACTTTTACTACATACATATTCAGGTGTTGTGCAACACGTGACTCAGTTATAATCTGACTTACAATCTACGGCTTACCTTATTTTATACCATTCAGACTGCCCAGCCTGCATTTTTTACACACACACAAAATATTAACAAACCCCTTAACATTTTTTATAAATTCATTTTTGTATCGGTAACACCTCACTGTCGCGATTCTGGCCAAACACGTGGATTCCGTTCGCCCGATTCGTTGCCCGTTAACTTGTCTATTTATAACTTCGTTTCCTTAGTTAACCAATGTAGTAAGTCCATTATCTATTAATTCCTTGGGTCCCGGTCGGTGTTAAAACGGTATTATACTGATTGTTCATATTTTTTTAAAGTTCGTCCGACCGGGCCCGCACAACACGATCAGCGTCTGTAGGTGAACTCTGTACCTCGTGGACTATATGGCGTCTCTCAGTTCCCCACTCCGGGAGCATTTTTGTCAAGACGACGGACATCAATGCCTTCCAGTTAGTCGTCCCAGTTTCGACTCATACTAGTCATGTCATGTAGTTGTTGGAGTGACGATAGCAGGCGATTTCAACTAGGCACTGGCTAATGTCATAAAAGTAGGTGGGACTTAAGACAGCATTTCCGCAAGGTCTTGGAGAAAGCGATGAATATTATCCTCTCTAGCCATCTTGGTTTTTTGTTAGAGCGTCCTTTGAGCGTGATTGAGCAGTTGCGTATGTGCGCTGCCACACACAGGTACAAAGTTCTCAGAATTTTGTGGAGGTGCAGATGCTCCGCCGCATTCCTCAACAACAACTGCGCCTTACTGCTTTGTTTCGAACTGTTTCTTAACACTGTTCTGTTGTACGGACAAATACGTTGCACAATACAATTATTTCGCAATGTTTTATAAGGCTCCCGACCGAAAATGAAATGAATAAAAATATATAAATGCCCCAAACTGTTGAAAATAAAAACACCCAAAACTGACCCGCTACAAGAGTATTCAGTTTGATACAAGATTAGACAATTTTAACGATAAGTTGGATGAGCAAAACACAAGATTAAACAATTTTAATGATAAATTTAACCAGTTTGATGAACAATTAAATGATATAAAAAAGGAAATTAAAAAACAGAATTGTAATTTTGATGAAAGAATAAATGAAGTAGAAATACATTGTGACAGTATTCAAAAACAAACAGAAACCAGTAATGAGCAATTCAATACTAAAATAAGTAATTTAGATGATAAAATTAATCAAATCAATGAGACAGTTCAAAACCAAATAGAAACACAAAATAGAAAAATAGAGAATAAATGTTTAACCACAGTTAATGAGCAGATAGAGAGTAGAACTAAATGTGAAATAAATAAACAGATAGAAATTAAAACTAATGTTTTACAAAATAAGCTACAGCAATTTGAATCAAACGTAATTGACATAACCAAACATATTGAAACAATAGACCAAACAGTATCAAAACATGAGAATAATGCTAGTAATACAATGAGCATGTTACAAAATAAGACTAAAGAAATAGATGACAAATCAAAGAGTAAAGTAATAGACAATTTGAACATAAATAAAGACAAGGTAAGACGGGGAGAGAATTGTAATAATAAAAATAAAAATATGACGTTAGAAAATGATTATATAAACATGGGTAGTGATAATGAGAGTTTAATGGGAATTGAATATGATAATGATGAAATGTTAATGTATAGTAATAAATCAGAGAGAAGGAGGGAGAGTATAATTGTAAAAGAGTTGCAGGGGGTAAATTTTTCCCTTAATGTTGTAGTTGGGGGTGAAATACATGTGTTGAGGAAGGACGAGAGTGCCTTCAATGTATATTTGGGAGACTATAGGTCTACAAATAAAGTTGTCCCTAGGTTTTTTAGTGCACTTCACAGGTGGTGCAGTAATTGTGAATTAGTGTCCCCTGCAAATATTGAAAGAGAGAATGTAGCTTGGTGTGATAGAGAGAGAAATATCGAGAGAGAGAGAGAGAGAGAGTGTAGAGAGGTGTTGTGAGAAATATTGTAAGAGAAAGAGAGAAACAGAGATTTTTAAGATGAGTAGAACTTATGAAGAATTTATGGAAAAATTAGGAGTAGAAATGATGTATAATAAAAATAAGAACTTACCTTGTAATGAAGCTGATATAGCAGTAGGAGAAGATGATAATGGAAATAATGACTTTATAACGTACCTAGTGGTGACTAATTATACTGGAGGTGACAGGACAATAACCAATCGTGACAGGTTGTATGATGAATTGATAGGCAATAACCCTATTAATTATGATGGTTTTATAAAATATAAGAATTTAAATGTGTATTATATTAATGATGTTAATATAATGTATTTAATAAAAAATAAATTGTACAGACCGAAGATAAGGCTATTGTTTGACGATGGAGGATAGATATTTTATTGTGTTAATGAACATTTAATTATGTGGACAGTGTTTTTGAAATGGACTGTTTATGAACTGATTATGGTAAACGATTAAATGATAAATTTGGATTGTATATATTTGTGTGTATTAATGTCAATGTATTTGTGTATTCTTGATGTTGTGTATTTTATGTATTTTTTATGTAAACCATGTACTGTAGAATTTTAAGTAATTGAAGAAAGTTTGATAAGGAATTGAAATAATTATGAGATTTAGACTTTAATGGATAATAAATGATTAAGCATGTAATATATTTGGATATTGAGATGTATTGTTATGAGTAGGTGAGGGATGAATTTTCTAGTGGTATATTAAGGTGAAATGTTGTAAAAGAGTTTGGGGAATAATGATCAATAAAGGCTTTTGAGTTAGTTAAGCAGAGTTAATGGGAGTTAGAGCAAATAAGAATGTTGAGATACAGATAATACATAAAGAGGGTGTTAGATATTTTAGGGACACGGTAGTTAGTGATTATGCGTAGAGAGGTGAGTAATGTGAATGGTAATTATATTTGTTGATGATGATATTTTGTAGTAAGGGTAGTGGTGTAAGTAGTGATCAGCGTGCGGCGTTGTGGCAGGCGGAGCAATTTGGGTTAGAGTGTTTGCCGATATTTGGTGGAGGGCAAATGGTTAGGAATGTGTATGGCCAGGTAGGGAACACACATCCTAGTACAAAGACGAGCGGTGCCAGAGGTAAGTGGAATTAGTGAAGGGGTCTATAATAGAGAGATTGGGGTCATAATATATTAATGGTTGTTAGTAGCGGTTGTTAGTAGAAAAAAGAGGTGAGTAAGGTTAGATTGACAAATGCCAAAATAAGATAGAGATAATAGTGAATAATAGAGTCACCCAAACTAGACAAGTATTGATGAAAGGGTTAGAAAAGGAAAATTCATGGTAGGAAGGTGATGTAACTGAAGGATTAATAATAAATTTGAAATTTTTTTTATAGAATCTAATGATATAATCAATGTTAACTAATTAAAAGTTGAATAGAGAGTTGAAGTCGTAATGTCTTATAAGTTTTGATACAAGTTATATAAATGTGAATTGTGTAATATAAATGTAACAATGCTAATGTTTGATGTACTATGTTTTATTATGTTTTTATTATGGTGATAGACCCGCATTAAGGGCGTATAATAGGTAACTTATAGATATTATGATATCTAACTGATTTTTATAATGTAACGCTGAAGCAAAGACAAGGAGATGACAAAATTCCTCCACCAGTACAGTCTTTGTGAAGGCACCTGGGCGCCACAGTCCAGTGGGGGTACAATAGTGTGTGTGGTTAGGAGGTCGTTACAGGGGTAGCGACGGTAACAAATGTTAACATGTTGAATAGATAAAGTCATAAATGGTTTTGAACAAAATATAGTTTGATTCTGTTGCTAAGAAATATAAGTATAAAGAAAACTAAGTAAAGAAATTTAAAATATTTGAAGCGTTTGCCATAATAGTTATATTTTGTTTGTTTAAGTAACAAAGATTATGAGCAGTTGTTGTTTTTGGAAATTAAAATTTTGTTTTGTGTTACGGGTAGTATAAGAATGTGTTTTCTTGTGGTGAGGATAAATAATGTTGAATGGAGTCAGAAAATTTTAATAAATGTAGGAATGTTGGAAAGGAGAAATGGATTTTTTCTGTCCTAAATCTTGTTTTTTTTTTATTTTTGAAAATTTTCTAATTAAGAGAACCAATGTCTAGGAACATAAACCAATGCATCTAAGGGGAGGCATATCAGTTGTGGATATGGGAGTAAATAAGGCCACCAGTTTGAATTTTTATATTTAATGTTTCAGAGTTCGACGGTGGTCCTGAGCTGGCCGGTGCGTCAGAGCAGGAGCGTTAAGTGCCTAATGGCCTTATGGTGTTGGGATCTCTCCTGAGAAGTCCAGTAAGGTCAGATGGTACGATCAGCATCATTGGGCCAAGGGTAAGTGATTATAATTTTTTGTTGTATAAACACTACAGGGGGTTGTGGTGACATATCTGGGCTGATCCCTTTAGAAAGTGTGAATGGGTCAATGAAAGTTTTTATGCTTCGGCATCAAACCTTTCATTGAGGGGGTTTTGTAACAGGACAAAAGCCTGTTGTCATAATTATGGTGTTCAAGAATTTTGCATTGTATTTTTTATGGCAATTATACACATAAAGCATGGTTAGGTCAATTTTCCCCATGTCTAAATGAACAACGCAGTTTCATCAGTACCAGTCAGCTCAAGGCCAAGGGCGTACGTGCAAAACAAAACATATTCAATGGTTGCATAGGTCGACAAAAGCAAGTTGTTATGACAAATTACGACACACGTCATAGCGATGACGAGGAACAATGCCGTCAGCCAGCTTAGACAAAGGGTTGATCACAATGAATTCCCACCACCTGTCGATAATACGACAAAGATGTCGGCCCACTCTGCAGAACTTTGTCATGGCGACAACACGTAAAATTTTCTCTGGCCCAAAAAAAGCCAGTTAAAGTGTTCATTTAAGTCAAAATGAATTAAAAAATCAATAGTGAGCAATTAACAGTGATCATTATGTAAATTCAGTGAAAGAACAGACGAAAAACAGACAGTACGACCAACAACTAAGTACGCCAACCAATGGCCAGATCATGGAGAACGTCTGAACTGCAGAACAACAACCTTCAGGAAAGTCCTAATTCTTATTAATATTACTATTTTATCAAAATTAGAGCTCTAAATAATAACAAATAAAATTTTAAATGCACCAAAAGTAGTATCTGTAACAATAGTATGTGAGAGAGAGAGCGAAAGAGAATGCCGGCTACCATTAGACTAGGCATTGGTTTATGTGGTATAAAAGGGGTTATACAAACAAAATGAATAAATAAGATCGCAATTGCAATATAAAATGTTTCTTTTGTACTATTATGTTCAAGTACGTAATATAGAAAACAATAACGATAATTGATGAGGAATAGCGGAACTGCATAGCCGCCATTTTGTGAAATATGATTCCATTTTGATCTAATTATTTTGTAACGTAATAAAGAGAGATATAGAGAATATTAAACTAGCGTTCTATCATAAACCAATGTGTATGAGTCGTTATTTCAATAACCCAGGCTGCTTCCGTCTCTCGTTTAACGATACCCTGGAACCCTTTTAAAATAAAATATCCAATGTTGACGATCTGAGCACGTGGCTACCGGAAGTATGGTGCATCAAACACGAGGTATGCAAATAAAATATAATTTGATGGTATGTATTCATAAATGTATTTATCATATGGTGAGAGAAGGTAACAACAGCTTAGTCCACAGGCGGATATCCCACAGGCCTTTGCCTCCACTAGACACATCTATTGTTGAAGGCTGACACATCTATTGTCCGGTGGCGGATCGGAGTTGCGCATTGTTTCTGCGTACCTCCAGCCTGGCCGGCGAACTCCACCTCTTCCCGAGGAGTGGTACGCCCTCTTCGACCTCCCCCTCTCAACCATTGTAGCCGGCAACTTAAACGCCAAACACCCATCATGGAACAGGCGCATTGTCAACGCCTATGGAAATTCTCTGTACAAGTTCATCTCTGATGACCCGGCACTTAATGTCATCGGCCCTGAAGACCCTACTTACTACTCCTTTACCAGTCACTGGCCAGACGTCCTTGACATAGTAGTTGTCAAGAACGTGGCCTGTCACATCGAGGTCTCGTCTGTGTCGGATCTCTCGTCCAATCACAATCCCCTTCTTATAACTGTCCGAGAGCTGTCGGCTTCACCCCGACCTCCCGCTCAGATTCTTAGGAGAGTCAACTGGTGAACTCTCTCGACGGTTACCACCTCTCCATGTGGACTCTATCGTCACTCATGACGATCTGGATCTCCGCACCACAAATCTTCAGGAGTTGGTCCAAAGTGTCATGGATCGACACACCTACGCACTCGAGGTGAACCATCGTAAATCGGCCCTTCCTCCGGAAGTACTCCACGCCATCTGGCTTCGGCACAAGCTCCGCCGCAGATGGCACAGGACCCTTGACCCAATTGTTAAGCGAAGATTTCAACAACAGACCCTTTACGTTCAGCAGCTTCTGCGGGACATAAACTCTGATCGATGGGACTCATACCTTGAGTCCCTTGAAGTCGACCACGCCTCCGTCTGGAGAGCAGCGAGTAGACTGACCCGCGAGAAGAGAACTCGCAACCCACTGGAAATTCTGAACAGGATTGTGTCTTCGGCAGAAGGCAAGGCTGAGGTCTTCGCCGACTGCATGGAGTTACAATTTACTGTTCATCGAGGTGTCTCGGACCCTGCCCACTCGGCAGAAGTCCGGGACTTCCTATCTGCATATTTCACTCACCCTCCCGCTGGCCCAGACCTCCCGTTCGACAGGGACGAACTCGTTTCGTCTATCTGCGGACTAAACCGCCATCGCGCCCTCGGTCCTGACCGGATCGGGGACGCTTCACTATAATATCTCCCGGCATCAGGCGTTGGCCTCGTGCTCGAGCTGTTCAACTCCTGCCTCTGGCTACAGTACTTTCCCCGCCTGTGGAAAACTCCCACCATCATAATGACATCCAAACCCCGGAAGCTTCCTGAAAGCTATCTGCCTATCTCTCTCTTGCCAGTTATCTCGAAGGTGTTCGAGGGTCTCCTGCTGGCCCGCATCTCGCTGTTATTGGATAATTTTATCCGTAACAAACAGTTTGGGTTTCGCAGGGAGCACTCGACCACCCTTCAACTCGTCCGTGTGATTACGCAACTGTCTGATGCCACCAACAGGCGAGCGGCTACGGCCGCCATACTGTTGGATGTGAGCAAGGCCTTCGATAAAGTCTGGCACGAAGCTCTTCTCTTCAAACTTGCCAATTCCCCCATACCATCACCCATAGTGTTTTTCCTCCGGTCGTATCTTAGCAACCAAACCTTCAGGGTGAGCGTTGATGGAATCTGCTCTGCAGTTCGTCCCGTCGCTGCCAGCGTACCCCAGGGATCTGTCCTCGGCCCCGTTCTGTACCTTATTACATGAACGACCTGCCTGTATTGCCCGGTGTCACGTTGTCTTTGTTCGCTAACAATGGTATGTATCACTGCAGCTCCCTGTCCCCGCGTTTTGCGAGTACAAAGCTGCAGCGTCAGTTGGACCAGCTTCTGGCCTGGCTATGGAAACGGCGGGTGACGATCAACACAGAGAAATCCAAGGCGATCTGTTTCACCCGTAAGTCCATCTCCCAATGCCAGCCCCTCTCTCTGGAATGGAGGCCTATTGCCTACAAAGAGTCGGTGAAGTATCTAGGCGTTCGGCTCGACCGGCGTCTTTGCTTCAACACCCACGTGACTGATACTCTCTCCAAGGCTCGCGGCGTCTGAGTCAAACTTTATCCATAACTCGCGTGCCACAGCCCCCTGGCGCTGCGCATAAAGTCACCCTCTATCTTTTGTTTCTTCGGTCTGTATTGACCTATGGGGCACCTGCTTGGTGGTCACTTATCTCTGCCACCAACAGGCGTAGGCTGGAAAGTTTACAATCCAGAACCCTCCGTTCCTTGTCGGGATCTCCTTGGTTTGTGATAAATAGTGTAATTCGAGGAGGTCTTCGAGTTCCTACTCTCTCTGCCTTTGTCTGGTCGTTAGCTGCAACTCTCTTTGCCGTAGCTGAGACCTCTTCCTTCCCTTACCTAAGGACCATCCGCAACACAAACCGCCTCCCCCTGTCTGAGTCAAACGCCCTAGGGCGATTCTCGATGACCCTCCATAAATGTAAATTAAATTAAATTAAACAAGATCTATAACATCTGACCCTGCCCCAGAGTTTACCTGCAAAGGTGTTTCCTTCTTCCCTTCCTAGTACTCTGACCACGCTGATTGCCGCTGCTACACGCTATCACTGGCACGGAGGTTCTCTGCCTCTCGGGGAGCGACCGACGCCTCAAGGCGTCTGCACGCTGGACTGGGGACGGGTGACATGTGTCTTTACTGTCACCTGAACCCGATCATGCGGCAGTGCCCCAACGATTTGCAAAACTTTTAAAATTAAATAAAAAGAAAACTTTCTGCTCTGCCTTCTCAGTTAACTGGTTGGCGGTTGTCCATTCCAGTTTTAGGCCTCAGCCGAATGAACCAGAACTATGTCTATCGACAGACAGCCATTTGGCTCGACCCAGATGCTGCAATCATGCACCGGGTGCAAAGACGCCCTGCTACTAGAGTGCTATGCCGATTCATAGTGATTGCAGCATGCTTCTGAATCAGTGCGTGCTCAGCTACGGCAGACTTTTCTGGTTGTCCCATTCTACAGTAACGGCTATGTTCATTCACGCGTGTGCGGATGCTGCGCTTTGTGGTTCCAATATACACCTGGCCGCACGAGCAGGGAACTCTGTACACTCTGCATGACGACAGCGGGTCTCGGACGTCTTTCGCCGGCCTTAAGAACTGGTGTATCTTTCTTGTCGACTTGAATATTGATCTAACGCCGTGCCGACTGAGCAGCCTACCAATGCGGTCCGTCACCCCAAGGGATGTAGGGCGACACTGCGAAACCGACGGTCTCCCGTGACACCACCTCCGGCCTGGTTGTTCTTCTCGGCGGTCGCACGTCTCACCTCCCCGACGGAATAGCCATTCGCCTGCAGCGCTAGTTCGAGGTGGTGCAGTTCCTCGTCGAGGTACCGGGGCTCGCATATCCTCCTAGGGTCGCATGTCCATCAGGGTCTTCAACACCGCCCTCTTCTGGCTTGGATGGTGGTTAGACTGTTTATGGAGATAGTGGGTGGTGTGCATCGGTTTTCTATCAACATTGTGTCCGAGGCTGACATCGGTCCTTCTAAGGACCAAAACGTCCAGAAAGGCCAGCTGATTGTCGGTCTCCCTCTCCATGGCTCCAGATAACAAAGATGTCATCAACATACCGGAACCAGCACCTCGGCTTCAACGGGAAAGATGTAATTGGCCACTGCTCGAACCTTTCCATATAAAAGTTCACCACCACAGGACTGAGTGGACTCCCCATGGCCACACCATCAATCATTTCAAAGAATTCCCCACTGTACGGAAAATAGGTCGTTTTTAGAACATGCTGGAAAAGCGCTGTAATGTTTGCTGGAAAAAGGTTCGCTAAGTGGCCAAGGACATCATCCAAATGAAATTAAAAAATAACATCTTTACACCAAAAGCCAATCGCATATATTGACGTGCGGAGCAGGCAATGTTACGCGAACGTATCCACCAGATCAGGAAGGATCTGGCTGACAACAATATGAAATTGTTCCGTCTACATCTGGAATTAAGCACTGTGTTATCACCTGGCCACTGGGATCTGGTGGATAGCCTAAGTTCCAGCGCTTCCGAGGCCGTTCGTGAGAGTGTTCAATCGCGCCATGAGAACAAGTACTGGAGAGATAGCCCCGAGGAGAACAACCAGGGACATCAGTGACGCAGCTTAGAGACGGACAGGACAGTGGTGAATTTGTCGGACTGCCAGCTTACCACCATCAAAACTGCAGTCCTGGCGAGGGGGGAGAAGTTTGCAGTGGCCCCTAAGAAGATTCCAGTGGAGGACATCATTGCCAACGTTGAAGCTGGAGTGCGGCGGCAGCCGTGTGAACAGGCAGATGAAGTCAGGATCGAACGTTTGAGGATCCTGGCAAGAGCAAAACCGTCGCGATGCAACATACGAGTGGGTGAGCTGGAGGCACTAAGGACATTAAGGTGGGATGAATCTCTCATCATATTACCGGCGGATAAGGGGAGCGCTACAGTTGTACTGAGCACCGAGGACTACCAAAGGAAGATCGGAGAGCTTCTGGACCCAGAAACCAACAAAAAATTGTGAAGAGACCCGACTGCAGTGGTCGTGAAAAGGACCGATTTTCTAGTTAAGCAGTCTTCCTTGGAGCCTGAACTGAAGGCAGCCGTCCGGTGTTCGGAAGCCCTTCCACCTAGGCTTTATGGGCTCCCCAAGATCCACAAGCCGGATGTCCCGCTCAGACCGATCATCAGCGCCATAGGGTCTCCAACCTACTATCTGGCTAAACACCTGACCGAGCTTCTCCGGCCACATATAAGAGGTACATAGTCATATGTTAAGGATTTGACCCATTTTCTTAAAAAGCTCGGTGGGTTATCGTTGCAGCCTGGAGACATAATGGTTAGCTTTGATGTGGTTTCGTTGTTCACCATGGTGCCCGAGGATGATGTTCTTGGCCACTTAGTGAACCTTTTTCCGGCCGACATTACATCGCTTTTCCGGCATGTTCTAAAAACGACCTATTTTCAGTACAGCGGGGAATTCTTTGAAATGATTGATGGTGTGGCCATGGGGAGTCCACTCAGTCCTGTGGTGAACTTTTATATGGAAAGGTCCAAGCAGCGGGCAATTTCATCTTTCCCGTTGAAGCCGAGGTGCTGGTTCCGGTATGTTGATGACACCTTTGTTATCTGGAGCCATGGAGAGGAAGAGCACGGCAAGTTCTTGGCACAGCTCAATCAGGTTCACCCACGGATACAGTTCACCGTTGAGAGGATGACCGACAATCAGCTGGCTTTTCTGGACGTTATGGTCCTTAGAAGGACCGATGGCAGCCTCGGACATAATGTTGATAGAAAACTAACGCACACCAACTGCTATGTCTATAAACAGTCGAACCACCGTCCAAGGCAGAAGAGGGCGGTGGTGAAGACCCTGGTGGACTGGGCTAGGAGGATATGCGAGCCTCGGTACCTCGACGAGGAACTGCGCCACCTCGAACTAGCACTGCAAGCCAATGGCTATTCCGTCGGGGAGGTGAGACGTGCGGTCTGGCCAAGAAGAACAACCAGGCCGGACGTGGTGTCACGGGAGACCGTCGGTTTCACGGCGTTGCCCTACATCCATGGGGTGACGGACCGCATTGGTAGGCTGCTCAGTCGGCATGGCTTGAGACCAATATTCAAGCCGACAAGAAAGATCCACCAGTTCTTGAGGCTTGCAAAGGACATCTGAGACCCGCTGTCGTCGTGCAGAGTATACGGAGTTCCCTGCTCGTGCGGCCAGGTGTACATTGGAAGCACGAAGCGCAGTGTCCGCACACATGTGGGTGAACATAGCCGTTACTGTAGATTGGGACAGCCGGAGAAGTCTGCCGTAGCTGAGCACGCGCTCGCCAATGCCGACCATCGGATCCTCTTCGATGAGACGAGGCTCTTGTCGGCGGCGAGTTATTACTTCCCTCGTCTTCATATGGAGTCCGTCTTGATTCAGAAGCATGCTGCAATCGCTATGAATCGGTGGGGCGAAAGCATTGCACAAAGTATTTTATGGCAAGGCGCGATGCGAGCCTCTCACACACATTCTTTTTTCTGATTAGCCGATGATGCAGTTTTTACCTGTGCGGGGGTTGCAATTAGTAAACAATTAGCACAGGTAGCATCGCGGGAAATCATGAGCCTTCACCACAGTATACCGGGGAAAACAATTGGCGAGTACCTCATGGCATAGCGTGGTGCGAGCCAATCATACACCTCTTTATTGTGATTGGCTCATGGTGCAGTCTCTACCTATGCACTATTTGGATTGGCTGATGGTGTCATTTTTACCTGTACGTAGGACTTTGTTGAATTTATAAGTACAGGTAGCATGGTGGGACATCTTCAGCCTTTACCACTGTACTGTGGGCCTGATGTGAACACCCTACGTTCAGGATTTTTTTAAATTCCACTGATGATGGCAGCCATTGGAGCAGCTGAAACGTTTGGTTTGTCATTAAACCATAGACCACGGCCAAACAGCCCGGAAAACTCGTCTTATACAACTGACACAGGCCGTGAAAGCCTTAGGACAATTTTAGTTTCTGTTAAATTTTACATATCCTATGCTGCTCATTCTGGCTGTACTGTATTGTTCCTTATTATAGAAAGTAATGGAGTATGTCTGAAGTGAACTGTATACAAATTGTTCACCACTTTTAAATTGTCTTTCCATACCACCTTAACAGGATAATAAATCATTTGAATTGGGGCATAACATTGTCACCAAGGAGCAACATGTTATGGAGAGAGGAGGGAGTTGCATTGACCTCACCCTTGTTCACATTAACTGTTATTTGTTCCTGATGAAAGTCAACATATACACACCAGTGTCATCCCAAAACACACAGAAAGACTTTACCCACATACTGACCTGCTTCAACTCTAGGTATAATGATGCATGCATGACTTATCACAGACAGGGACAGAATTAAAAAGTTCATCCTTTCCTGCTTCATTCTTTTTATGAACATTTCAATATAAGCAGGCATGCAATTTTTTTTTTGTAAAACTTCAACTCACCCTGAACGACAGGTTTTACAAACTCAACCTCATTTCCTCAACGATTTTGCTATCTGATGTGAATCATCATCACACATCTGATGTGTGATGTGATGTGAGTCATCTGATGTGAATTTGGTTTTGGAGTGACAGATGTTTTAGTTTTTTTTTAGCAATACCAGTGAATGGTACATTTTAAAACACTAGAATCTTCAATAACACTGACATCATTTTTTAAAGTGTTCATCTAAACATCACAAAATCTTGGCTATTTCACACATTTCTTCATAAAAATCTAGATTACATACCAGCCAACTCTTACGACTTTAAATCAAAACACAACTGATTTACAATTAAGTATGTCTAATTACACGAAGTATTACAGAAACATGTGTTTTAAATGTGTAGGCCTACATAAATTACCTGAAGATTAACTTCACTGTAGTTTATGCCCCATTAAGTTTTCCAAAACTCTGACTTACAAACAAGGCAAAACACATATTCTTCTTGTGATGGTTTAACCAAACACAACCACTAAGCTGAATGTCTATTTCTATGGTTTTGACACTTTTTGCTTCCTAAACAGCTTATCTTCTTTGAAACATTATTACACTTGTACAGAATGTACCCATGATTACAGTACCATGATTATAGTCCAGCCCGAACAATTATCTCACTAATTTTTTGGAGTGTGTTCATTACACAATACAACAACTACTAAATGTTTTGCAATAATTCACCATGAAAACTCTAAAGCAGTACTAATAACTCATAAACTTGAGGAACTACCATCGATAGGAATGAATACTATGTAGGAATACATCTTAAAATACATAGTGCCAACTGACAACATAGGATGACTATTAGAGCCATTTTTTAAAGTCAGTTTAAAAAAATTAATTTCCACAAAAGTTAGTTGCCTTTTATGAAATTATCCCTCCCACAGAAGTTGGTTCAGTGTACAGAGGCAGGTGAACATTTCTCTCTTTTCTCCAAAAATATAAGAGAGAGAGGGGGGAGAGTTGAGAACATAAAAGACACTTTTGGTATTACTTGTCCGCGGATTTACATGAAAGAATGACAGTACTTAAATGGTGGTACCTGGGCATATCCACTTTGAAAACTATCAGTTTGTGGAGAAAAACAAGAACAAGGTGATACACCTATGCAGACAAATTAATAACGACTATTGCTACATTTTAACACAAGAATATGTAACGGGGCAAAATGGGATGATAGGTTTAACTTTAATTGTGAATACGACGCAGTGTAGTTACCCATACAAGGCCTCTATCTGTAACAATAGACATTCCTGTTAGGTAACGCCCATCTGCATGTTGGTCCCAAAAATCTGTCAACAAGCACTGCTAGCAGGTACTCTGGAATGCGAGAGAGCGCGGAAGTGCCTGTCCATACAGTTGAATTATCATGTACACGAATAGTTGATCAGTTACAGTGGATGTACTATAACCAGTGTTAAATATTTGTCATGTCACGTGGTCCCTCTGGGAGCCAATCACATACCAAGTTGCCGTGCATGAAAAAGTTTTTGGCCATCTTGGAAAGACAGTTGGCGTCTGTTGTCTTACTACAGCTGCGGCTCGCGGGCGGTTCAGCATAAAGGCTCGCAAGCCGAAAATTTCATAAAATCGGTAGAAAATGTGAAATAACTCGAGTAAAACAGTGCAGAATTTAACAGTTTAATGCAGTGAACGAAATTGAACAATGCAAGAATAATTCGGACAACTAGTGACCAAAAAACCTGTGGAGATCAACAAGTGACCTGCAGAGACACCATGAGTTAAGTAACCGACGACCAACTCATTATGTAACAAATTTAAATTAAAAGACCTCTATATTATGGGGGAATACTTAAATGTATATGAATGAGAGAATGGGTAAGATGCTGGGTCGCCTTTGTTATAAATTAAGTTAAGTAATTGACTGTGTTCAATATAATAAAAGAGAATATTAAATTTTGTTTGTACTTGTTACATGAGGATATGGCCTCAATATTAAAATTTGTTTTGAATTAAATTCTGAAGGAAGTAAATCACGAAAACTAAAAGAATATGTTTAATAAAATTTGAATGAGTTAACCGTAAATGAGCGTAGTTATTGAAAGACGTAACCCTAAATCACATTTATAGTCCACAGGTTCGTGTGCCGGACCCTGGACGACACAAGGTAAGCAAGGATGAGTTTGTATTAATAGTTATTATGTGGTAAGAGTTTGTAATATTGCATTGGCGCCACGAACTTGGACTGTTTATAAAATAATTTATATAAACCACACCTACGAGTGAATATAAGCGTGATTTGGGAGTACGTATAAATTACGTACAGGTTATGATGTACATACTATAGTTACGTAATACTTATAATATTAACGAATACTCAGTACGTGTAAGATTACATTTTTTGTAAGATTAAAAATCATAAAGAATATAAAAAATGGATACGAATGAGATTGAAGTTGAAATGAGCGAATCAGCTGTCATAAGTGGCCTGGGAGTTCATTCAACTACGAATGCAGGTCAAGACGATAAAACCATGAATGTAAGTGTTACAAATGAAACAGATAGTCCAGAGGATTCGGGAGTTCAGTTAATTCCAACCTCAACAAAATGTAGTAGTAAATTCGATAATGATATAATGAGTTTTTTACAACAACAGTTTAACATAATAAATTGTTGTTTTTATGTCAATGATAATAAAATGGATGAACATAATAATAAATTCGATCAAATAAATAATAAATTTGATGAACAAAAGAGTAGTTTTGATGCTAGATTTGATGAACAGAATGACAAGATTAAGAATAATTTTAGTGAAAAGTTGAATGAGATCAGAGATGAAATAAAACAACAGAATTTTGATTTTAATAAGCATATTAAGGAAATTAATATACGATGTGACAGTATGAACTAACAAATATTAGAATCAATAAGCAACAATTGCAAGGAGAAGATTAACGAAATGAATAAAAGATTAGACAGTTAAATAAATCAGATAATGAATAAGAAGGTAAGTGACAGTGGTAGTAATATGACGAAAAATAGTGAAGAAATAATTAATAACAAGGTAAGTGGTAATTATGGTAGTGAGTCTAATATTGAAGTAAAAGGTGAGAATAACAGTGATATAATTAAAAATGTGGTGCTAGAGAGTACAGTGGTTAATATTGAGAGTGATAAGGAAGATTTTGTTGAAGTAGAATTTAGTAACGAAGTGTTAGCGAGTGCTGATGAGGTTGGGAGAGTGTGTGAAGAGAGGTTAGGTGGGCAAAGGGCAGATTTTCCCCAAGTATATGGTGAAACAGAGTTTTCACAAGTGTTTTATGAGGACAGAGTTTCCTCCAGTAGTTGTGTGGAAGACAAGGTGTCTTCAAATAGTCCCTTAATTTTTTGTGGTGTTCTTGGAAGAGCCAAGAAGTATAGTACGTTTGTTGTGCCCTTTGCATGTAGTGAAGTAGTTCAGGAGGGTTGTGACAGGTGTTATGATGATGAGAGACATTTTGAGAGAGAGAGAATGATAGAGATATTCACGTTAAGTAGAAGTTATAAAGAGTTGATAGAGGTTATAATTGAAGAAAATAGACGATATTGTCGACTTACCTTGTGAAATAGATATTGATGATTATTTTGATGATACGTGGTAGATGATAAGCACTTATCTTATGATGTGATGGATATAGTAGAAGAATATGATAAAATAACTTACCTGATGTTGACCAAAAATACTAAGCGTGACTGGACCAAAAATACCAGAGTAAACGATTTTTATGAGTTAATAGGGGAGAATAATCTGGTGCATTATTCTTGTGATAGAGGGGATAAATTAATATTCAAGGGTTATTATATAAATCATAATAATGATAGGAGTATAATTAAAGATGTGTAAAGGTATCTCCTTCTACCCTTTATAATTACATATAATACACTCATCAAAAAATACTCACCGCTGCCAGAATTTTACTTACCGTCATGGTCCCCGTAAAACTTACCTTTAAAAATTACCCAAGGTCGCCACGATATTTTCTGGTTTAATATCGAAACAATTCTACACACTTGCCCTTATAAAAATCCCGCTATCTGACTATAATACAACTCAGAAAAATCCCAAAGAACGTTAGACGAGGTTTTCAGCACAGAAAACTAGGAAATGGTTATGGCGTAATGACTTACTCTAACACATACTTTATATTAAATAAAATCTGAATTTATTTTAAGGTGAAATTTTATGAATTAATAAAATAAACATTTCTTAATCAACTAGCTTCTAACAAACTATTATGAACCAGTACTAAATTTTTTCCCTTAGAGATCTCGTTTGAAATTTAACACTTTATACATAACAAAGGAAATTACTAAAAATGGTGTTTGATTTTATTCAATTGATTATGTTCTTAAGTTTGCTACTCATCTGGTCAATGCAATCCACAATTTCCGCCACCACGTGTTACGCACTTTTTGTTTGTAGAACACTCCGAAAACTGATTTTATACTGTTTAACTTGGATTATTTTCTCAATCACAAATGTTAAGGCTGTTTCACAAATGACAGCACTATTCTTTTCAATCGGTCAGCTTACATTGTTCGCAAGCACATTTTTTTGGCAAACTGCGCGTTAACACTTTACTTGATAGGCCGATTAGATTATTTTCGGCCTATCTTGCGCCCGAGGCCACTGTTTAATTTTACATTACAACTTTACTGTCTGATGCTGGCTGTCTGTTGTTCACTCTCTACTGACACACAGCAGACTGTGTCACAAAGCTGCTGCTATGTGATTACGCAATGCGTCTGGCAGTTGTTTTGTCTGACTGTATGTGTGTTGCATTGCTGTACTGGAGGCTCCTTACAGGTGAAAGTTTGGCAATTTGGAAAGTGCTTAAACTGATGATTTGAATTAATATGAAATTAAACTGGGGTGGCTCACAATTCCGTACCGTCACAGATGATAATTGTTATATAAAAGTAAGACTAATTTATGATGATGGGGGTTAGAGATAAACAATGAATGGACATTTTATTATTTTAGTTTATGGTGATGACCTGGCTAACTTATGAAATGAGGTGTGGTAAACAGAAAAATAATGACAAAAAAAATTATAAATAAATTTATAGTGAAATTAATTGTGTTTGTGTTGTAAAATGTATTTTATGTAAACAATGTGTGTATGTAGTAGGAATTGATTGATTAATAATAATAATAATAATAATAATAATATTATATTAAACTAAACAAAAAATGAGGATAATTATGAAGATGGAAATAAAGGAATTGTAATTGTTTTGGAATAAGGTAATTCAAGTAATGTTGTGTTTAAATAACTGATTGAACTAAAATAAATTATGGATGAATTGATTGATTTAAATGTGGTAGAAATAAATTTTGATAATGAATTTAAATGATGTTGCTGAGATTTGAACCTGATAATAAATAGTAAATAAATGTAAAATGTGTTTAGTTGTGGAGTCATATGATTGTTATAATGTTTCAGAAAGTACATATGGGTATTATATATTTGTTGTAATGAATGATTATAATTTTGTATCTATGACGGGAATCATGTGTTTATTCAATTGAGTGATGTAATGTAAGTATGAAGTTTATAATGGAATTGAAATAAAGTAAAATGTTTAATATTTGAATAATAAATTTTAAATGAGTTTCAAATGTTTAAATTAAATGATGAAATTAATTTGAGGTAGTTATGAGTTTTCTAATGTAATTTTCAATGGTTAACTTAATGTAAAATGTTGTAAAAGATAGAGTTGGGGTGATAATAATTATTTCAATAAGGCATTAAGACAGTCAAAGTTAATTTTAAAAGGGTGATACACCCGTTTTAAAGTTGTAATTATGTAATAAGTTATTATTATATCTGAAATTTAAATGTAAGGCCGAAGCAAGGACAGGAGATGCCAAAATTCCTCCCTAATTTCAGTCCTTGTGGAAGCAACTGGGCGCTACAGTCCAGGGGGAGCCATAGTGTGTGTGTGTGTGGAGGAAGGTTACTAAGGGTAGTAACGCATTAAAATCTTAAACTGAAGTATGTTAATGAGCTGATGAGATAGCTAAATGATTGTATTTTGAGTTAAGAAATATTATGACAATGGAAGATGATTAACGTTTTCAAGTAGATAATTTGTTCAGAAGTAGTTGATTTAAATATGTTTTGCTCTATATGATAATTTTATAGATGAATTTACTGGTTTGAAAGATTAATTCTAGGAGGGAAGGTGTTTATATGTTTTATTATGTTGTACTATGTTAGAGTGTAGGAATTATAAACATGTGTTATGTATTTTACATTGTATAATTTTCTGTGGTGTGTCTAGGATAAGGTCATTCACCTGACCATGAGACATCAGCTGATGACTGGTGCGGATTGTAGAATGTTTAGTGTCATCAATTCATATGTTCTTTGAGTAATTAATTTAATTTAATAATTTGTTTCTTTTATTAATTATCAAAGTAGATATTTTTGGAAATTAATTTTTTTGAAAAAAAAAAACAAAAAAAAATTTTTTTGTTCGTTGCAGTAAAGAATTTTATTTTAAATTTTAATGTTCACTATAGGTAGAGAAGGCGTCAGCTGATTCATGATGTTTATCTTATGTTATCTTTTGTAATCAAGCGTAGTAATATTTGAATTTATGATAGAAGTAAGTTGTTTATTTTTATTTGTTTATTATAATTGTGAGCATTTAGTTAATAAGAATGATAAAGTACTAATAGATAAATAACAGATAAATAAATGATAAAAAATTAAAAGATTTTGGAAATTTTTGGAAAGATTTAAAATTTGCGATGAAATTAATTAATGGAAAGAGATGATGTAAATTAACGTCAATGTGAATCTTTGGTAAGGGACGTAGGTTAATTTCACTATTTGAACAAAATTTAAATAATTTAATTTGATTTGAAACAGTAATGCCAAACAAATAATTAAAGATTGAAAAAGGGGAATGAATTTTGTGTAGAAGCAAATATAAAATGCTTGTGAATTTTACTTTAATAATTAATATGTGGAGATAGTGTGTAGTCTGGTAATGAATATGTGTACGCACCCAGTATTTTGCTAAAGGCAATCCAGTATGTATGTAAGGGGATACATATCGGTTGAGGATCTGGTATGGTATAAGGCCAGATATGGAATTTTATTTGGAATGTTACAAGGTAAGGTGGTCCTGTGGTGAGTGCCTGTCCGATTTTACGGTGTTGGGATCTCGAACAGAGAAGTCCAGTAATGTCGTTCAGGTGCAGCCATAGTCGCCGAGCTAGGGGGGTAGTTTACCCATGATGTATTAAGGAATAATGGGGGGTTGTTGGCGCCATATCCTCACTGATCCTCTTAGGTTTTAGCAATGAGTTTTTCTGTTTCGGCAGAAAACCTCTCATTGGGGGTATTGTAACGGGGCAAAATGGGATGATAGGTTTAACTTTAATTATGAATACGACGCAGTGTAGTTACCCACACAAGGCCTCCGTCTGTAACAATAGACATTCCTGTTAGGTAACGCCCATCCGCATGTTGGTCCAGAAAATCTGTCAACAAGCACTGCTACCAGGTACTCTGGAATGCGAGAGAGCGCGGAAGTGCCTGTACATACAGTTGAATTATCACGTACACGGCTAGTTGATCAGTTACAGTGGATGTACTATAACCAGTGTTAAATATTTGTCGTGTCACGTGGTCCCTCTGGGAGCCAATCACATACCAAGTTGTCGTGCATGAAAAAGTTTTTAGCCATCTTGGAAAGACAGTTGGCGTCTGTTGTCTTACTACAGCTGTGGCTCGTGGGCGGTTCAGCATAAAGGCTCACGAGCCGAAAATTTCATAAAATCGGTAGAAAATGTGAAATAACTCAAGTAAAACAGTGCAGAATTTAACAGTTTTATGCAGTGAACGAAACTGAACAATGCAAGAATAATTTGGAAAACTACTGAACCAAAAAACTTGTGGAGATCAACAAGTGACCTGCAGAGACGCCGTGAGTTAAGTAACCGACGACCAATTCATTATGTAACACATTTTAAATTAAAAGAGCTCTATATTATGGGGGAAAACTTAAATGTGTATGCATGAGAAAATGGGTAAGATGCTGGGTCGCCTTTGTTATAAATTAAGTTAAGTAATTGTCTGTGTTCAATATAATAAAAGAGAATATTAAATTTTATTTGTACTTGTTACAAATGGCCTCAATATTAAAATTTGTTTGGAATTAAATTCTGAAGGAAGGAAGTCATGAAAACTAAAAGAATATGTTTAATAAAATTTAAATGAGTCAACCGTAAATGAGTGTAGTTATTGAAAGACGTAACCCTAAATCACGTTTATAGTCCATAGGTTCGTGTGAAGGACTCTGACCTGTAAAAGGTAAGTAAAGTGTGTTTTATTATTAATTAAAAAGTGGTAAAGAGTTAGTACTATAACAAATATACACAGATATTACCAGAAAAATCCTATTAAAAACTGAACGTAGTGGACATTAAAACTGATAATAATTTATTCTGTGTGATGTGGTGTGTGTGTATATAAATATATTTCATAATTCTAATGTTACACACAAGTCACATTTTTACCTGTCTGCTTCCTCTTTGGAAACTGCCTGGAAAAAATACATCTTCTTTGTGTGGAACATTTTAAATATTTTTTCTTTGTCTGCAACAGATTCACCTTTATATTCTAGGACCTGAAATAAAAAGTAATAAACATGATATAAATCGTTATTTGAAGAAATTAATTTTTTTCTTGATTCAAGTACTTGTTGACCATCAAATGCATTTAATGCTTGATCAGATGACAAAAGAGTAGTTCTGATGTGATGTGCATTATTAGCAAAGACTAACTTACATCTGTGGTAATTGTAAAAATTTTCTGAATAATTTTAATGATGAAGGGTTTGTGAGGATCGGTCAAAAAAGTATAACACAAATTTTAAATTATTTGTATTGACGTTTCGACAATATTTATTGTCATCATCAGGAACTGTGTACGGATACAAGAGAAAATATTAAACACAACAGATAAATTAGTTGTGTGAATGTGTCTGTGTATGTGTGAAGGAGATGAAACAGTTTTACATCATCAAAATAATTGCATTATTACACACATTGTTTTCCTTAAATACATCGAAAAAATTATAATACCACAGAACATAATTTATACACTATTACAATTTAAATGACTGAGAATGTAAAAGTTCCTTAATGGTATTAGTAATTAATTATAAAACCAGTAATCAACAATTACATATTAGAATTGGCGCAGAAAACATTTCTAAATATACATGACTACTGTACATATAACATAGTAAAACATATTATAGGTGAATACAGGTTGTAGGAATGTTCAATTATGTATATTATTAACAGTTATTTTTATCATGTTTCACTCACTACTGATATTGAAAAACATCGTCAATCATTTAGAGAACTCTGTACACAATAACTGTAGAGACTTACCAACTTAAATAAGAGAATTTTCAAAATATTACAACACAAGTTTATGGTTAACCAACCTATCAAATGAAAATGGTTATTACTAAAAATCATATTGTTGTAAATTATTATTTACTGAGAACGCGGTGTATACAGAGTACTATAGAATACTGTAAAATTATGTATATGTCAATACACTAAAAACTCGTTTATCCGAATCATGTTTATCTGAAAATCTGGTTTATCCGAAACAATTTTTAGTAAATTTTAAAAATACACAAAAGCATTATCTTGCAGAACTTCTAACAATTAAACGACTTTGAGATCGGGCAGCCAGCAAATGAGCTTCAAAGCTTAGGCAAAAAACTATGATTGATTACTGTACGAACAGGCAATAGGACTGTTCCAGTACTGTAGAAACTATAATTTACAGTGCGGCGTCGTTTTATAGTTTATTGTGTCATATTCACTGTAAGTAACTTTTAAATAAAGTAACTGTAAAGTTACATATGTATTATTATTTAAATAGAAGTTTCGATTTATCTGAAATTTCGTTTATCGAAAATGGGCGTGGTCCCATCAAATTTGGATAAACGAGTTTTTAGTGTACGTAAACACTCTCTCTCTCTCTCTCTCTCTCTCTCTCTCAATGTCTCTCACTCACTGACATTATAAAATATAAATAATGTCATGTTTACCTTTGTAATTGTATACCCAGGTACCGGAGTTGCTGTAACAGCACTGTGATCTATATGTGAACGGAATGAATACAGTACAAAATCATTATGAAGGGCAAACCATCTGCGCTGCCATGATTTGCCTCTTGCTTTCAGTTGCAAATACCCACTTATAACGCTTGGAGCATCTGCTGCCACCTTAACAATAGTAACAGTTTTTCAAGTAAAAACAACAAAAATGATTTATTCACTCATGCTCACACATAAGCACATATATTAACAAACATATACATTTCAAAATATATTATAGATTTCAAAATATATTATACATTTCATAGAAAGATGGATATTTTTATTTCTTCATTATACATTCTATTAGTACGAACCATCATCTGATTATGAAATCAGTCCAAGATCAATGATTTACATTGTTAAAATATGAAAAATGAAGGATTATAAAAATCCTTATATGTCTGATATGTCATCATCATCATCATTGTAGGGGCGGATGTCTAAATCCCCCCCCCCACAAATGCCCACTCAGAGAAAATTTTTGTTTTTTTGTGTCTGTGAATATGATAAAAAATTCATACATTATGCTTGTCCACTGTTTTATTCTAAAATTACTTTAAACTGTAACTGTACCTTACCAGCATGTTAATTTTTGTTTGATACATACCATACAAACACTAGTGCCTGTCTTTTAAACTGTAAGTGAATATTATTAAAAGAGAAATGAAATGACAAACACAGATATACGAACTAAAGTACAGTATTCCAACACAGAATACAATTATGTTACACTGATCGAATGGTCATTTGTCACTTGGTAGAACATTTTATTAATAAATGAACACTTGGTATAGTTCTACAGATAATTTTTATTTTCCTGACACTTCTTTCACCAGTTACGGCAGCTTCAGAGGTTAGATTTGAACGGTTGAATTCAAATTATTTATTATCTGTATAATTATACCAAGTGTTTATTTATTAAATTCATGTATTAACAATTATGTTAGATAAAAATTGTTACCTTATTGCCTGAGCTAGCTGTCGCTCATTGCGAGCTTCATCAATGTTGCTAGGAGCACTGTCCGTTCTGTTTTTGGAGAAGGCATCATCATTTCAAAGACTGCTGTTGTGTGTGTATTGAGTAATGTGTTCAAATACACATAACAACAATCTTGCGATTGATGGGACCATTTCCAATTACAGAACAGACAGCGCTCCTAGTGGCTGCCTCTGAGAAGCTTACAATGAGCAAATCCTAGCTCAGGCAATATGAAGAAATAATTTAAAGTAATTGTGTTCCGCATTGGAACATTGTTTTTTAGTTCCTAGTTACACTTGGACACATCATGAAAAAAACAGACATAATGTCATACTTGAATGCCATTAAATTTATTGTGTTGATAGTAACAAACTGTATTTGTGCCTTCATTCATTCCTGTCATTTATACTTTAGGCCTTTAAAGAAGGGTCCAACTTTCCACAATTCTCCGCTCCCAAATTACTTGCTGGATCCGCCCCTGGTATGATATTTTGTTAATTAGCAGGTCTCGTACACAACTGTTTCTCCAAGATCTGTTGTTTAGTTCTCTTACATTCCCTCTCTTAATATCTTCCATTATTGTTAACTCTTCTTTCTTTTCTCCCTTATAACAAGTCCTAATGTCAGATCTATCCTTATTCTGACCAGAGTCTCTCCCATGCATCCTTCAACATCTTGTAAAGCCTTTCTCCTAAATTCTCTAGCATGTAAATTTATGAAGTTGTGATATCTGAATGAACTGCACTGGATGAGTGACTTATGTCTTATCGTCTATAATAATAAATCTGTAGAGGGAAAAGTTTGACCGCGCTCATCTGGGAAACTACTCGGATGATCTGAACTTTGCAGGCTTACAGTGGCTACTTTGAAGAAGGTTTTAGGCTTGCTTCATTTCGATATCTCAAAAAAGAAGCCAAGTCAGACAAAGTAGAAAAATAATGTATCTCAGCAGAAATGGTTATAAGTTTAAGTCCCAGCAAGATATTCAATATTGTTAATATACAATCACAATGCACTGTTTACATATGCAAACTATGCTGCATCTTTGGTCCTGTCTCCCATCCCTACCCGTTACTCAATTTATTAGGAGTAGGGAGTACTTTATTATAAGTGAATGGGAGATTAGTGCTGGAAGGGAGAGCTGATTTTAATGTTTATTCTCTAAGTATTTCTTATTCGTTTGATGGGTAAATATTATGCTTTTCATTACTTTTGTTGGCTGTGTTAATTGGTAAGTCAAATAACATTCAAAATAATAATGTATAAGACTGATTAATGTGTTTACAGCAATTATTTTGATTTTCAGTTATTTATACTTCACAACTTTAGGAAGGAAGGTTGACGATAAATGCAAAACAAAAAATACTTTCCAAAACACCAGAAATTGTAATGGGACAGGATTGAGGGGTTTTCTTTATGGTGATTGTCAATGTAATCCAAGGTTTACCCAAACAGGGCCTCAGTTTAAAACAATAACCATTCTTTGTCGGGGCACCAAGCCGCATATTTTGTCAGCGCCCTGGAACAAGCACTGTTTACTGATGCGTTGGAATGCGAACATGTGCGCGGATGACTGCGCTTCCGTTGGTAAAAAGCATGAACTTTTTAGCGAGCCCCAAGACACAAAGAAATATACCAAGACTCGCTTCACTAGTGATACCACGTGACACTTCATTACTGTATCATGTGATTATTATCCACAAATCACGAACGAAGTTGCCATAGATCAAAAAGGTGTGGTTTATATAGACGCTGAGAGAACTGCGTTGTCGTTTTCCACACCTATAGCCGGTCGGCTAGACAATAGGCTCGTGGGCCGAAAAGCATTTTAAAACATTCAAAGTGTGTTTAAAATTTATAATGTAAAGTGATATAACGTACAAACAAACTTATAACAAAAGGTTAGCAATGAAATTCGAATAGTTCGACCACGGGACATCAAACAAAAAGTGCAACTATATTCAGAAAAAACATCCGGAGTGCGACACGTGAGTTAAGTAGCCGATGACCAGTCCACTATATAAATAATTTTATTTAAAAAGCGCTAAATCTAAATAACTGGGGAAAAAGTGTGAAAGTGTGTGTGTGAGCAAGCTGGGTTGCTTTACAATAGATATAGTCTAATTTAATAAATACGGTTAGGTATATTTCAGAATCTATTTTCAATGTAACGTAAAAGAAAGACGAAATTGTTAAAGTGGGAGTTATGGTGGTATTTGATGACAAAATAAGATGAAATAAAAAATGTGTTAAGTGAACATATAAATATGTATTTGTCAATTGCATTCACCTGTTTTTCTCTGCTGAGTACACCAGACGACACTTTGGTCAATTACCAATAAAGGTAGGTAATACAATTTTCAATATTTTAAATATTTAATTCACTAGTACTACTTCAAAATGCAACATGAATGGGCTTACAACAGTTTAATGAAGTATGGAAACAAATTGTTAGAGCTACTGCTAGGGCTGAAGAAAATTCTTGGAGTTGGAAAATTAAATTAAACAGTAGTTTTAGTTATAATCCACTCATTTACTACACAAATGAAACTGACACAGGATTGATGAATGTCGTTACTGTAAAGCTTTGAAGTGGATGGCGAATCGGCCAGTTTATTTTGCTGTTCCAGAAGAGTACGATTAGACCCCATACTTCCACCTCCAGAACCTTTAAAATCATTACTGAATGGGGAACATCCTTTATCAAAGCAATTTTCAAATGCATTATGGTCTTACGATTCAGCTTGTCAATTTACCAATAAAAGCTGAAAATATTTGGAGGCAATAAAATAGCCGAAGGAAATTTCATGCCTACTTTTAAAATACAAGGACAAGTATATCATGTCATAGGGTCATTACAACTGGTAAACGATGTTCTTAAATTTCTTTAAGTCTATTCGTTGCAGATTATTTTCAACAGGCTCAAACAAGAATGGATCATATTAGTAATTTAGATCGAACATTAGTAACAGACCCTCAAAATTTACTTCACGAAGCAAACCTGTATGTTCATGAACTGAAAAATACTTTTGAATCTGTAACCTCTTTTAAAGATAAAGAATATGATATTGCAATTCATGTTGATCGAAAAGTGAATAATTCGGAGCACCGAGGCTGCTATAATGCACCTAAAACAAATGAAGATGTGGTAGTTTTTGTTAACCAAGAGTATGACAAATGTGATATAGTAATTTGTGCTGGGGTGATAGACTACATTGGAGTGCAGAAACACGTGGGGTTATGACACTTTGCATACCTTTTAATGTTTTGTTGAGGACAAGATGGGAATCACTTTTGAAACTAAGGGATTGTAATACTGTAAGAGAAACAAATAAGAAAGTTTCAGCTTTACAATTTTATTCACATAGGCTCACAGAAAAGATGAGTATAATCATATAATCATTTGATTTATTTCAAGCAACTGTTGAATCAGTATGTTGTAGATAAGTATGCTAAAATAGAAAAGGAAAGACGCATATTCATTTGTACTAATCACACTAAGTTAAGAGCTGAAAATTCAATACATTTGCAAGATGTGGTGAAACATGATGAAGGCATTGAGAACTTATGCCGTTTGGTTATTCTACCGCCGAGCTTTACTGGTGGACCTATATATGCACGAATGAACTCTGTAACGGTACAGAATTGTGTGCTACCTTAGTTTCAAGTCAGATCAGTAAATTTTTTAATTGTCAGTATCCACCTGTGAGGTGCCCCAGTGTAACCAGCAACACACTGTTAGTGTAAATTGTTGATGTCTGGAGACAGCTCAGACATATTACGTAATAGCCCCAGCAGTAGTCTTTGTGAAGCAACGGAAGCACAGTATGCAGATTAACATCAGACAGTAAGGAGCAGCATACAGTTTGTTAAGTAAAACGGTGGCCTCGGGCGTGCAAGATAGGCTGTAAAATGGAAACGGCCTAGCTAATAAAAATAATTATAAACAGTGTACCAATGATATAGCGCAGCCAATTAACTATATAATGTTCGAGCAAATTTAAAGCCGGCTATATAAATAAATATACAGTATACATCTTCCTCCAGTGCATACAGTTGAAAATAAAACATTATAGTGCATAAAGTAGTTAACTACAACCAAACTCGATGTCAATAGTGCTGGAGTGCGTAAAAAACGAAGAAAGCGGTTATCACGAGATGGCGTAACAAACCATAAGAAAACGTAATGGATGGGTAACTAAACTCACAGCATATTAACACTTAAATCAATGATAGGTAAATGATGATTATTCATCATAAAACGAAAACTTAAAACGTAAAAACAAATAGAGATCTCTAAGAAAAAGTTTTTTTTTTATAATATTAAATATAAGAGCACGGGGAAAAGAGGAAAACACGTACTGGTTTATTCAAAAATATATAATTTGTTATAGGTTAAGAAAGATTTCATTTATTAATTTGTTTGAATTCAATGTATTACTAATATAAAGTAATAGACTAGTGTTTAATTGATGAAGTAATTAATTTGGTTAATAAACTAGAAGCGATTTGTTTTAAAACGAACTGCGTACTTATATGTGTACTAGTAACCGTCAAATAATCCTTTCTGCAGCTGTGTTCGTCTGTAGAACCTTGGAGATATCCATAAGGTAAGAGTTTAATATCTGCACTAATTAATATAGTTTCAGTGGCCCCCGAACTAGGGACTCGAGTAGTTTATTAGTTTTCATTAATATGAATAGTTTCAGTGGTGCCCGTACAGTTGGACGATTTGTGTGATTTATATTAAATCACACAGATCAGACCTAATTAAGCTGCAGAACAGGTTATTTGGAAGTGAGGGCGTGGGTAAATAAATGAATTTCATAATGGAGAAAGTAGAGAATAAAATAAATGAAATTTATGTAGTTGTCGGCAATGAGGCCGAGAATAAATCAATGTATGAAAATATGTCAACTGAGTCGGCCAATAAAGGCGATTCAGGTATTCAAACAGAGTCACTGTCAATAAGTGACAGTAATGTAGACGAATCTGTAATTAATGGGCCGGGAGCGAATTCCACTCCTGTAGCAACCAAAATAAAAGAAAAAGAGTATTTAGTAAATGATATATTCAATTTTATGAGGGCAATGTCTGATGATATTAAGCAGAGTGTGAATAGTCATTTGGACGTTCAAAATAGCAATTTCAATACCAAATTTGACGAACAGAAAAGTAATTTTAACAATAAATTTGATGAACAGAATAGTCGATTCAATGAACAGAATATTAAATTTGATATTATAAATAGTCGTTTTGACGAAATAAATATACAAAATGCTAAGTTTGAGGTTAATATAAATAAACGGTTTGACGAGATGTTAGATAAAAATAATGGTTATATAGTTGAAAATGAGGTATCTAAGAATGATACGGTAAGTGATAGCAGTGATAATGAGAGTTTCAAGTCAGTTGAAGTTAATTATGGGGTACTAGTGAGTATTGATGAGTTGGAGAAAGAATGGAGAGATAGTTTAAATGCAGAGTATAAAAAGAGGGCAAATTTTTCTTGTAGTATATATGAACTAAATGCTTCACAAGTGTTGTATGAGGACAAGGTTCCTTATTAGTTTATTTGGGAGACAAAAGGTCTGCAGATAATAGTCCCTTTATGTATTATGGTTCCCCTGGTAAGGCCAGGATGTGTTGTAATAATGTTGTGTTGCCCTCTGTGTGGAATGAGAATGTGAAATGTTGTGAGAAGTATTGTGATAAAAGTGATCATGAGAGAGAGAAAGATTTAGAGTGTTTTAAGTTAAATAGAAGTTATAAAGGGTTGATAGAGAGTTTGAATATTAATATTATGGTAAATAATGTATATTTACCTTGTATTGTAGTAAACAATGTGTATATTGATGATAAATATTTACCTGTTGGGAGAAGTAGTGTACTGGTAGTAATAGATAATTGTGATGATGTAACGTACCTGGGTGTAACAACAGAAACTTACGGAGACTTGACAAAAATCAATAATGTTGACTTGGTTTATGACAAAATAATAATGGGAGGTAACCCTATGTATTATTCTTCTGGTAGAATGGAAAAAAACAAATATTTATGGTTATTACACAAATGATAGCCATATGATGTGCATAAATAAAATTGAAAAATGTTATGTGAAGACACGACTAATTTTTGACGATGGAGGTTGAGAAATATGAAATGAACATTTAACTATGTGAGTAATGGTAAAATGACCTGGCTGATTTAGGTATTGAAGTGTGGTAAATAATAAAAACTATGATGAAAATTTGTAAATAAATGTGTTAGTGTTAAATGTATTGTCAATATTATTTTGTTGTAATGTATAGTATAGCTTATGTGTACCATATGTTTGTAATAAGAAGGAAAGGTATAATAATAAATAATACCATTTTATTTTACTAAAATAATGAACAAGAGGTACGAAGGAATTTTGTTTTGTATTGTGTATTTAAATAAAAAAGGTTTTTAAATAATATAACTAAAGCCTAATTGTTTTGAGTGGAGGTGGCATTAAAATAATTTAAAAAAATTAATTTTATTAATGAAGTCAAATTAATTTTGATATGAATTGTAATATACAGTAATTGATTAATATGTCAACACTAAAAGGTATAGAAATTGGAAATTGAAGTAAGTACATGTGTCACTAGTGTTGTAACCAGGATGTTGAGACTGAGTTAGTGTTCATAACAGTCTGGCAGACAAGTGTTAATGTAAACAAGTATGTTGTCTGTTGTGTGACCAATGTTTACAGTCATGCTGAGTTGACAACAACAAGAATGTTGTAGTTTAATGAATCAGTGCCATGAGCAATTTTTATTATGACACACAAGAAATGAAAGATGTGTTGAAATGAAGGTAATTTTTTATAAATAACAAAAGAAAATAACGTAGTATTTTGATTGTAATGCAGTTAATATTTATGTGAGAGAATGTTGTCAATGTAAAATCATTTTGAAAAATGTAATTAAAGCAAATGAAACTGTTTGAACAGATGAGATTGATATAATGAGGTAATTACTGTAACCTAGAGTTTTGAGAAGTTAAATTAAATGAAATTGGTAATTAAATTAATTGAAAAGATGATTTTAATAATGAATTTAAATTTATTTTGATTGGAATTTTGACTGTAGTCATAAAATAAATAATACTTGATGAAAGAAATGCGAATTGAATAAAGTCTTATTCAATCGGACATTTGAGATAAAATTATAAGGTTCATAAATTTTATTTATAATTCAAAGGTAATGATGTATTTTGTTTGAAGTATGTACGGTGCTATTATTGTATTTTATGTAATCCATTTGTGATTTTGGTGGGCGATGGTATATGTATATAATTTATAGGGGATTAAAATTATACAGTAAGTTTGATTAACAAAACATACAGTAAGTTTATATTGCCAAAATTAAACACGCAACCAGTACTTTGAGAAAAGTCAACCAGTACTTTGTTAATGAACTAAGAGGAAGCAAATCAGTCGGGGATATGGAAGGCCGTTTGTTAATCTTTTAATTAAATGTTACAGAGCCAGGTGATACTGTGGCGGGTATCTGTCCGAGCTTATGGTGTTGGGATCTCGTACAGAGAAGTCCAGTAAGATCGGATGGGTGCTGCCACAGTCGCCAGACTAGGGGGGTGAGTACCCATGATTTTAGTAGAGAGTTCCGGGGGTTGCGGCGCCATATCCTCACTGATCCTCTTAGGTTTGAGAGTTTGCATTTAATTTATGTAATTTAGGCAATGAGAGTTTGTATGCTTCGGCATCCAACCTCTCATTGGGGGGGGGGTATTGTAACGGTACAGAATTGTGTGCTACCATAGTTTCAAGTCAGATCAGTAAATTTTTTAATTGTCAGTATCCACCTATGAGGTGCCCCAGTGTAACCAGCAACACACTGTTAGTGTAAATTGTTGATGTCTGGAGACAGCTCAGACATATTACGTAATAGCCCCAGCAGCAGTCTTTGTGAATCACAGTAAGCAGAGTTCTTCACTAGTGTCAGCATCAGACAGTTCAATAAGTAAAACTTTATATCAGTGGCCTCGGAAATTTCGGTACATCGAAGCGGAAAGAGTAGCCTAGACCTACCGAAACGTATTGAAACTCCAATGAAGAAGATTATAAAAAAAACAGTGAACGTAACAGTAAACGTAAACAGTGAATACGTAAAGTAAAGTAAGTGAACACGCAAGTGTGGTGTAAGTGACAGTGTACGGGCAGCATAAGTGGAATAGTGAGAAAAGAAGCACAGTGAACACATTGGCCAGTAAGTTTTTGACTTTTAAAACAGTAAAGCACTTAGTAAGAGGGGGATAAAAACTATATATAGCAATTGTAAAGAGTGAGAGAGTGTGTGTGTGGGATAAGAGGAGCATTAACCCATCAAAGTACTGGTTCCTAGCTAAAAGTAGTTGTCTAAAGAATCTTGATTAAATACGTTTGTTTTTAGTTGTTGAGAAGAAGGGAGATATTGTGAATAAAATAAGATTTGTTTTAATATAACATGTGGTAGAATAAGTTATTACGTCCGTTTAACATAACCTGTCCTGTATGAAAAATCTCGCCTAATCGGACCTGGTAAGTAATTAAGAGTAAATAAGGGGAAAATGTATTAAGGTTTCCATATTTGTCCTTTGTTTAAAAATATTGGTGGCGACCTATAAGTTTGGGAATCTTCTGTTTTTGGTAAGTCAGGGTGAGTGAATTAAAAAGGTAAGTAAGAGTTTAATATAAAGGGGGTAAAGAAATAGACCGTAACAACTCAAGATGCTTTTTGCAAGTATTCAAGATTATCTTCGCAAGTATTCCCATCCTGATTTATTTATAAGATTCACTACAAATCCTAAATGGAAATAGATTCTTCAAGAGTTGCATCACTGTCGCTCATCTGAAGATTGACACAACTTAGTAACAGTGTTTTTTTTGAAACTGAACAAATTAACAAATCTCTTTGTGAATTACAAGATTTTTGGACCCATTGTATTTTATATTTACAGTATAGAATGGTAGAAACGAGGCTTCCACTTGCATATATTTTGCTTTGGTTAGCAGAAAAAATTAGACTACATCAGATAGATTCTGTGGTTAGTGCAGAGCTGCCTGAACATAGCTGAAGATCCAAAGCTCTATGATATATTTAAAATTCATATGATTCATGGGCATGTGGAGCGCTGAATGTACAATCATCATCATCAGCTGTGGCTCTACAACCCTTGGTGGCCTGCTCCAAGAGTCGATTCCATTCCTCCCTATTGCATGCCCTGCCTATCCAGTTTCTTATGTTCAGCTTTCCGAGGTCCTCCTCTATCTAGTCTTTGAATCTACTTCGGGGTCTTTCCCTTTTTCTACTACCCACAATTTACAATCACCATGCATAAAAAACAATCAATGTACTAAATGATATCGAAAATTATTATGTCAGAAATGACCACAAGTGATGGTACCCAAATTACCAATGGCTCAGTCCTGAAGATGGAGGTTTTACATGTGAAATTCATTTGAGAAATGAAACATTAACTATTGACAATAGATGGGCAGTTCTATACTCACCAATACTTTCATGAGCATTTAGTATCAACATTAATGTTGAGGCATGTAGCAGTGTGAAATCCATTAAATATATATGTATATATCCAAATATGTGAATAAGGGCTCTGTTCTTGCTACGTTGGCATACAAAATCTTATGATGAAGTATTGTAGTTTCAAAATGCTTGGTACATAAGCTCATCAGAAGCTATGTGGAGAATATTCCCTTCCCTATTCATGAGCAGTTTCCACCTGTATTGCATGTAGATGTACACTTCCCACATGCCTAGAGTATACTCTTGTGCAGATAACTTAGACAAGAGAGTATAACATCCAACGAGTACAACTTTCACGGCATGTTTTGATCTTTGCTGTGACGAAGACTCAGCAAAAGCTTTATTGTATGAGGATGCATCTTATTGAACATTTACAATAATAAGCAACTTGGAAAGTTTCAATGCAGATGTCAAGGATCTTTAAGTAAAAAACAGGTATTGTGTGCACGTGCTGGGTCAACTGTATACAGTGAATTGAAATAATCATGAATGTTACTTTCTTTGCTTACTGCTACACAATGTACATGGTCCGACTTAATTTACAAATCTCAAGACTGTTATAACACAGTTTATCTAATGTTTCAAGGGCTGTGTCAAGCTCCTGGATCTCTTGGGTCATTGGAATGATACACTTTTAGAAGCAAGTGTATCTGTAAGCTCCGAAAAATAAGAGAACTTTTTGCAGTAATGCTGGTAGACAACTGCAGTATCTTCAATCCAACTGAATTGTGGTTAAAACACAAAGATAACTTTTATGAAAATATAGTTCAAGATTACACCAAATAATGTCAAATGCTGATTTGAGCTTACATAAAGTCAACGAAAATCACTGTTTACTGCTCTCGCAAGATTTAATCATATCTACTGGTGGAAACCCAGTCACTTAATATGGATTACCAGCTCTGTTATCTACAGTGCAAAACATTTCAAAAGAATACCTTTCTCAAACGAATTATGACAACCAACAGTTACATTCAATTTCTTACAAAAGTTCAAGAAAGTGAAATATTACTGACAAATGAACAAAGATATACATGAAATCATTCTTAACAGTGAAAGCGCTAAATCTGGCACTGTTTTTTTCTCTATATGCATCAGGGGACAATGGGAAAACATTTTTGATCAAACTGACACTCTTGAAGCTGAGAAGTGAAGGAAAAACAACCTCCTCCAGAATTGCTGCTACATCGCTACCCAGCAGAAAAACTGGGTTTACTTGAGATAGCAATAGAGTATGTATAATATTTTACTGTATAACGTGTTCCTGCGCAGGTCCACGTCGGCCGCGTGTATTGTGTTTTCGTTCTGTTTTGTCTCGGTTTTAATATGTGTTAAATTATTTAAGTATTTTTGTTGTTATGTTTGTGTTGTTTTTATTATCTGACGGGATGTGCATACATCAACAAATGTATTTTTAACCTATATTCATCGAGGATCTGAAGATGACACTTAATGTGTCGAAACTCGAGTAATCCTGTTTCCAGATTTCAAAAAGCGTGACGGAAGGTAATTAACCTGTTTTATAGGTTTAATTTAACTGTTTCCGAATCTAGTGATACTGTGGTGGTGACCATGTGCTGGCCGGTGCGTCAGGGCAGGGGCGTCTAGTGCTTGTCTGGCTTTGCGGTGTTGGGATCTTGACAAGAAGTCCAGTAAAGTCATGCAGGTGTGGCCGCAATCACTGGATCAGGGGGGTAGGTTACCCTTGGTTTTAATTAAATTTAAGGGGGGTCAAGGTGCCATATCCGGACTGATCTTTTTAGGTTTTTTTATGCTTCGGCATAAAACCTCTCGTTGAGAGGGTATTGTGATGGGACAAACTGTAGTCGCAATTATAAAAAAGGGTAAATATTTTAACCATTTCAATTTTGGGGTGTAATCCAAGTAAAACAGCATGAAAATACAATGTAAGAAAACTGGGTGTGAATTGTAAACAAGTGAGTCGACGGCTATTTTTAGCTGTGCCAAGCCTGTAAAGCTTTGTATTTCGACTGATGTCACGAAAACGTCACGGGCCTAATCCTTGTTTATGTAACATTGAAATGCAGTCAGGGTCGACTAGCCTTAAAAATTTGCCAACGTGGAACGTTCAGCCAAGAGCTGAACCACGTGACCCACGAATATATTGGCCGCTCTGAGAACGAAATCGCCCTGTTTCGAACAACATCTTAACCCGGCCGGGTGTGCCAATCAAAGTCCGCGGACAATATCTATTTTTGGTGATTAAACAGTTAAAAACATAGAAACAGTCAAAATTAAGTATCATTGAAGCTACAAGAAGCAGCAAAATAAATAAACCATGCTTCAAACAGTTTAGTGAGTGAAACCACCAGATTTTACAAGAGACGACTTCAAGTATGGATTATCTTAACCAGATAAGTAACTAAAACAATCAGACTGCACTCAATTAAAATGAATACCTTATAACACCTGAAAGCCCGATCATCATGAGATCTCAAATATAAAGGGTATTTTTTTTTTTAAATGAATGTGAGTGTGCAAAAAAGGAGTACTGGTTGGCTTTTAAATTAGTTAAGTAGCCTTTAATCGATCCAACAATAATTATGCGTGTTTTACAGTGATTTGCTAATCACGGAATAATTAGGGTAACACCTTTTGAGTTTACCAAAATGAAAATAAATACCCATTGCTATTTCACAATGACTACGTGGTTTTGTGTAAATTCTTACACTACAACCTCAACCTGATTTCGATACCCAATTCTCGCTTAACGAATTCTAGAATCTGCTGCATCCAGGGAATCAAGTGTTAAATCATACAGGGATTGTTTAGTGAAAGGAGTGAAATGGTTGCATATAGAATTTCAAATATGCTGGCGACCCAATGATGTGCAGACGAATTATAAGGTAGGTGAGAATAGATCGACCAGGTAAGTGGTATTTTTGGTGGGAAGTTTTGAAAAAAAATGTAAGTAACTTTACATAGTGTGTTCTCAAGTCAGAAAAAGTAGCGATCTCTTTATTTGTTCTGATGACAGTAAAAAAAATGTAGTCTATAAAGAAGAACTTCAGTAAAAAAAGATTGTGTAATTGTGTATGTAATATATTTAATATTTATTCAGTAAATCTGATTGATATCCTGATGAATCTGATGTATGTAAAATATATTAAAATAGTAAATTGTTTACAGAAAAAAGTACATCTTAAGTTAATGTCAACATCCACTGCGTATTAAATATAGACATAGCCAATGAAAATTATATTAAAATACATATTAAAAAATAAGTGAAGCTATGAGCAACAGCAACAGTAGTGTGCAAATTAATTGGAACAACAGTAAAATATTTTAAAACAATTGTTTTTATTGAAGTAATTTTACTTACATTCAATAACTGAAATCTAGTACGAAACATGTCCTCCACTAGCTTTAATAACCTCTTTTATTTGATTTGGCATTGATTCCACTAAATTACAACACATTCCAGCTCTTCGTACCACATTATAATGTTTTTAATCAATCGCACTTTTGTTGAACAGTTCATCTTGCCAAGGCATCTCTTCACTAAACTCCACAAATTTTCAAGTGGGTTTAAATATGGAGAATTTCCAGGCAAATCCAGAATATTTAAATTGTTTTCTTGTGTGACATTTGTTATTAATTTTGAATTATGGCATGAAGCATGATCATGTTGAAAAGTCCCACGGCGGTCAGCGAACGTTTGCATGAAAGGCACAATTTTTCTTTTTATAATTTCTAAGTATTTCAACGAGTTTATCGTTCCTTCCACTGGTATTAAGCTTCCACGACCACTGGACATGAAACAACCCCAAAATATCTTTCTTGAAGGGTATTTAACGGTCTGCTGAAGACGTTCGGCTCTCACTGGTTCACCAGTGCTTTTTCTGGCAACTACTGCTCTGTACCCTTGGACTAAAAAGTGTTTCATCATGAGTATTACCTTCTTCCAGTCATCACTGCTCCTTGATTCGTATTTTCTGGCCCAAGCTAAACGTTTTGTCTTCATTGAAGGCATCAATAATGGTTTTTTAATTGGTTTTATAGCCTTCTACTATGCCTCAATAAGCCTGCGTCATACTGTTGAAGAATCAATGCTGACACCAGTAGCCAGTAAATCTCTTTGAAGGTCTTGACTTGTCTTCTGAGGGTGAATTTTACTATTCCAAACTCAGTTCTAGGAGTTGTTTTGCGTTTAATCCACAATTGCTCTTTCTTTTTGGAGAAAGTATTCCTAAATCAAGGTGTCTATTAATTATTCTTGAAACACTACATTTTCTCACTAGCAACTGTTGCAACAATGTCTCTCACAGTATGCTCACTTAAAGCGAGAATATTTAATTAATAAAGTTGTGTAGTGGTTATAATCACAAACAGAATTAACACTGTTGCACACCACTATAGAAAAATTATTCCGATCTATCGGAAATTTCCGATCTGATGGTGAGCTGTGAAGCTTGAAAGCGCTAATCGGAATAATTTTTCTATAGTGGTGTGCAACAATGTTAATTCTGTTTGTAAAGTGAGAATCTTTGACTTTTCCTGGGAGTAATATCCATTTTTATAAACTCAAACAGAAACTAAATGACTTGCGAATACAAGACACTCCTTACAAAGCACTAAACTGAGACAAAGCGATTCCAGTTTAACAAAACCTGGTCAAACAACTTTCTACAAGTCAAGGTCAACCTCCTACATTAACCCAAAGGAGTTAAAACCAGTTTCAGGCAACTTCTCAATTAAAATAAAAATTTTTGTGAAAAAATTGGTTTGTCCCAATTAATTTGCATGCTATTGTAGTTTTACAATAAATTAGTGTAGTAAATGAAAGAAATTACATTCCAACAGAAAGTAATTACATTTAATTGTACCTAAAAGATTCGATTTAATGCTGTTATTTTGTTACTAGGTAAAGCAAATGGCATACCAAGTACACAACATACTCTCAGCGCAACTTACACCGCCTACATCAAACTAATTCTCAAAATGGAAATGGAGTGCTGATCACTACACATGAATCAAACCTATAACAATCATAAACAATCATAAAGACATCAAAAACAACACTTTTAAGACTCATCACCAGAGCAGTGAAGACTACACCCATAGCAGCTTTGCAACTATATACTCACAGTCTAAACCCAGAAAAGTAATTAAACTACACACAGCAAATGTACGCCTTAGCCTACACAATCAATGTCAAATCATGAATAAAATCGTTACTAAATAACACTTCGAAAAGACAGAGATCCTCTCTCCCTTATCTCTGACTACTTAAAAGAAAAACAACTTCTGCTTTCCATCACACCAGATAACAGATTATTAGCAAATCAACTGTAGCCATGCTCTCAAACAAATAGCTCTATTTGCAACAGAAGAGATGCATCCCCCCCCCCAAACAGTTGACAACAACTCAACAACTATACACTGATGGATCCCAGGAAGAGAATGGCAACTCAGGACCTGGAATATACTCATCTCTCTTTCTTCCCTGTGAGCAGAAGTCACCTCATGTGCTCTTCAGATTCTAATAAACTATGTATAAAAAATTAGTCATATTAATAGATGTAAAGCGGCAATCCACATTATATTATGAATTTAAATCAGAAACAAAGATGAAGGTATTCACTAAATGATAAATACATTGTAGAACCTTAACAGACATATTGTACTACAATCGACCCCAACACAAGTTTGAATAATGAAGCAGAAATGTCTTGACAAACTACATTAAACCATAGCAATTAGCTAAAGAAAGCGCCAAAACTATAACTTGGGAGTATAATGTATATATACAGACAGGGGAGAAACTACAAGTAAACCAAGACAGCTGTCTCTGTTGCTGCCTTTTATCTTGACAGAAGTCACAACTGCCTTTTGCTCCTCATCTCAAGAAAACTAACGTCTGCAACTCAGAAAAATGTAAAATTTTCCTGTCAATCATTATCAGCTGACTGTATTATGATGCCAAAAACTGATGGACACTAGTCAAAGCCTGTCATTAACACAACAACAACAACATATGATGCAAAAACGTATACAAGAGAAGAAATTAATATGTGTCGATGACTAACAAATACATTATAAAAATTTTAATTTGTGTCAGATAGGAAACAAAGATCATGCAAGTACTGTAAACAATTTTTTATTTATCATCACTAAGAGAGAATGAGAACGAAGATGTTGATAGACTTGATGATGAGGGAAAATTACCCAATCATCAATGGAAATCCGGAATGGAGAGCAGAAGTGAACAAGAGATTCAGCTGCATTTTGTCTTCACACAGAATCCCCATGGATGGTCACATCAGCACTGCTCATATGACAATGCAATTTAAATTGACAATTTCATAGTGTTTGATATTTTAGTACACGAAATATTTATGTGTGTTAATAAAATATTTATGTACATGGATTGACTTGTGCACTCTAGCAACTGCTTTTCGTAATGCACTCAGCACAGGCATGTTTTAGTTAGTTAGTTCAGACTCAGACACCAAATGGACAGCATGTAACTGGAACTGACTTGCACATGGCCACACAGAATACATTTAAAGAAACCAGGTTTTCACATTCACCCCTTGACTGTCGCTAAACCATTTATTTTTTCATCAATGCAGGTAAACTCTGTAATTCCTACCATCCATTATTCCTACAGGGTCCGGCTTCCCCCAGTGTGATATTCTGCCTGTACGTGGGGAATTTAAGATAAGGTAAGCACAGAATTTATAATTTGAATATTCTGTTTCTAACAGTCTACCACTTCCTCGAGTCTTACCAGAGGTGTAAATTATTAAACCCAACAGGTTTTTATTATGCGATGTTTTCATAATTTTTACGTGAACAAAATACCACGCATATACAACACGATCTTATTTCTACCACCTCAACTGTACTCACCAGCAAATCACCTAAAGCTCCACATAACCAGAATCCAATCACATAGTAGCCTATGATTAGGCTTCTAATTTTTCAGTCAAAATGGCTTTGTTACAACAGTTGTAATATAAGCTTTGTAAAAATATTTTAGGTGTGTAAAGACAGAAGTAAAAATTTCAGCTACCCTTGTATTGCTACTTTTTAACTGTTTCGTTGTCATCTGTCAAACATCCCTATAAGATGTCCAACAGTAACCTGCCTTTAATTTTGAAAGCAATCGAAGACACTGGTCCTATTCACATTTTGTCTAATCTACCATTAGTGAATTATCCATTCATATGATCATTCATTGAAAAGTACACATTCAGTGCATGCAACAACTACACCTTTCACAATATCTACCATTCAAAAGGATTTCATTTAGATACAGTATATGATAGACACTTTGCACCATCTACAACTCCTGGTATAATAACGTAGTTAGTGTATACTATGTTGCTGTTTCTCTTAATGACAACCGCATATTGTATAGTTTTACCTCCAACAGTATTAACTTTACATTCTACCATAAATCATGGTACCTAATGCATACATTTTCTTTTACAAATTTATTTTTTTTACATGTTTTACTTCTAACAGGGCTAACTGTATATCCCGCAGTGATTTAGAAAAATCCTGTTGTCCAACTGTATATGTTTTATTTCATATATTTACTGTCTTAAGGGAGTACCCATACACATTTTAAACAGAATGGTATAGTATTTGGCTAGTTTGGTGCCATAAATATTAATGTTAAGATAACATGGTTGTGGTATCAGGCGGAAATCAAATTTTTTTGGATAAATATCACTATAATATTGACGACTCGGAACACAAAGTTTTTTATAAGCAAAAACGTAAAGTTTTACCTTACAGCCTAAACCGGCTTTCACCTATAGAAGGCTTCATCAGAGGCTGTTGTTAGTAGCGCTGCTCGTCTTGTTGTTGGCGACGAGAAAGTGTTTCGAAAGATTGAAGCTGTGTGTGTGTGTGGTGAGATGTGTTCGAATAATGCGTGCGATTTGAATTGTGTCTGTTCGTTTAGGATGTCGTTTTTATTTGTTTTTGTGTGTTTGTATATTTCTAATTGTTCTAGAGTGTCTAGTTTTCGGCCTTTTGTGTGTACGTGTAGTATGTTCATGTTATTGTCGATGTTTTTATATGTGTGGTTTGCTTCAATGAGGTGGTTTGCGAAGGTAGATTCTGTAGTGGTGTGGAGTGCTTTAGTGTGTTCAATGTATCTCTGTTTGAAGCTACGTCCTGTCTGGCCTATGTAGAATTTACTGCAATTTGAACAATTTAGTTTATATACACCGGGTAGTTCGAATTTGTTTTGTGCTTTGGGCATGCGTTGAAGACATATCAATGACCACGTTTTTGCTTATAAAAAACTTTGTGTTCCGAGTCGTCAATATTATAGTGATATTTAGTTAAGTAACGGACACGTCATGGACAACGAAATCCAAGAATTTTTTTGGATCTCTTAAAAAGTCTTGAAACATCTCATACTGACCAGCATATGGTGCTGGTTTAACTTTAGTGAATTATCTATAATGTAATTCAAAATACAAAAAAATGTTTGCATGAAGATACCTGTGTTACACCATATGGTCACTGGATGCAAAATCTACAATGCGATCTGTTGCATATATGTTATGACGTTAACAATTATCCAAATTGTATGTCTTTATTTCAATTTATATTTGTGGTTTTCGTTATGAATTGGAATTAATCCATGTTAACAATTTTAAAGATAAAAACTACAGTTTTTTAAAATTAACAATTCTTTTTGCCTATTAATAGTATTGGTTATTATTAATTTGAATACCACACAATTTAGGAACACATTTATAGCCACAATGACTGTCTGCATGTTTATAGACTCAATTGAGCTTTAGTAAACTTTGGACGACATCAATATTTAAAGAATCAGGGACTTTCAATGAAGCATTTTTCAGTGAAAACCTTTTGATGAGAATGTTTACACTTGGCACGAAGTGAAAAATTTTAACTCAAAGTTTGAGAGTGGAAGACAGTGTACAAAATAGTGTAGGTACCATTGTGCTCAATGAGACATATCACAAATACTTAAATAACATATCTGAAAGGTTTTCGAAAGAGAAAACAGAATTTATGACACTTCAAATTTCCTTTTGTAGACACATCCAGCTATGACTGTTGGATCACAGCTAGGGAAATAGTACTCACAAAGCCATACTGCATGTGTCCACTGCCTCAATATTTGTAATTTTACTTAATACTTACATTTCACAAGCTCATGTAGCTTGACAATTTAAGAGTTCACTATACAATTATGATAGTTTTCTTCAGTATGCCCATTTGTTTCTTACAAAAAAATTCTTTAAACATGATTATAATTATAAAATAACTTTTACAGATAAAGTCAGCTTACAGTTGTCTAGGACAGCGTTTCAACTGAGGCTGACATGATCAAGTAATATTACTTTCATATATATCATACAAAAAAAACGGCACAGTGCAAATGAACTCTTATTTTTGCTTATAACAGTAATAATGTTATTCATAATAATAATTAATCCTGCTGAACTGTTACATGGTTTTAAGTAGTCATAATTTATAAAAATTTCAAAGCGTGTATGTTTATATAACTCAAAATATATTAAATTTGGCAGTAAACTGAGAAAAGAACTGAACTGCATTTGACTCCCTAATTTATGCAACCATATACCCATTGCACGTGCACACATCTTGAGCCTGGACACAATGAATTGGTTTCAGTACTTAGACAACCGTGCTACCCAGTAAGACAATGGTATCATATGGCAGAGGTTCATTAAATATTCTGATGTAAGCAACTGAGTACCTCTGTTTCATTAATCAGAGAACATGTCACAGAACACAAAAGTACCCTGCAGCAGAAAATTGGTTTTACTGCAACCAGAATGTCACACTGCTATACCCTTTGACACAATGCTAAAGCATATAGCTTTTTAACTTTAAAGAGACTAAGGGGTAATATGACAATTTTTTATGCCACAAAAAATTAGTTTGCTGATCACATTAGTTTTGGGAGATATTCTATCTGGTGCAACACATCCAGAGCCGAAGTGCCTGTCTGTAAGAAGTTCCTAATACTTTGTTTTAATTCATTAGTTTCAGGAGAGGGTCAACTTGATTACGATATTTCTACCCCCTCCACTAAACATTAAGTACTATTTTGTCACACTTGCTTTGTTTATCACTTGACATTTTCATTACTTGGTTTCAAATTTATATATAGTAAAATTTCGTATGTGTTTATAAACAGAATTAAATTGTAAATTCTAAAATATATAAGATTTTCTCTATTAAATTATTTTTCAGCATATCAGTAACAATAACTCCCTGTTATGAAATCTGTCATCGACTATGCTGTACATCAGATAACCAGCTGACCTGAAATGATGGCTATTGTCTGTTGTCAAGCCAAGTATAACTGCCTTGCTTTAACCAATAACATCGTCTATCAGAGTGACTGTTACCAGTTGTAATTAATTTTTTAGCTCCATTCATACAGTTGTATTCCTGTATCTCACGTAGGTAAAAGCCTACACCAACATAGGAGAGTCAACTGACACAACAGGTCAGCTTTATTGGACATGATAAGCTATCGTAGATGAAACTAATTGTAGCAATGCTGAGACCACATGGGCTAAACATGTTCAAGTCATAATGGGACGATCTGGAGCGTACACACAGTCCTACTGTTCTAAGAACACATTATTATATCAAAGCACTTCAAATGTAAACCATTTGTCTCCTTCAAAACACAAGGGGCACAACTCCAAATACATTGCTTTGTTGAAAACTGCTAATGAACTAGGTAAAACAAAAAATGTCAATTTTGTTCATACAAGACCATCTGAGAAGAACGAGACTGCTGCCATTCTCACTGTCCTAAATATGACGATCATAATGTTCAGTTGTTGGCGGCTTTCAAACACAGTTTACTGTAATATATTCAAATCATTTTCTGCCTATTATTTTGTAACCTCCAAAAATATGTCATTACTATTTATAAAAAGTAATAATTATGAAGAGATTAAATATGATTATACTAATAAATTTCAAAGTAGAGTGAAGAAATTAATAAAAAATTCCACTATGTTTAAGAATAAAATAAAACTAACAGAATCAAATCCGGAAGCACCTAAATTTAAATGTCAGATAAAATTATACAAAGAAAACCTCCCAGTTAGGCCAATAATATCGTTTATTGGAGCACCAGCATATAAGTTATCAAAAGAATGTAGTAAGATACTAAAAGTATATTATGATTTCGAGAAGAAACATAGTATAGAAAATAACAAAAAGTTGACAGAAGCACTGAAAGAAGAAGTACAAGTAAAGGAAAGTTCAAGGTTAATATCACTTGATGTAGTAGATATGTTTACAAACATCCTGGTTGAAAAAACGTTAAAACTAATTGAAACGAACAAATTGAAAGGATACGAAAAGAAAGAAGAATTAATTAAAGTAATACAAGAGTGTTTGAAGCAAAATTACTTTAGTTTAATAATAAGTTTTATATTCAGAAGAATGGACTCCAATGGGATCATCAATGTCACCGATAATGGCAGAAATTTATATGAACTACTTTGAAAATAAAATAATGTCAACGGAGAAAAATAAAGACAAAATTAAGAAATGGATGAGGTATGTAGACGATATCTTGTTAATATGAGAGGGTGATGATGAAGAATTAAAGGTAATTTTTGAAGAGGTTAACAAATTAGAAGAGAGTATAAAATTTAAAATGGAAGTAGGAAACAAGGAAATAAATTTCCTAGATTTAAACATAAGAATAACAAGAGAAAATAAACTAAAATCTGACATTTATAGGAAAAGCACATAACGGATGTTATAATACCAAATGATTCATACCATCCAATACAGTATAAAATGGCAGCGATAAATTCTCTCCCAGAATAAACAGTTGTATAGAAAATGAGGAAAACAGAATGAAATAGAAAGAATAAAAATAATTGTAAAAACAAGTATAATACGAATGTAGTAGATAAAATATTTAATAATATAAAACGAAGAGAAGAAACAAAAAAATGAGAATAGTAAAGAAAAGAAGGAATATAAGGGGTCCATATCATATATAGGTTATAACACAAGAAAGATATACAAATGTTTTAGAAAATATAATATAGAGGTAGCAGTTAAAAAATCGAAAAACGTGTTTCATATAATAAAAACTACGAATTTTGAAGAAGATGACATACTGAAGAAAAGTGGAGTATATATGACTAGTTGTGGGGAATGTGACAAAGTGCATCTGGGCGAAACGGGTCGTCAATTTTGCCAGAGATTTAAAGAACATAAGAGGGGTGAAAGAGAGTTAACGAAGAATTCATTACACGCTAGGCATTTTATAGAAGAAGGACATAAATTCATAGATCCAGTTGTAAATTATAAGATAATAAAAGTGATGAGTAAAGAAAAAGAAAGGAAATTAAAGGAAGAAGTGGAAATATTAAAAATAAGAAATAAAGATGAAAAAAGACTAATGAATATAAAAACCACATTTGAAAATGAAGAAATATTTAGCAGCTGTTTAGACAACAAAAAAAAGAGTAGAAGATGAGTTACACGTGAATTGTTACGGCTACAAAATTGGTAATGTAAGACAACCCACTGTGGGTGGAGCTAAGTAAGACGTTACTCCTTCAGGGGGCGGGGCTAGATAGGTCCGGTAAAACGATATATAAGAAGTGAACAGTCTCATATTTATCTGTTGGTAAATGACCTGAAGATGGCTTGACTGCCAAAAGCGCTCGTCAATACCAACGATAACATAGTGGTTTGTACAAAATTACTAGTAGACAGAAAACATGTCCGTTTATTTACTTCTACTACGGACAACTAATCAGCACGTTCTTGCATAACAAATAACAATTCTACCACTATAAGAAAAATATTTCTAAATTATTATATTACTAGAGGATAAAGATGCAACAGAATCTGAATATAAATAAATATATCTATGGTTCAAGTCTATGAGGATCAGCTGGTTGGGACATGTGATGAGCATCGAGGACGGCATAATGCACAAAGCAATTCTTAGACAATAGATGGGCAAAGAAGGAAAGGAAGACCTAGAAGAAGGTGGTTACAGGATGTAGAAGATGACCTCAAGAGGAAGGGTATTGGGATTGGAAGCTGAGGCTGGATGAACGAGGTTTTTGGAGGTGACTAGTTGGGGAGGCCACAGCTCATCATGGGCTGTAGCGCCAGAGGATTTTATATATATATATATATATATATATATATATATATATATATATATAAAATTAACAACATAATGTACTCTGACTAAAAAAAAAAAAAACTTGTGTACATTCACATACAACTGCTGATGCTATTGCCACACAAAATATATAACACATAAAATTATAAAAAGTCACTGTTTCCTGAATTTCTACTAAACAATTAGCACACTTACATCAAGAAGACCTTTTCCTCGTGTGTAGGCTCCAAAATTGTCATTGTCTGGTGAGGTCAGAGGTTCCTCAGGGCTTGCTGGAGACTGCGATAATATGGAATAGCAGTGGTTACAAACTCTACAGCTCTTATTGTCTTCAAAAACAAGGGGTATTTTTTTATTAGAACATTTGCCGCATACGACCTGTAAAACAATAACTTTGATATCATTAATGGTAAGACTTACATTCAAAGCCTTTATGTAATGATTTTATGGAACCATGCACAGAATAAAAAAAAATGCAAGCAGGAATTAATTACAGTAGGATGCTGGTGTTCGGTTATCCAGAGTGGTAAAATCTGCACTAGGTAATTGAAAAAACTGATATACTGTAAAAAAAAAGCTGACAATCTAAAACAGTTGCTATTTGTGGTAAAGGATTCTGGAAAATATAAAAGAAATAAAGGACATTTCTAAAGAAAATCATGGGATACAGAAAAGTACCAGGAAATGAATTTACATTTTAACTGAGACCAAACCAAGAGTTGCATGAAACGTTTGAGAAATCTTGACCTTGATAAAGAAAAGACCATAAAAACAGCTTTTTATGGCCACTGTAGAAGAATGGAAACAGACAGGATGCCAAACCTTCCAGGGGAAGAAGAAGACAAAGTACCATGGGTGAAAGAAGTTCATCACGATTTAGAAAAATGCAGAATCAGTGAAGGAGATTCAGGAAATAGAGAAGTGTTCAGGAGACAAATTGTGGGGGGGGGGGCGAAGTATCTGTTTGAAGAGATACAAGAAGAACCAAAGGGTGATGTCGGAAGAATAAAGAGCAAGAGTGAGCCAGAGAACGAAGGGTTATGGTGAAGGAGAAAACAACTTCATAACTGAGGAATATAAATTAGCATGAAATATTGGTTTGATTTAACTGAAAATCTATTTTAAATGACAAAGACATGACACTACTACTATCTGTTGTTCTTTATATGCTCTGTTGTCTGTTGTTGCATTTTACCATGCTTTGTTTACAATACTGTAAATAACACAGCCTACATTTTCCTATTCATAAAATTAACTTCTTAAATGAACAATGGAAACATGTTATAGTAAAATTGAAAGTTAAGGGCATATGCGCAGAAACCAATTTATGGATGGACGAGTCCACTTTGAAATTGTGAATGGCGGGAGGGTAACGGAAAATCAGCTGGTAAGCAAGTGAAGGTGTTACCAACTTGCGTGTGATGTTTTAGTTACCGGTACATTATTAGTAACTGTGTGACGTACTATCTCAGTCTTGCATTTGTTATTATTATTTCAATTTATTATTAATCGTATCTTTGTTTGACAGTCACTCATTTTTATTAGTTACAGTAGAGTCTCGGTTATCCGCCCTTCGATTATCCGCCGTTCCGTGTTATCCGCCGCCCAAGTGGCGTAAAAAAACGTAAACGTAAAAAATATTTTCTTTAATTACTGCAACGACAATAGTGTGCCAATAGTTTGCGGGCGTGAGTGTACGTGCTCTCTTTGTGATTGCTCCTGACTGTACGGCAGGAATTTGGCCTACTGCCCATCGCCTATTATAGCCTAGCTGTGACTCATGTGTCATTCGCCCCACCCCACCCCCAACATCCAACGCTATCGCTCACATGCTCATCGCTTAGTAGACTGCAGTTTCTTGTTGTGTGCTGTAGTGAGCAGTGAGGCTATTTTTACGCGGTGTGTCCGTGAGTGACTAGTGCAGTTTTGGTGAAAGTGTCATAGTGTAGTCTTGTTAATAGTGTTGCGATTATGGCTACGAAAAGGAAGAAAATTGTTTTATCAATAAAAGACAAGCTTGAGGCATTAAAAAGACTGGATAAAGGGGAAACGTTGCAGAAGGTGGCTGACCATCGGTCATCGCACAGTTGGAGATTGGAAGAAGAGACGATTAGAATTAGAAAAATGATGTTCCTCACGAGTTACTGAGACTGCTTTTAAAGATAGAAAAACTATGAAAAATAGTGATTATGAAAAAGTTAGCGAAGCGTTGTACATTTGGTTTACACAGTTCAGGGAGAAAGGGGTGCCTATTTTGGGACCTATCTTAAAAGAAAAGGCGTTGCAGTTTCAAAAAGAATTTAACGAAGGTGATGCAAATTTTATAGCAAGCGTTGGCTGGCTTGATAGATGGAAGAAGCGTTATGGAATCCGTCAGTTGAATATTTGCGGCGAGAAACTGTCATCAAACTTTCAAGAAATGGAGCAGTTTAAGAAAAAATTTCAAGACTTTGTTGAAATTGAAAGCTTAACAGGAGATCAAGTATTTAATTGTGATGAAACAGGCCTTAATTTCAAAATGTTACCGAGTAAGAGCTTTGCAGCTAGAACTGAAGCTGCAGCCCCTGGCTATAAACGTAGTAAAGAGAGAGTGACTATTTTAGCATGCAGTAATGCCACAGCAAACCATAAAATGGACCTGGCAATGATTGGAAAGTCCAAAAACCCTACGGCTTTTAAAACCATTTCAAAACATGCTCTTCCAGTAAAATATTTCAATCAAAAAAGTGCATGGATGACTAGTGAAATTTTTAAGGAATGGTTTTTTTAAAGAGTTTGTTCCTTCTACAGAGAAGTTTTTAAAAGATAACAACCTACCCAGAAAAGCAGTTTTACTGCTAGACAATGCCCCAACAAACCCTGATCCAGACGAACTTAGAGATGGGGACATAAAGGCTATGTTTTTGCCACCAAATGTGACTGCCATTTGTCAGCCTATGGACCAAGGGTGTTTTGGAAACACTTAAACGAAACTATCCGAAGAAAGCTTCTGTCAACAGTCATACAAGAAATTGAAGATGGGCATAACTTGATTAAGAAGTTGAAAGTATAAATTTGAAGGATGTCGCTTATTGGGTCGCAAGGGCCTGGGCCGAAGTCGGGGCACAAACAATTGCAAAGTTTAATTGGGCGAGGACCTATAAGCTGTTGGGCGAGGACGAAAATATGGCTGAAAGCATGCTGGGTGAACTTCATGAAAGTATTTTGCCCTTGGTCAACGTATCCCTGGATGTGAGGATGGATCGTTGGATGAAATAAGGAATTGGCTTTCAGGAGACGACCAATATGAAATAACTGACGAAGAAATTGTAACACTTGTTAATAGCGATGATGTTGTTGAAGATCAAGACTCTGAAACTGTTGAGCCCCAAAAGATCACACACAAAGAAGGGGTTAAAGCTCTTGAAGCAGCCATTCAGTACGTTGAGCAGCAAGAGGAAGCCAGGGTTGTCGACATAATGATGCTCCAAAGATGGCGAGACTTGGCAGCAAAGAAGCGGGAATCATCAGGGAGGCAGTCGAAGATCACTAATTTTTTTCATTCATCATGAACTGAACTCTCACTTCCAACATTTCTGACAGTGTAAGTCAATTTTATTACGTACACATTAGTCTGATTCTATATTTATTTTTAATAAATTTGTCTTGTTAAAATTTACTGAATTCTTAAACTTGAAGCATGAAGTACTAAAGTAGGCTTTAGTTTTCTCTTTTTTTTGTAAGTGTATAACTTTAATATTGTTGCTTGTTCTCTAAAATGTTTTACTATAATTTTGTAATATAATTGTACAGTACTGTATTGTTTTCTCTATTGATTTGTTGTAAAACGTGATGTTTATTATTACATTTACAAAATTACAACGTAATTTTATGATAAATTTGCGTTTTATTTAACTCTCCCTATTATCCGCCATTCCAGCTTATCCGCCCTTCCGCCAGCCCGTTTATGGCGGATAACCGGGACTCTACTGTATTTAATTTTTTAGTTAATTTGTATTGGTAGTTTTTATTCTGTAATTATGTATTATCGTAATTATTTGTGTTGTCATCCAGTAACAAGATTTGTTAAAATGAATAAGCCTACTTCTTTAACTAGCAAATACAGGAAAGTTATTCATAGTCAAGCACAGGAAGTAATAATAAACAGTTTTGTTGTTGTCCAGGATTAAAAAGATTCTTGGAATTAATTTAATACGAAGAACGAACGCATTCCTTTATGTAATGATAAACTGTAGAGATAGTCGAGTGTAATTAAGGAGTGAAAGTGTACACTTCGCAAATTCCATTGTGATAAAAACGGTCAGAAAGGCTGTAGATTTTTACATCTCAGCAGTACACAATGACAGAACCCAAACAACACTCAGATATTTATAAAACATTCTGATATGTAACAGCAACAAATTCCGATACGTGTGAACAGTACATATCATTTGTATAGTAATACAATTACAATATTATTATTATTATTATTATTTGATTTACGTCAGAAACAATAAACGTATAAGTCTTTTTTTAAGCCAGCTGTGTGACTGTAGGTACACAAGCACCCCACACAGGTAGAGGTTCGTGGTGACACATTTACAAACAAACCTTAACAGTCGCGAGTTTTTGTTACTATTAGAAACGATATTCATAGGTTGGCAGCACCGTCGCTGATAACAACAATTCTCTTCTCACATCTCACAGCGACTCCCTCCACAACACCTGTCCCCTCTGACCATAAGCGTTCCGCGCATTTCCATGCCCTTAAGTTTCAATTTTGCTATAATAAGAATATAGACACGTTTATTTCAACAATTTGTAATTTGTACGGACTGATACTTTTACAATGTATTAATGAATTTCGTATACGATTTTTAAAATTCTGAGACTCTCGTTGATAAAACTTATTCTTTAGCTTTTGTCATAATATGTTGTAATTACTCTACAATATTTTCTGTTTCGCATTGTACATTATTTAGTTTCACTAAAATAAATACATTTTTAAAATTTTTGTATTTTTCAATACAATATATAGCATCCATTAAATATTAAAGCATGATATCCAATACAAAGAAATGTGTATTTGATTTTAAGTTGGAGCTGGAGCATTTATATCAACACCTGAGTCCTTAGTCTGCTACTACTTAAATAAATTCCAAGGAAATTGAGTCTATTCTATACTTTTTATCCACATTACTATATTATCACATTAAGAATTAAGTAAAACATAGATAGGATGGGTAGTCTTTAACTGTAGACAGCTGGATATGAAACTGCACAAAAAGTCATCAACTTCCATAAAAGTTCAGTTTTCAACTCACCAAGCCACAACATCTACAATGGTGTTTTCTCTTCATCACCCCAAAGTGACTGCTGCACTCCATACACTTCGTAATAGTGTCAGCTTTAATTAAAGTTGGAGCTTTACGGCCTAGCTCACTGCCTTCGGCTCCACCTAAACCGCCGCCACATACCTTCAAAGAACTTTTGCGACTGTGTAGTTCTTGCATTGCTAGTAACAGTGCATTGAGCCAACTACCTTTTTCTTCTGCAGTTCTGTAAAAAAAAAAATAATCATATTATTGGAATTATCACTAAATAAACACGAAAACAGTGAGCAGCAGTTGCATGATAAATGTAAAGGAAATTTATTTACAAACAATATGAGATATTGTAAAACCTTGGGAGATACTATTACACACCTGTAAATGCATGCAACACACACACACACACACACACACACACACACACACACACACACACACACACACACACACACACACACACACACACACACACACACACACACACACACACACACACACAGTAAGCGATATAAAATTAACAGCAGAGTAATAGACAATTCAAGAAAATCCACAAAATGTTCAGTAGTGATTCACGATATAATAGATATTTTAAGAAAAGAAGTTGCTAAAGTATAGAGACATACAGAAAAAGGAAAATCCCCAGATAATGAAAAAGCAACAGCAAAAAGGTTACTACATGAAGAAATTACAAATATGGAAATGCTGAAAATCCTTTTTAGCAAGTATATAGAAACTAAAAATAAACCTGGCATGGAAAACAAAGAGTGAGTACACATGACTTGAAACATTACGGATCAATTTCACTGCCCACATCTCTACAGTTTTCAATAAGCTTCACTACCAGATATAATAGAAAACTTGCCAGTAAAAAGTCAAACGATCAAGTACAATTTTGAATAAACACTGCACAACGGACCATCTACAAGCAATAAACCAACTTCTAGAATGAATAATGAGTACATATGGTACTTGCCAATTACAATGACTACAGGGAAGCCATTGCAAGAACAAGTGAAAGAAAATGGATACTTACATGTTCTACCTGAAATATATATACAGTCCCCCTGGTTTGAATCAAAATACACTTACAAACAGAGTAGTAATGTGATTGATTAGCCAATCATCTATGATTTATTTCAGAATGTTCAGAGGACTGGAAGGAAAATAAAAGGTATTAAAACAGAAAGAATATATCTTTCAAATCTTAAAGTATTATCGCGATGAAATGTTATTTAGTGAAAATGCAGACGAGATGGAAGACATTGTTAATGAGCTTAACCAGGAAAATGAAAATGTTGGTAAGACAACAAATATGGGAAAATAAATACAATATGGCACAAACTGGGGTTTGTCAGCAGCTGTGAATCAAGTGAAATATTTGAATAAAATAATAACTAAAAATGCCAAAAATTGTCAACAGAAAAACACCAGGGTGATCTGCTTTTGAAAAGATGAGCAATCCTATGAAACATAACAAACTATCACTGTGTTTAAAAAAGAAATTTTTTAATTGGCATACACTTCCTATAGGCTTAAATGTTGACAATGTACAGGAGAATGATACACAAAGGAGCAAGGAAGTAAAAACAATTATATGGATATACAAACAAATAGAATAGATATAAAATCAAGGAAATTAAATACAAGCTTGAAATTAAATTATTTTGTTAAGTTTACTGTCGATTCGCAAATAGAATGCAATTAATCAGATAAATTTTTTTACAGATTTTTATATAAATAAATGTAAGACAATTGTACCACTAATGGTATCTTTTATAGGTTACCTCGTTACGGCTTAACAAATACTGTATCAAATGCAGAGTTCCAGAAAACAATTTTGTAATTGTTTGGTTTTAAAGGGTTTCCTTTTTCTTTAATGAATCAATTTTTACAATTTTACTATTTAATAAGTAAACACAATATTACTATTTAAAATAGTATTAACAAAATTCAATTTAAATGGTAATCATAGTGCAATTTAAGAATGTAATTAAGTAAATGATAACAATTCTGGTTAATGAACGTAACCAGCAGTAAATGGTCACAAATAAAAACATACACACACACACACACACATGCGCGCGCACAAGTTAAGAATTTGCATACCTATGAGTTAGGTTATTTCGAGCGTCACCTTATGTTAACCTAATCTGTGCTCAACAAGCTAAATGTCTAATGGGCCTGTTAAAATTTTTAAAGGGGAAATAGCGTTTGTTTAGTGTTTTTGGTTTGTTCTATTTAATAGGGTCAGGGAAGTGGCTTTCATGTCCTGTTTTTACAAACATGAGTGGTGACTCTGACTTTTGGTTTATGGGCTGGTAGGTATGGGGCCTTTCTTCCTAACCTTACATACTGAATCTCACGAAAACAGGAAGAAATTGGAATAATTTGGAAAATGGTAAAATACAATAAATTTATGGAAGTTTAAAAAAATTGTATGAGTTAGCAGGTCTGCACACAATATACGAGGACTACTTTTTTTCAACCTCAGGTGAGCTGGGAAACCTGGTTCTTTTTTTGTTTTTGAGACTTTGTTCTAACCTATAACCACTGGTGTTATAGTTATTTTGTCTATTACTGTGGTGACGACAGTTTACTTATGGCAACTACAATTGAAATTGCCTCCAAGTATAAGATTCGGTCTCTTATTAGATTTCTTCAAGCTGAAGTTCATAGTGTTGCAGAAATTCACCGGAGGTTGTGTAATGTGTATGGAGAAAATGTGATGAGTGATAGTTCAGTTCGGGAATGGTGTCAACAATTTTAAGAAGGGCGAATTGATGTTCATGATGAAGGAGGGCAAAGAAGAAAGTCCGTGGCTACTGATGATGTTGTTGAAAGGGTAGACAGGATGGTTCGAGAGCGCCGTCGTTTCACAATTACTGAACTCTCTGCTGATTTTCTTGAAATTTCTAGGTCTGCTCTTTGTGATATTCTTACTCAGAAGCTTGGGTAAAGGAAACTCTTGTGTTCGGTGGGTTCCCAAACAACTCACAGATGTCCACAAGACTCGAAGAATGGGCGCATCAGTATCACCCAACTTATAGCCCAGACTTGGCACCAAGTGACTACTATTTGTTCACTAACTTGAAAAAGTGGTTAGGTGGGTTGCGGTTTGACTCCAATGATGAGTTAAAGTCCAGTGTGGCAGATTGGCTGACTACTCAGGAGCGAACGTTTTACAACATGGGCATAGAATAGTTGGTGCCTTGCTATCATACGTGCCTCAACAATGGTGGTGACTATTCATTCAATTCCTGCATTCATAATGTAAAGTTTTCCTTAGTAACTCATTTTCTAAATAAAAACAACGACAAACATCAACAATTACCATCCTTATTATAAAGCATTTTTAATATGACTGAGATTTGCTTCAATATTAGTCATAATGTAGCAGACATACTTAAGACTTTTCAGTATCACAAACCTGTGATTCAAGAGAATTTGGTCTTTCATATAAAGCCTCAGATATTTTTTTGTTATGACATTTATATGTTAGACAAATTACCACATTCAGTGCAGACCAAGCCAAATACTATAACTGTCTCACTTGACAGAAAGTATCATAAACTGAGCTATGAAACTGAACTCAAATGTAATAAAGCTACTTTCATTATTAAAGGAAATCATCAACAAATATTATTATAAGTTAAAGTGTGCTATCTTACTGAGTGTAGAGTTCGAAATTTTTGTTTGAATCCCTTATGTAGAACGTGTTAGCAGTTTCCAGGTTGTCACCTTCCAAAACCTGTAATGTATCAACTCGAAGTTTGGCCCTGAGTCTGTATGCTGGACCTGATATTACTCTGTTTGATATGCGCCTTGGAGAGCACAACAGTACAAGATCACTTAGCTGAAAACACAAATTACTAAATTAAATATAATTACAGTGGAAAGCAGCAATACACTAAGTACACATATAATTACAAACAAGACTAACTGATTCATAACTAACTTATGAAAGGAAGTATAAAAATTGGAAGAACATTTAAGAAATCTTCTAAGAATATAAAAATGTTGCCTTACTTTGCTAAATATTTTCCTTTAGTTCTACAAGCAAGTTTTGAATTCCATCCTGGAAGAAACTTTACAATTTTATGTTCAGGGACAGTTTTCCATTTCTTTTTCTGAACCAAAATTTTATAATCCTCTAACTCTTCTTTCTTTCATGGCAAAAGGTGAAAATTGCTTACAGTCAGATCACGAGTGTATAGTAAAGTCTAACAGTACAAAACCAAGGTTCAAAACAATGAGATAATTTGGTTGGCTGTATAGTTCACGCATTATTCTGATGCAAAATCATGCTTTTTACGAGTTTACCAACCTGGTCTGGACTTAATTATTGGCTTCAGTTCTTACAATAGCAGATAGTAGCTGCCACTATTATTCACTATTATCTGTTTCAGAAATGATTTTTTTTATACTCATAATGCTGAGCAATAACTAATTTTTTTGAAATTTCTAAATGTCTCTGATGAACAGGTTTATCAGTTTACATGAACGTAGCTGGTAGAGTTTCCATAATTTAATGATATGGTGATGACTAAAAATGCTGAAACGTGCTTTAAAAATTGTAATATATTCCATCTCTAACGTCAAAAATTAGCACAATTCTTTTGGTAATTTCTCCAATATTGATACTTGTCTTTTAAGTGGAAAGCCTTGTTGAATGCAGTTCATCACAGAGAGAAACCCCAGCAATTTTCAGGTGATCTATCCATCCATGGATATTTTTTTTTTGATTTTATAACTCTTAGCATACTGATTGTCCATTCTGAACTTAAAATCTCATTCCATTTAAACGAATAAACAACATATCAACTTCGTACGTGGTGCAGTTCATACAAGGAAGGACTGTAATTATTGCATGAAGTTAAACAATGATGTACTTCATGTAGATACAGAGGCTATGAAGTTATTATTAATAAAGGTACAGTTACCTGATCATGAAAACAAAAATGACTTACTACTTTTTGACTTTTCCTTGTAATACTTGTGGCTGCCGTCACATGAAATAATAGTAGACAAATTACTAAGTCTATACACTCACGTAAGTTTTAACCTTTCTCTTTACAGGACTCTCTTCATGACTCTTCAGTTTTTTTCATTACTAACATTTTACTGGTTCTAAAAATAACACCATGTTACTACATATCCATTACTGATGGTTTTTGGTAAAGTATAGAATTTTCTTCTTTTCAATGTGTGTGTGTGTTTTTTTAAATATTTTTTGTGGGTGTTCTATACAATGACTAGGCATTTTATATGATGTAATTAGTTCTTCAGATGAAGTGTGACATGTAATTCTTCCATTAAAATCTTGTCCAGTATGACATCCACTTTATTTCATTGCAAAAATCTGTTTTAATGTAAAAAAAAGATCTTTCAGAAATACAGCTTCTCTTACTTGTTGCAACATGGAAGAGAGATGATGCTTTGAGTTACACCTTCTCTCATTTTTCAGGTAGTGACATTTCTTTTTGATTTAAGACATGAACTTTACAAACCCTTATCCATTTCCTGATGATTGGATGATAGCAGCAGAATGAAGAGCCGTTTCTTGTTAAGGAATATCTTCTAGCTGCATGAAGCTTTTGGACACACTGTCAATTGGAATCTTCTGTACAAATGTTTGAACATCCATAGTGGTCCTCAGCTTACAAAATCTGTCTTACAGTACACTCATGATGACGTTCGGACGTCACACAAATCGCCTAATCCCTTATCCATTTCAAAAATAAAATCTGAATAGTCACTCCCATTGAGACTTGGAACTTGAAGGAAACCTACAGATTTTATCTTCTTTACTCGGCTTTCAAGACTTAATTTTGACCTTGTCCTCTCAGCAGTTCTGATATGAAGTAACATCTTGTTCTCATCACCACAATCAATATCCTTAACAAATGTGATATGCATAACTCTACAGCGGTCTTCAAAAGTCTCATCCGAACAAACACAATACATTATTGCTGGTGGATTTGTCAATGGGTTGGTCTCAGCAATTTTTTTCAATATTTTCTGTTTTCTGGGATATTGTTTATGACTTGCTCAAGATTATTTTCGGTTTGAGAGTTCCTAAAACTCTGTGGGCAGGGAAAGGTGTTGTGAAACAAACTTTCACCTTATATCCACTATGGTTCAAGGTGGTATGGTTCTCTTAGTCCTCTTATGGAGAGCCCTGCTTTTTGCTACTGGTACAAATTATAGTCCTTCATTCCAATGGTCAATTTTTTCACCACATCTACAAGTCATAATCATGTCTTTAATATTTTGATTTGTTCACTAAACACTGCCCTGACTTTGAGAATGGTGGGGGATTACCGTGAACAATTTTTAACATGGGGCCAATATGTTAAAATTCACTTCTTTTTAAACAACTGATGATCTTACCGGTGAATTCCCTCTAATTGTTTGATTATACAATACATGGTACTCTAAACAGTTAAAAATATCGATAAGATTGTAGGCAACTTCCGACTCTGTTTTAAGCGCCCCGATGACTACATCTTTTGTCAAATACTCCCAGTACACAATTACAAACTAAAGCCTTGCTGTGCTGAGATTGAAAATTAATAAGACTGACCTGGCAATGAGAATTAAATTTACAAGAAATCATAAGTTTTACAACACTAGTCTTCTGAGAAATCTCTTGTTTATTCTGACAAGGTTTACATAGATGGAGGTATAATTCACCATCACAAAGAATGACACTTTTGTATTTAATAACAAGTACCTTCAACATTCTGCCTCCCTCCATGTCCAATGGTTAAACAAACTTCATGAAGTATGCTGAACAACTCAAATTGCTGATATAAAACTGAATAGCACAAACGTTTTGTTTTATAAGATAAACCAGTTTATTTTTTACTTTAAACTAGCGTGACATCATACCTATTTAGCGGTCAACAATCACATGGTTTGTTCCTTGTCATAGTCTTTACTGTGTGCATGACTAACAAGTTTTTGATGGTCAAATTTACTGAGAAAAAACAAAATTTCAGCATTAACACCTCTTAATCGAACTGACTTCTCATTAAAGCTACAGAATTATTAGTGCTAGGTATGTCACACAGAATGGCACTGAAGATCAAATTGAGGGCAGTGCCTATGTTTTGTGTACTTCGTGCATCACTGATATAATTCAGCTTCTAGTATACTAGTGTACTAGTATACACTATACACAATACACTAGTGTGTACTTCGTACATGACTGATATACAGATGACTCTACTATATTAACGTTTCCTATTTAATTTTATGACACAGTAGTTACTTTCATTCAAATTGAACCCAGAATAATTAGTTATCACTTTCAACACCATGCCCATACGTAATATGGGCAGCGCTATTAATGCTGCAGTGGACCATCCCTATATGCCATACGGGCATTTGTTTGTTTTTTATGTGCTTAAACACACTTACCCGTCCAATCAAAGTCTGTAACGCGAAGCTAATTCATTCGTTACATAGAATGCTGTTATAATTTAGTTCAATATTTTACCAATACAGTCTCCTACAAACCAGTGAAGGAATCAAAGAGTTCAGGTTCAGCTGTTGCATGTGGTAGAAGTGTGTGGGGGGGGGGGGTTTCTAACGCAAACAAAATGTCAAATACACACGATGTTGCACTCATCGAATCATTATATGATGAAAATTCCTATCACTCAGATTTTATGAACAGATAAGAATGTACCACCTACGAACCTGACGAATCTTCTCATGATAAAACTTTTTTTTAGTGGAGGTCCTACAGTCTATACTGCATCCCACACACATTTTGATTGCCATTTCTCCCTATACTTCCAGTCATCATCTTCAATAGCTCGATCTCTCATGCTTTTCCTAATTCCTGTTCTTCATTGTCTTGTCAGTCTTCCTTTTCTTCTCCTGTTTTGTTGTGTGTACGTCAATGCTTTCTTTGGCCATCGCTTCTCCTCCATCCTCATTGCGTGACCATACCATAGCAACTGTCTGGATTCTATTCTTTCTGCTGTTGTAAATACGCACCCTGTTTTCCTTCTTATATCTTCGTTTCTAACATGTTGCATTCTAGGAATATTACACGCTCTTCTTAAGAAGTCCATTTCCACAGTTTCTATCATCTTTTTCTCTTTATCTGAAAGTTGCCAGCATTCACAGCCATAAGTTAAAACGGGCTCCACAATAATTGTGTAGATTGTCAGTTTAGTTTGAAGTTTCATTTTGTTCGACCAAAGAACGAGTTTAGCAAACGAATACCATTTTTTCCCTGTTGTATCCTACTCTTGATGTCATTTTTTGTTGGCCCATCTTCTGAAATAATGCTTCCCAAATATTATTTGAATTCTCTACACTTTCCGATTCTATGGATTTGCAGATCTAGGTCTTCTTCTTGCATGTTTCCTATTTTCAGATATTCTGTTTTAGTAGTGTTTATGTTTAGACCCCATTTCTCGTACTTCTCTTTCAATTTTCTAAACATATAGTCTGTGTCGTCCTCATCACAAGCTATAATTACCTGATCGTTCGCAAATAGGAGAATTTTCAAGCACTGCTCATCCATTTGAATTCCCATTCCTGATGTTTTTCTTCTCGAGTTATTGATGGCTTCTTGGATATATATTTTAAACAGGGTAGGTGACAAGCTGCACCCTTGTTTAAGCCCTTTTATGGTCGGAAACAATTCTGACAGGACATTTCCCACTCTCACCAAACTCTTTGAGTCCTTATATATGTTCCAGACAGCAAAAAGATAAATTTTACTCAGGCTAAACTTTGTTAATGTTTCAAAGTCTTTTTAAGGGTACTGTGTCATAAGCTTTCTCTAAATCGACAAATACAAGGTGCGTAGACAGATTGCGAGACTTTCGTTTTTCTAGTATTTGTTGTAATACAAATATGTTGTCAGTATATGATCGTCCTGCATGAAATCCCGACTGCTCTTCTATGTCTTCTATATTCATTTCATTTCTATGTTTTAGTATTCTGCCGTACAACCTCCCCATTGCGCTTGTCACACTTATGCCTCTATAATTTTGGCATGCCTTCTTATCGCCCTTTTATGTATATGTATAATTTCATATACATGACCTACATGGGTTATGTGTATAGTTGTATATATTTTATTTTTATTCTTTCACCCTACAGCAGTTATATTGGTTTTTCTTGTGTGCAGATGAATCACAAGTAGAACTCCAATGCTGCACAGGGGAGGACATTGTGACAGTGACGTTGATACTGAATGGGCTGATAACGATATCTAGCCAGGTCAACCTGTGTTTGAACGAGTACTTGCTATAATAGTGGCATTTGACGAAAATTGTTTAGAAGTTGACTGATATTTACTGATAGATAGAGATTAATTAAATTAGCTATTGGAGTGTAAACATAATTGCCATAAGTTTAAATAATGATAACATTTTTTGTTGTGATGAAAGTGTATGTTCAAGACTAATTTGTTAAAATTTTATACATGTAGTAATACCAAGAATACTAAGAATGTATGTCAAATCTGCACAGGATGAGCATAAAGTTGATATAACGTAATTAATATTTTGTTAAAAGGTAAATTTGTTATAATTTTCTGAATAATTGCTAAAAACGATGGTACATCAGGAAATTATTTTAAAAAACTGGTGTTGAAAGCGTTAACATAACAAATTCATAAAACACCTACAAACCATTAAATCTTCTGCTTTAATGGGCACAGATCACAGACTCTTGTTTATAATTCTCAGAGCCTTCTGTTTTCAGTACTAAATTTCCATCCAGTTTAACATTTTCAGTTATGTGATTATTCTGTATCCTCCTTTTAGGTGTACCACAAATCTTATTCTGCTTTTAATTTTCAGATCTGCAGTAAAGTACAATTGTCCATTCTTACAATCTTAGTTGTCCTTCTTCAATTACGTTTCATACAGCCTTTATATCTGTTTTCCTCCTACTTATTCACAATCTGGGTTTTGTTTATTATCCCCTCTGTACTCCTGAGGTATTTAAGGTTGACTGCATATAATCTACACTTCAACTTTGTTTTTAGAATCTAAAATTCACTACTGAATGACTGAGGTTTGTGCACTTTTATTTTTGTCTATTTCAAGTGTGTGTGTGTGTGTGTGTGTGTGTTATTTTTTGAAGGAGTACTTTACCCAATGCAGAGAATACCTACTCATATTTTACATGGTTTCAGATTTCTCTTTCCATTTCTACTGTATCACTAGGGTACTTACAGACATATACTTGCCCACATTTAACTTATATGAGAGGCGGCTGATAAGTAATGCATAGTTGCATATAACGGGAAAACAAAACAATGTACAGCACGATGTGTGCTGCCATCTTGTAGCGACATTCTTGTATTACAAATGCCCCAAATCTTGTTGACCAACTCTAACAACTCCTTCTCATTTTCTGTCAGTCGCCACTGTTCTGGAGTCGAGTACACCAGCTGTGACAATATGTCTAAGACAACGTGCAGTGATTGAACTTTTAACAGCTGAAAAAGTGAACGCCAGTGACATTCAACATCGTATAAAAGGTGTTTATGGTGATGAAACTGTTGATCGAAGTACCGTGAGTAGGTGGGCAATAAAAGTTCGTGTATCGGAAGCTGGTAAAGCGAATATTGAGGATGAATCTCACAACGGTCGACCAGTTTCTGTGACTGATGAGAAGCACCAAATGGAGGTGAATGAATTGGTTCAAAATGACCGTCGCATCACACAACACATCGGCACCCACACAGGCATATCGAAAGAACGAGTACAACACATTATTGCAGAACTGGGCTACCATAAAATCTGTTCGCAGTGGGTGCCACACAAACACACAGAAGAGAACAAGCAATAACGAATTTGAACCCATTCCACACCCTCCATACTCACCAGATTTGGCACCTTGCGATTTTCACTTTTTAGGGATATTAAGGGTATTCATTTCTCCACAGATGATGAACTGAAAGATGGAGTGAGGTCATGGATCAAGGAAAGACCACCAGCACCAGCATTCTTCATTGACAGGATGAGACAACTAGTTCACCATTGGGAGAAATGTGTAGCTGTAAATGGTGACTACGTGGAAAATAAATTTAAGTTTTGTAATGGGGCAAACTAAGGGGTTTTGTAATTCCATAATTTTCTTGTAACAATTTGTGGCCAACCAGGCTAGGCAACACTTTTAGATCACCAAATGTGTGACTCTTGTGAACACCCGGTAGTCAGTTCGGTGTCATGCAGTACAAGGTACAAAAGCAATTATCACATTGGAATGTGTAAGAGCGCGCGTGTGCCGCCCTTTGCAACGTAAAAGTCACGCACATGGTCTCCTTCCTGCCTTACACGAGATCTCGAGAAAAGGCGAGACATTCATCAGCCAATCAGGTAGCAAGTTGTTGGCATCGGAGGGTCCACCGAGCGTATTCTTGCCATTTTGGACGTTTTAGTCGACATCCAGTTTTTAGACCGCGCGGTCATACATACTAAGTACCCGGGTAAATTCAGTCGGCCGACTACTAAAAAATGTTATTTAAATTGTTTTAAAAACAGTACCGGAGTATAAGGTAAACCAACATTCAGCAATATCAGTTTTGAACAGTTCAGAACATATTTCGGAGTGTCTTGTGAAAGTATTGAATCTGCAGCGGTGGTGAAATATTTGGACAATGGCTACAGCAAGGATGAGTACCATTTAAAACTTTTAAACCTTTAACCATATACATAAATTAGATAACAGCATATTAAAATATTTGAAAATCTAAAAGAGCTCAATAAACGGGGGTTATGAATACGTAAAAGAAAATTAGAAGGGGTTAAAAGTACTGGCTTGCCTTTGTTAACATGTAATCTAGTTGGATAAGTAATTTTTTTGTTTTTGATAAGTGTTTCATAGTTAACTGCTAAAAAGAAAGAGTAAGAGAAAGAAAAGTAAAGGAGAACTAAAAATTTTGAAAGAGTAATAAATGAGATGATTATTTAATGAAAACCATGTGTTAGCATAATTATTTCGCCAGTCAAACCTAGTGAATCACTTCTACAGTTCACAGATTCGTCCATAGAACCCTGGGTAATCCACAAGGTAAGTGAGAGAATGAGATATTGGAAGTTTTTTGTGTATTAAATAATACGAATAGTTACAACTGGCGCCTCGAACTGGAACGGCTTATATAAATTTATTTTATATAAGCTGGACTTACATGTGAACGTGGAAGTGAGTCGTTTGGGGTGATGGCGTAAGATAAAATAATGAGTTCAATTTAAACTTTTCTATATTTGTATATGTAAACTGTATCATTTAAAAAAAAAAAAACAAAAATTGGAAAGTACAGAGAACAAAGTAAATGTGACTGACGTAACCATCATTAATGAATCTGAAAGTAAGTCAATGTTTGTAAACAAAGAAAATGTGTCAACCGAGTCAGCTGATATGAGTGATTCGGGAATTCAGACAAATTTAACAGTAACAAATGAAAATAATTTGACAGAATCAATTATAATGAGTAATGTGGAGGCACAATCTACTCCCGTCTCCACTAGAGAAAGTAATAAAACTGATGATGAAACGAGAAATTTTTTCGTGAAATAATGAGAACAATGTCTAATGATATTAAGCATAATATGAATGAAAAAAGTATCAAGTTTGAGAGCAAATTTAATGAAATAAGTAGTGACATCAATAATCGTTTTGATATTAATGATGTTAAGTTTAATGAACAAAATGTAAAACTAAATGACATAAATAATCGTTTTGATAATAGCAATGAAAAATTTCATACCAGATTCAATGAAATAAGTAGTGAAATTAACGAGGTAAATACTCGATTCAATGAAGTAAAGAGCAAAAATATTCCGTCATTACCCATAGCGGGCGTTACTATAAGGAGGAGTAAGCGTGTCACAAAACAAGTTCAGTTAAACATGGTCATAAACGGGGGGGATATGAAAATACATTTTTAGTCGTACGGGGTTTAAATTTGGAGGTTATTTTAGGTAACGATTTTTTAATAAGGCACAAAGCGGTGAGTGATTTCCATAAACGGGATATTAGAATTAGATAATGAGATTGAGCCAATCAGAATTAGCTTTGAACGGGCAGTGGGCACGATAAAGAGTTTCAGGTATAAAAGTGATACAAAATCGGGTTGGTGATGTGTACACAGTAGCAAGAGTGTATGTGTGTAGAGAGAGCGAGCGTGTTGAAAGTGAAGAATGAATATGGGAGGACTGGGAGTATAAATTTTGTAGTGAGGGTGGCGTTGTAGAGAGTCCCCAACGTGAGGCGTTGTGACGGGTTGTGAAAAGTTTTAAAGTGGTGTTCGCAGAGTTACCTGGTCGAGCCAGGAACTATGAGTGTGTGCTAAAAGTAAGGGAACACGCACCCTACGTACAACGAAGTTATCCTGTACCATATTCGAAAAGAAGAGCGGTTCAAGGAGAGTTGGATAGAATGTTGGAGGGAGATATTATTGAGAGATCGGTGTCCCTGTATTCTAACCTGTTAGTAGCAGTTATCAAGAAAGATGGGAGGATAAGATTGTGCCTAGATGCCCGTAAAATAAATCAGATCATCATTCTGGACCGGGAGTCACCCGAAGCAATAGATAAGATATTTCAAAAATTTAGTGGAGTTAAATACACGACCTCATTAGATTTAACCGCGGGGTATTGGTAGGTCCCGTTAGCATGTGAAAGTAGGAAATACACGGCATTCCTTTTCAATGGAAAAAATTACCAATTTAAACGGTTACCCTTTGGGCTTAATACCAGTGTGGCCAGTTTTATAAAGTGTTTAGATGAGACATTACAACCAAACAATTCAGAATTTTTAACCATTTATATAGATGACATACTGATAGCCTCACGCACATTCTCAGAACACATGGAGCATTTAGAGTATGTGCTAGACAAATTGCATAAAGGGGGGTTGACTGTCAACTGGGAAAAATCTAAATTTTTACAGAAAGAAATACATTTCTTAGGTTTCATAATTACACCAGAAGGGATAAAAGCCAACCCCGAGAAGGTAGAGTCCATTTTGAAATTCCCTGAACCTAGACATATCAAACAGTTACAAAAGTTTTTTAGGGTTATGCAATTTTTATAGAAAGTTTCAGAAAAACTATGCCCATATAACTTCAAAATTGAGCACGGTGTTACAAAAGAATAAACAGTGGAGATGGGGAGAAAAAGAAAGAAATGCATTTAGCGAGCTAAAGGACTACTTTGTTAACATGATAATGATGAATCACCCTAACTTTGAACGCAAATTTTACTTACAGATGGACGCTAGCAATGTCGCTCTAGGTGCTGAGTTGTACCAGGAGGACGGCTACAAGGAACATCACACCATCGCTTTCGCCAGCCGTACCTTGCTACTGGCCGAAAGGAATTATACAACAACCAAGAAGGAATTACTAAATATTGTCTTTGCCGTGAAGCAAATCCAAACCTATCTGTTTGGAAATTCTATCACTATCAGGACGGACCACAAGGCACTGTCTTTCCTAAACACCTGCAGATTGACACACAGCAGACTAACCAGGTGGGTGTTAGCTCTACAAGAGTATAACTTTTCGTGGGAGTATATTACGGGAGTGGAAAACAAGACACCCGACACTTTATCTATGGTAGATACAGAGGGAATGAGAACAGGGAGGTACCTAAAAGAAATAGAAATATTTAGGCTTAGGAGGGAAGACAGACTTTTCGGGGAGGAATTAAAAGACATTCAAACGATGCAGCGATCAGATACAAAATTGGGTAAAATAGTAGCAAGTTTAGAATCTGACCTAGATAATTCCGTATACAGCCGATATTTTCAAATATATCAAGGGAGTTTATTTAAGAAAGTAGAGGGGGGAGAGCGTGATTGGAGGTTAGTTATACCGGAAGGGTTAGTAAACAAAATAATATGGGATTGTCATATTAGGTATGGGCATTTTGGGCCTAGAAAATGTGTAAACGTACTGAAAGAATCGTGTTTATTTAAAAATATGGAACGGAGAGTTAGAAAATTACTCCGGGGTTGCGATTTATGCCAGAAATCAAAAGTAGCCAATTACCGGTTGGAGGGGGAAATGAAATTCATTAAAGTCGAAAAACCTTTTGATTTAGTCGCGGTGGATCTGTTCAGCCCGCTACCTAAGGGTAGGGGAGGAGTAATGTACATCTTTGTAGTATTAGATACTTTTACTAAATTTGTAAAGCTGTATAGTGTTAAGAGGGTGACGAGTAGAGTCCTAAGTGAAAAGATAACAAAGGATTATATGATTAAAACCGGGAAACCTAAGGTAATACTCTCTGATCATGGGCCCCAATTCATTGGCGACAAACGCTGGGTTGGGAAGGAATTATACCTATACACACAGCAGTATATCATCCCCAGTCAAACCAGGCAGAAAGGGTAATGCGTGAATTAGGTAGAATTTTTCAGGCATATACTAAACATAGTGAGTGGCCGACATATGTGAATAAAATCGAAGATTGGTTGAACTGTACTACACATGAGTCAACCAGGTTTACACCATATGAGTTAGCCAAGGGGACACGCCCACCTAGAATTTTGGAACAGCTGCTCAATTAACCACCTGAAAGTAAAACAATAGATGTAAACATAAAACTTAAACTCGCTAATGAGAATTTATTGACTAAAGGGGAAAGAAGAAAACGGCGCCATGATGTAAAAGGTAAATGGACCAAATATGAGGTAGGTCAGCTGGTGTTGGTACAGAGGCATGATTTATCCAATGCCCACGATAAAGAAATTAAAAAATTCTTTTTGTTGTATGAAGGCCCATATGAAATCATAGAAATTAAAATGAACAACGCATATGTTTTACAGAATCAAGTAACGCGGGAGATAGTGGGTACCCATAACGCTACAAATTTAAAAATGTATTGGTCAACATAAAATATATGAATAACTAATGTAATTGTAAAAAAGTGTTTTCAGAAGGGACTCTCCCCCATTTTCGGGCGACCACGGTCTCACCAGCCCTGGTCGTGGATTTTGGTCTGTTAGGGGTGGTCAATGGTTGGAGCTAACCTCATACATGGTTGGGACAACGATGGTCTTTCCCTACCAAATTGGTAGAAATAGAAATTTACATATTGCCAAGAACGGGGAGGGGGACCCCTAAGATTCGTGGGTAACAGTTACAGAAAGTGGTGCGTCAATTGGTACATCCCACGAACCAACGATTGCCTTGTTTCTAAATTAAAGATCTGTAAGGCAATAATAATTTATAACCGTTAATAATAACTAATAATCGTTAATAATAACTAATAATCATTAATAATATTTAATAATTAATAATTGTTACAATAATAATAAATGGCAATTTTGGAGGCTCTTTATACAACTCCTTTAACGTTGCCATAAGTGCTTTTAATTTATATTCATTAACGTAGTCCTCTTAAAAAAAAGTTTGTGTGTTTAGAAACAATATGTAAATGTATGTATGACCAAGTACATACTCTGTAAGAATAATTGTGAATTGAGACAGTAATAACAAACAAACATCTTGTATAAATGTGAATCGATTATATTCTAGGTGAAATAAACTAAACTATTATCTATAATTTTGTACCCGCTATTTGTAATGTTCAGTAAAGAGATGGTAAAGAAAGTGTGACGAAGGGAAATGAATGGTGTTAGATAACACATTGCATGTGTTGTAAGTTTTATGTAACTAGTGTTATAATTTTCGTGGATTTTATATATAACTCTGTAGACATATTAAACGTAAATAGATTCCCCATTTTCGAGTGGTCACGGCTTCACCGAACCCTGACCGTGGATTTGGATTATTGGTAACAAGATGTGAGCAGGCTTATTGTACCCTGACCATGCTTGTTATTACAGTATTTTCAAAATTGGTGACTTTAGAAATTAACTGGGAGGTGAATCAGGGGAATCAATCATAAACTTTGGAACAGGGGCTATCAATCGAATGGGATGGTAGACCGTTTAAGGGCATGTAACTAATTTTTAGTAGTATTACTGGTGTCTTATATACCAGTAATGCCGAATGTTTTATAACGCCGAAACACGAACAGTGTAAGCAGCGTTTACACCATAAAAAACTTCAGTTCTTGTGGAAGCAAATGGGCGCTACAGTCCAACAGAGAGAGCAATAGAGTGTGTGGAAAGGAGCTGGCCGTTACAAGCCAGGGGCATAAATATAGCATTTATGCACATGTGTAGATGCCTTGCACGGTTTACCAGTGAGGTGATTTACCAAATTGTAACGGGGTTAGGGGGGGATATGATAAAATGAGGTGGAAGGAGGAGTATAACTGAATAGTCAGTTATTGATTATGATATGATCATAATCACAGTGAAGTTGGAGTTGATTTGTTCTGATTATATATGTGGTTATTGTATGGACCCACTTGCTGTTTTGTTATGATTATGCTTTATGTTGTATAAAAAATAACAGAAGTAGTTTGCCTTATAATGGAGATGTTAACTGTAAATCTTAATGGAAATGGAAGAGGGAAATATTGATAAATTGAACTCATAGTTGAACTGTTGAATTGATTTTTTGTGTTTGAATTCTATCTTGTAAAAGTATCATTATATGTAGTTTCAATCAAATGTATCATGTTAGATTCAGGATATATAGTAAACCAAGTAGTTATGTATTAGTGGATAAATAAGATGAGCAACCAGTACTTTGCAAAGGACAAACCAGTACGGGCTATGAGGAAACCAAATCACTTGGGGATATGGCATTGTGAAAGACCAGTTATTGATTTTTTTGTTTAATTGTTATAGAGTCGGGTGATACTGTGGTGTTCTGACTTTATGGTGTTGGGATCTCGACAAGGGAAGTCCAGTAAGGTCATGCAGGTGCAGCGCAAGCACCGGACTAGGGGGGTAAGTTACCCATGATTTTAATAAGGAATTACGGGGGGGGGTCACGGTGCCATATTCTGTTTCAGCAGAAAACCTCTCATTGGGGGGGTGGTATTGTAACGGGGCAAACTAAGGGGTTTTGTAATTCCATAATTTTCTTGTAACAATTTGTGGCCAACCAGGCTAGGCAACACTTTTAGATCACCAAATGTGTGACTTTTGTGCACCCGGTAGTCAGTTCGGTGTCATGCAGTGCAAGGTACAAAAGCAATTATCACATTGGAATGTGTAAGAGCGTGCGTGTGCGGCCCTTTGCGACGTAAAAGTCACACACATGGTCTCCTTCCCGCCTTACACGAGATCTCGAGAAAAGGCGAGACATTCATCAGCCAATCAGGTAGCAAGTTGTTGGCATCGGAGGGTCCAACGAGCGTATTCTTGCCATTTTGGACGTTTTAGTCGACATCCAGTTTTTAGACCGCGCGGTCGTACATACTAAGTACCCGGGTAAATTCAGTCGGCCGACTACTAAAAAATGTTATTTAAATTTTTTTAAAAACAGTACCGGAGTGTAAGGTAAACCAACATTCAGCAATATCAGTTTTGAACAGTTCAGAATATATTTCGGAGTGTCTTGTGAAAGTACTGAATCTGCAGCGGTGGTGAAATATTTGGACAATGGCTACAGCAAGGATGAGTACCATTTAAAACTTTTAAACCTTTAACCATACAAATAAATTAGATAACAGCATACTAAAATATTTGAAAAACTAAAAGAGCTCAATAAACAGGGGTTATGAATATGTAAAAGAAAATTAGAAGGGGTTAAAAGTACTGGCTTGCCTTTGTTAACATGTGATCTAGTTGGATAAGTAATTTTTTTGTTTTTGATAAGTGTTTCATAGTTAACTGCTAAAAAGAAAGAGTAAGAGAAAGAAAAGTAAAGGAGAACTAAAAATTTTGAAAGAGTAATAAATGAGATGATTATTTAATGAAAACCATGTGTTAGCATAATTATTTCGCCAGTCAAACCTAGTGAATCACTTCTACAGTTCACAGATTCGTCCATAGAACCCTGGGTAATCCACAAGGTAAGTGAGAGAATGAGATATTGGAAGTTTTTTGTGTATTAAGATATTTTTGTGTAGAAAATAAAATGTACTTTTATTCCAAATTTGTTTCATTCGACTAACCCTTTTCATTTGCGAGTTACATGTGACTGTGCATTACTTATCAGCCGCCCCTCATATATATACAATGTATCTTGATTATGTACTATATAAATAAGAACTGTAGGACAGAAATCTTTAGAGCAGGTTTTACTTATTTACATTTTTCTGACTGTCAGTACAGAGAACTTACTTAACCCAGTTTGGCAGACAATTTTTTGTTGGCTGTCTGATGATTTGTATTGTTTCATTTATATTTACACGCCTTTGATTCTTCTCTAGTATAGTCTGAACACAGTTTAATCTACAACATATTATGTATTTTTTCCACATTTTTTTATAAATCTTAATGTTCTTTTTAAATCTGGAAATAAGTAAAAAAAAAAAATTAAAACCATTAGAAACTGACAAAGGGAAACAAAAAATTAGTTTACAGAGAATTTTATTAAATTATGACACAAATCTACACTCAACACTCAGGAAACTAAACTATATGCACTCAACACATTTATGATTTCCTCAGTGTTTAAAGAGCTACGGTTAATACATTCAGAAGTTGTACAGATATTAATCATTTCCCAAATACCAAAATACTCTACATTGCCATGTAGAGTCCCGCAACAAATGACACAACTCAGGAAATATCAAATGTGTAATAAAACTAACTATGGACATTTGTGTCAAACAACAGTCTGATATAATTCTATAATAACGACAGTTACTCACAATAAACAGGTAACGCTCCTGATGATCACCACTTCTTGCAGAGATTTTCATTACTTTGCCCTGTTTCAACAACTCCCTCGTTGGGCTTACAAGATCACAAATTCCACTTATACTTTCTTCAAGTTCCAGTAATTGCTTGAATTTATCAATCTTCTTCATCGCATCATTAGAATGATTAGCAGCAGTTGACACAAGCTCCAGAGCTCCTACGGATGTTTAATACTATAATTACTAACTACATCAGAAAAATGATCCTAATAAAAGCAAAAGGATGTGAATGTATGAATTCTAAATTATTATATGGTAATATTATGTGCCTGTCACATAACTCTTCCTTTTTATAATATTATAACTTTCTCATGTACTGTATGCTACGTTATAATGTGTTACTTCTGTCTATACCATAATGAAATGTCACCGTAAAACAAGAAAATAATTTGCATTTTCAACAAGCCACAGAATTAATATTAACCGGAGGAAGATAAAAAATGTATAAATAGGATGACAGTTACAAATAAGGAAATGAGCAAAACAAATAATAAACAACAGCTAGTCAACTATGATAAACTAGACTTGGCTTTTAACACTTCAACCTGATGCTCTGAGAAATTATGGGTGTGACAACTCACTGTCAAACCCAATACCCATACGTTCTATGTTAATCACATCCAACTTGTGTTACAGCGGTTGTACTTAATGAATTTATGGGATTCAGTTGTTTGTACGTGTGGGTGGAAGTCTGTAGTTGCACACTGAACAATTCTGTTTTGTGATTAATTTTCTCTTGACTGCTGCATTATGAAGCTTCGTTGTTTAACACAGTGCCTTCCAACACAATTTTGTTGTATTATGTATCCAAAAAATTTATATTTTCATACTGTATGTTAATTTGTAAATGACATTTTTTTAAAATGGAAATCTCTTGTTTAAAGTGGTTTTTAATTTTTCAAAAGTATGCTCCTGTTCCAGTTACTTTAAATTGTTTACATCTAAACAATTACTTTTATGTTTCACAAAAATACAAAGTCCAATCTTTAATTTCACAAAGAATGCATGATGTTTCAGGCAAATATTGCAATTAAAACAAAAGTTGTCAACATTGTAGAAAACAGAAAGAAGGTTGCATGGAGCTTCTATCTATGCTACAACCTGTATCATTATAAAACTGATATTTTAATGGGATGTTATATGGGTTTGGAATTATTATTTTTTTCGGTAGAGTGAAACCACTGTGCAACACAGTATATGACAAATGCAAATAATGTTTGGGATAACGGAATGCGCGCATTATATAAGCCATACTCCAACCATGAAAATCACCCATTTACAAGTAGTAACATTTGCATGACAGAACATGCATAGCCACAAAGGTTTAAAAAACTCAGTTCGACCTACGAAATAACCAGATGTTTCTGAGGTAAAAGCACTGGCGTAAACAGTCAGTTGCATGCAAGAGTTAAATCAAAACAGACATAATTTTGCTTTCATCAACTAGAAGTAGTGACTACAGGCTATATAACATGGTGACACATCAAAATAATGGAGTAAAACCATTCTGATCAAATGGCACGGAAATAAAAACATAAATACTTCACATTATTCATAAGAAAATGTATCATATAACAATGAGTTAAATTAATTTAATGTCACTGAACACTACAATCCATTCTGTGTTAAGTGGTTTCACGCAAAAGATCTGGAGATTTTATCAAATTAAGGGTCATTAGCCAATGACCATTTGGGGGGGGGGGAGGGATTTGGGTAACAACATCTTGTCTGGTGGGTAACTACTTTTTTTTCCCTTACGAGGTATTTTCGGGGCCTCAAATCCACTTACCATTACAACATAGACTGAATTTCGTTCCACTAAAACACATCAGGACAAGATTGGGAAAACGAATGTTAACTTGTCTATATAAAAATAGATATATTTATGATATTCACATGTATAATTGACACTACATGACTATCCTATGCAAAAACCTTCATCTATTAGAACTACCCCATCCAGTTATGAATAAAACTGTAACGGTACATTTCAGTCCACATATTGGTTTGGGGGAAAACATATATAAATTTTATTGTTCATTCAAAAGCATAAATAATGATGGTAAAATTTTGTAACGACGCAGACCAGTGCCTGGAATTGTATCAAGGTCAACACTGTAGACACAAAAACAACAATGATAATTAGCCAAACGAACTTTGACCGATGAAATCACCATTTACATAACAAGCCAAGCCTGGAAATACGTCACATAGAATGCAGTGCGTAATTTGCCTCCCCTTAAAAACTAGTTCGTCATATTTCGAAGACAATGAGATTGGCGACGTGACACCCCTACCACCTCAGAAAAGAACATAATACATTGCTTCCCAGTCTGCAGTCATCTTTAGTGCGAATAGCACGTAAAAGTTCCGGAACGTAAATCACGGGAGCCCACAAAGTAAAATATGTGAATATTTTGATATATTTTGATTTAAAATAGTATTATACCAACCAAGTAGAGACAGTGAGGAAATCTAAGTAACATGACAGTTCGGCGATGAGTTAGTGCGTGGTATAAGGAGAGTCGTGTGGAGGATGGTCAGATAAGTAACAGACAAATCTAAATCACATCCAAATTCTATAAATAATCAAAATGGTCATCTAAATTCTATACGCAAAAAAAGAAAATTATGAGCTCAATAAGGGAAATAAAAAGAATGTACTGTATGAAACTGCGTGAGTGTGTATGTGTGGAGGTACCTAATTAATATCAAAAAAAGCACTGGTTTGTAATGGGGCGAATTAGAAGGTTTTTTATTTTTATTAATTTTGGTTCTGATCTTATTAAAATTGCACAATTTACTTCATATATGTGGCTAGTCACCAGTTTGAATCTAACTCGCAATCTAAACAATGCAAAAGTACGCTGTAACTGTGTTGAAATATGTGAAAAGAATGCGTCGTCAACTGTAGCACACTTCCGAGAACTTTGCGGTTGTCTGACGTCCACTCACAAATGCACAAGCACCCACATCTGCGGAGCGCCTAACTTTACATAAACGAAAGTAAAGGCTGTGAAATATCGTCGACGCACAGCACATGTAAATCCTGTGTGCCAGGTGTACAGCTACTAAAACTTGGACAACTAAGGCTGTGTGCGGCGATGAAATTTGTTCGCCGGCAAGGCAGTGATGCCCGCCCGGATGTAACATCGTCAAATAAAGTTCTCCCCAGTCCAGTCGACTGATTACCATGGCCGCAGCTGGCTAAATACAACCGGCTAGCGGGCTGGAATTTTCACCCGACCACAAGAGTATGTATAAGTGATCAGAAAGTATAAAACAGTGTAAAATATTGTAAACCGGTGAATCAGTGCAGTGTACGAAATTCATGTAACAGTAACAGTTTTCATCAAAAAGGGAATAGTGCGGGTGACGAGCCATGCGGTCGACTGAAACGCTACGGTAAACTGTATTAAACCAAATAAATGATTTTTTCCATAAATAGGGGTCTAAATAAATTAAGGGATTTTTGAATTTGTGTGAATGAGTGGATGGGCAATCTGGGTCGCTTTAATAGATGTATACATATGGTAGGATAAGTTAACGTGGTGAAATAAATTTTAGGTTATATCTGTTTCCTTTTTAAGGAAAGAAAGAGTTTAATATGTGAATTAAAGGAGAAGGAGGAGAGAGGTATGTATTTAAAGAAAGTAAAATGTAATTAAACTAGATTTGTTCCAAGTGAAAAGCGAGCTGAGTACGTTATTCAGATAACCTGAAGGTCATACTTGTATGCCGCAATTTCGTGCAACGAACTTTGGGATAAGAGGTAAGACATAAAATGAATTGAAATTTTAACAATTAAATGTAATAAAACGAGTTAACACAATTGGCGCTGCGAACAGAGACTCGATTTGTAAAATAATTATAAATCGGCATCTAAAAGCGAATACAAGTATGGTTTAAAGGCTGAGTAACAATACGTAAAAAATTACGCAGCACATACAAACTAGTACATCAATGTTCAGAGTTTAAGAGTTAAGTGGTAGATGTTTTTATGTAAGTAAATCTAGATTAATAAATTTATAAAAATGGCAGGAAAGAATGAGAGCAATATACATGAAACGACTAGTGTCGAAAACTATAATGAATCAAATAGCATGAGCGATTTTGAAATCCACTCGACCCCAAATGTGAGTCGGGAAAATAAAATAATAAGTAATGCAAATGAATCAAATAGTACAGATGATTCGGGAGGAGTGCAAGTAACCCCAAATTTGAGTAGAGAAAGTAAAAATAATAACGATGAAGTCAACTTCACTGACGATAAAATGGAAAGTCTATCGACACCTGTCCAAAATAAACAAGAGATAGATAGAGATGAGAAGGTTATGAATATGTTGCAATTAATTTTGGAGCAACAAAGTATTAAATTTGAAGTACAGAATAACAAATTGAATGAAATTAAGACCGAAATTAAAAGTGAATTTAATTGTAAATTTGATGTACTTAAATTTGACATTGATGAAGTAAAAATGAAATGCAAAAACAGTTGTAACGAACTGAAACAAGATATCGAGAGAATAGGAGAGTCAGTAGGAGAACAGAGTAAAAGTAAAAATAATAATGATAATAAAAAATTAACAAATGATGACAATAATGTCGAATATGAGAATATAATCAAAAATGTGGTAGTAGAGAGTAAGATAACAAATGTTAACAATGATATTGAAAATGGTAATGTGATTGAAAGGGTGGTATCAGAGAGTGATACGTTGAAAGTAGATAGTGAAATAGTGAGTGAGAGAGAGAGCGTTATATGTTGTAACGAAGTAGTAATTAGTGTTGATGAATTAGAAAAAGAATGGAAAGAAAGAGCAGATGAATATGGAGGGCAGAGGGTAAATTTTCCCCTTATTTGTGATGAACCAAGGTGTTCAAAAATGTTATTATTGGAGGGCAAGAGACCCTTATTCGTGAAAGATTTGAATTGTTTCCCTTTTTTGTATAAGGTTGTACCCTCTGTGTGGAATAATGTGATATGGTGTTATGATGAGAGAGATTTAGATAGAGAATTGTGTGTTGATAAAGAAATAGAATTATATAGGTTGCAGAGAAATTATAATGAGTTGAAAGAGATGTTAAATGATTTGAAGTACTTACCTGTTAAAATAGAGAGTGAAGATTATTTTGATGATACATGTTTAAATAATAATAATTTACTTTATGATGAAAAAATAACTGACTTGATAATGAATATAACTACTAATGGAGACTGGACAGAAATAAATAATGTTGACCTGGTATATGATTATTATGGTAAAATGAATAAACTGAAATTTTATGGTTACTATACACAAGATAACCGTATGTGGAATGCAAATAAAATTGAAAATTGTTATTTGAAAGCCAGACTAATTTTTGACGATGGAGGCTGAGCCTTAAATTCACAAATGGACAATTATAAATAGTTTGTTTATTGGTTCTGACCTCGCAACCTTGGACAATGAAGTGTGATATAACTGAATAATTAATGATGACGATTTGTAAATAAATGTTTAGTAAATTTATTTGTGCGTATTGTAAAATGTTGGGTAAACAATGTGTATGTAGGTAATTGTGATAATAATAATTTTAATATTTTGCAATTTAAATAAATAACAAAATCAATTTTGGAGACAGTAATTAGCGAATTGTAATTGTTTTGATAGCAACTGAACTTGTATTTTCAATAATTGATTTAATTAAAATAATTTGAAATGTTTAAATATTTTGATTGACTTAAGTGTTATATGGTTGAATTTTTCTAACGAGTTTAAATTATTTTATGAGATTTGAAGTTGATTATGAGAAATTAATAAATAAATGTTAAGTTGTTTGAATACATTACAAACTAAATGACTATAAAATTAGGAAGTTAATATAAAACAATAAGTGGTAGCAGGTAGATGCTCCCCACTTGTCCCAGTGGGGTTCGTCTACTTCAGGGACGTGCCCCTGCCCACGCGAGCCTTGGTTTTCTCCATTTATCCTTATTTTTGGAGGAAGCTTCATCCTTACCTTTAGTCCTAGTTCTTGACCCCTTAATGATCCTTACCCTTTTATCTTCCCGATTTCCTTAACCCTCCCCTTAGAGAAAACATAACAATAGTTACATAAATTGGCACATTTTTTTGGACCTTTGATTGCCTTAATTCTAAACAATACATTAGGGTAATCCTCAAAATTAAAAAACTGGTGTTATTTATGAATTGTAAACTCATCCCTTACTTAGGTAGGTAGTGAAGAAGTTTTGTGGCTGGGTAGACAAACGAGATAACAAAGTTCTGTATAATTTAATAGAATTATGGTATAAAGAGATGGGGTCGTAGATTAGTGGTTGTGGTTGGTTTTAGTTATGGGGAAGGAGGCAGGTAAGGAATTCAGGGCTGCCAACAGGTTTTGTTTACATTCACTGATATAGGGGTTCTGTTCGTCTTCCATCGCATCTCTATATACAATAATTCTGTACACATAAAGCATAACCTATTCACGGGTAGCTGGAGAAAAAATAATTTGTGAAAATATTTTACAGTAAAAGTTATGTAACCAAAAGGTTAATTATTATTTTGTGGTACCTGCTATGTTAGGTTAGGAGTAGAGATAAATGGTATATAGAATGTGATTGTGGAGGAACATAAAGAGAGATTGGAACAAATGATGTAATGTTTGTAAAATTTATTAAAGTACTAAGGACAAATTAAACATTAAACCACGTAGAATCACTTTGAAAAATGTAATGAAAGCAATTGAAATTGTTTTGAATATACAAAGAGACTAAATTAAATGGGAGTCGTCCCTGGAGTAACGTAATAATATGAATGTTGGTGATGTGTAACTTCATTTTTATTTAAATTGAACTGTAATTTTATATATTTTATACATTAACTTCATATAGCTGTAATCAAAGTTAAACTGTTTGAGTGGAGATTATTAAAGAATTTTCAAGTTAAACAAATAATTTAAAAGGGCCAATTTTATTAATGAAGCAAAATTGATTCTGATCTGAATTGGTACCAGTTGATAAATATGTTAACAAAAAGATTTATAGGAACAAAAAATTTGTAGGAAGTATATATGTCAGTATATGATGTACCTATGAATGTTGAAACTGAGAGTGTTTATAACACCAGTCTGGCAGACGACTGTTTATGTAAACAGGTGTGTTGTATGTTTACTAATGTATTGTATGTAGACTAATGTCTACAGTCATGCTTGGTGACAATAATAAAAATGCTGTAGTCTGCTGAATTATTGCCAGTAGGAAAATCCTATTATGAAATAAAAAGAAATACCATATGTGAAGAAAGGAATGTAAATTTTTTGAATAATGTAGGTAATATTTTATGTCGGATCATTTTGAAAAATGTAATTAATTTTGAAATTGTTAATTAAAACAATATGATTTAAATTTAATGAAAGGTAATTAAATAAATTAAAAAGATAATTTTTAATAATGACTTTAAATCTATTTTGATCTGAATTTTGATTGTAATGATAAAATAAACAATTGATAAAAAATATAATGATTAAAATATTTACTTAAATTGGAACCTGAAGGAAACTTTGTGTGAATGCTATCAAAAAATGTTTGGGAAACTTAGAGGTGTATATTACTGTTCATATAAATTTTTATTAATGTCAATCTACATTTTATGTTTTAACTGTAGATTCCCCACCTAAGTGCGGTCATGACCTCACCGGATCATGACCGTGAAGGTAGTTAATTGTGACAAATCATGAATTTTAACTGATATAACCGGCTTGTGGTTTGTTTTATTTTGTTAACCCGGTGGTTTGTTAGACTTAGTAGGGGGGTTATTTTTTGGGGAATCTACCTCATTTTGGAAAAGGGCTATTTTCACCCAGATAGGGGTGGTAGTCCATTAGGGGTGTATAAATCAAGAATAGTAGGTGTAATACCGAATTTTATTGTAACGCCGAAGCAAGGATGGGGTGGAATAAAAGAAAAAAATGTCCACCCCTTCCGCATCAGTCCTTGTGGAAGCAACTGGGCGCCACAGTCCAGGGGGGGAAATAGTGAGTGTGGATGGGCGGTGACCCAGTTACAGGTCACGAGGGAGATGTGGTTTACGGCTAGGATGAGGCTGGAAAAGGCCAAGAAGCCTAGCTCAGAACACATTAATATGTAACGGGTATCAGGGGTTAAGGGATCAAAAGGGGGGTAGTAGAAAAAAAAAAAATATATTTTTGGTGCCTGCCATCAAATTGATGTTTTAAACTCTGATTGTGTTATTGTTTATGCGTAGTAATAGTGTTATTGAATCATATTGTTTAGGATATATGTATAATCAAATGTTAGGATAAGGCAGGCCATGTTTTATTAAATATTCAATTTATTTGTTTTTTTTTTATCCGTAATAATAACAAAGAGAATTAATCTATTCAGATAAGAGATTTTTTTGTTTTGATACAACCTGATATTGAACTTAAAAGAATAGGGAATTTAAAGATGAATATTTTGTGATTTTAAATGATGAGTTTGTTTAAACAATATTATAGGTGTATGTATGCGCCCAGTATTTGCCAAAGGCGACCCAGTTTGTATGTGAGGGGGAACATATCGGTTGAGGATCTGGCATGATATAAGCCAGGGATTTGGATTTTTTGGGGAAACATGTTAGAAGGGGAGGTGCGCTGTGGTGCGTATCTGTTCGATTTTTCGGTGTTGGGATCTCGTACAGAGAAGTCCAGTGATCTCGTTCAGATGCATCCATAGTCGCCGAGCCAGGGGGGTCGTTTACCCATGAAGTGTAAGATCTAAGAGGGGGTTGTTGGCACCATATCCTCACCGGTCCTCTTAGGGGTTTAGCAATGAGATTTCTTCTGTTTCGACAGAAGATTTCTCATTGGGGGGTATTTAATGGGGCGAATTAGAAGGTTTTTTATTTTTATTAATTTTGGTTCTGATCTTATTAAAATTGCACAATTTACTTCATGTATGTGGCTAGTCACCAGTTTGAATCTAACTCGCAATCTAAACAATGCAAAAGTACGCTGTAACTGTGTTGAAATATGTGAAAAGAATGCGTCGTCAACTGTAGCACACTTCTGAGAACTTTGCGGTTGTCTGACGTCCACTCACAAATGCACAAGCACCCACATCTGCGGAGCGCCTAACTTTACATAAACGAAAGTAAAGGCTGTGAAATATCGTCGACGCACAGCACACGTAAATCCTGTGTGCCAGGTGTACAGCTACTAAAACTTGGACAACTAAGGCTGTGTGCGGCGATGAAATTTGTTCGCCGGCAAGGCAGTGATGCCCGCCCGGATGTAACATCGTCAAATAAAGTTCTCCCCAGTCCAGTCGACTGATTACCATGGCCGCAGCTGGCTAAATACAACCGGCTAGCGGGCCGGAATTTTCACCCGACCACAACAGTATGTATAAGTGATCAGAAAGTATAAAACAGTGTAAAATAGTGTAAACCGGTGAATCGGTGCAGTGTACGAAATTCATGTAACAGTAACAGTTTTCATCAAAAAGGGAATAGTGCGGGTGACGAGCCATGCGGTCGACTGAAACGCTACGGTAAACTGTATTAAACCAAATAAATGATTTTTTCCATAAATAGGGGTCTAAATAAATTAAGGGATTTTTGAATTTGTGTGAATGAGTGGTAGGCAATCTGGGTCGCTTTAATAGATGTATACATATGGTAGGATAAGTTAACGTGGTGAAATAAATTTTAGGTTATATCTGTTTCCTTTTTAAGGAAAGAAAGAGTTTAATATGCGAATTAAAGGAGAAGGAGGAGAGAGGTATTGTAACGTGTCTAAATCGGGTCATTTTATTTCTGGGTATTTGCGTTTTTATTTATTTCATTTTGCGGGATTTTAGAAAATTATTGTGCAAACAGTAACTCTATTGGAACAGAACACGTGGCAAGTAGAACAGTTGAAACAAAGGCAAGGCGCAATTTCTATTGTGTAAGTCGGCAAGGAATTCGTACCACCCTCGAATTTCTCAGAACTCTGTGTATGTGTGATGACGCATGCACTCAACATTTCAAGCACGTGCGCTGTTGGGACGCCGCGAGGAACGAACGACGCTGTGAAAAATGGCGCTGGAATGAACAATTTGTAACACCAGCAAGACGAACTACAGGAAATATCGTTAAGTCACGCCTACTGCTAGTGACATCAGTATAGTAGAGGCAAATATCGTCTACACAGTTGGCTGATATAACGACTATGTTCCATGCATAGAGTGAATAAGCCACAGCAAACCAGCTATGCACGGCGACGAAAACCTGTTGGCAGGGAATACGCAGTTCCTCCCGCTCTGCGAAGGACGATCCTCAGTCATACTCTGTGTGTACCGGCTGGTACAGAGCTAAGTTAGGCTCAGTATACAATTTTAGATTTCACCGATAAAAAAGTGAAATAACAGTTTAAACCCATGTAACTGCGGTTAATACCATTCAGTGAAGAATATCTACGGTTAGTTCCGGACATACCAGTGATTGCCGAACGTTAAATAGTGAGTTCGAGTGAAGACCACGTTGCCGACTATAGAAATACACAACATGTTTAAGGGTTCGGGGTAATAAAAAATGTTCAGGGGAGGGTGTATAAATTGAGAGAATGAGTGAATGGCAGGCTGGGCTATCTTAGAGTATGTGAGTAACAGGAAATAAGTATAGAAAGTAAGATATAATAATTGCACAACCTATAAACCTGTAATACTTTTAAAACCTGTAAAAACCTATTTTGAGAAAACGTATAGAGTCAACACTTCTGATTAATTAAACATAGTAATTTCTCTTCATATAATGTGTAGAATCAGTTATTTCGATGACCTTGACACATGTTTGTATCTAACGTACTTGTGATTGGACCCTGGCCCGCAACAGAGTACTGGCAGGTAGGTGGATATTATATGGTATTTTGCATTTGATAATTTTAATTTATTATAGACGATAACAAATGGCGCCCGTGACAGGCACGAATTATAATTAATTATAGTTAAATTCCACATCTACAATAAAGATACAAACATGTGTTAGGTTAGCGTAGCAAAACAAAAAAGGCGTTATGTACGCAAAGCTATACCGAAAGTAATATAGAAAGTACAGGACAAAAAATTAAATAAATTAATTAATTAGATTATTAATATTTTGAATATCAATTGTAAAAAATGTCAGATAACAAGAATAAAGTAAATGAAAATAGTGTCGAAAAGTTTGACGACTCAAACATGAGCAATTTTGAAATACATTCGACTCCAAGTGCGAGTCAGAATAAAACAGAATTAAATATAACAGATCAGAGTAAATAACTGTAGATTCGGGGATTCAAATAACCCCAAATTTGAGTAGGGAGCGTACAAATAATTATGAAGAAGTCAGCTTCACTGACATTGAAACAGAGAGACCAATAAATATAGAATTAACCGGAACTGTCGAAAATTATGGATGACGTATTGTATTCAACACCAGTCCCGATTAAAAAATCTGAGGATCAAGATGTGATGAAAATGATCCAATTGCTTTTATAAAAAAATACAATGTTGTGTACTAGTTTCAATAAATTTGATGTAAAGTTAGATGAACAGAAAAACGAGATGCAAGAATTTAAAAATAAGGTAAATGAGAAATTAGATATACAGAATACTGAATTAAATAAAAGTTTTGACATGAATGATGCTAAGTTCGATGTATTAACTAATTCATTGTGTAGCATTGATGACCGAATGAATGAAATACGTAGTGAAACAAAAAGAGAAACAGATGAGTTGAGAGAGTATGTGTGTGTGGTAGATAACAAAACAAATATGTTAGAATCCAATCAGAAAGAGATGGGACAGCAAATAGTTACAGTAAATGACAAATTAGAAAACTTTGTAAGTAAAGTAGGTGATAAAGTTGAGAGTATTGAAAGTGAGATGCAGTGCTTAACTAACACAATACATGTTATAGATAACCGTAGCAGTGAATTAGAATCACAAATAGCAATAGTAAAAAATGTTAGAAATGAGGTAGAAAGTAATTGCAAAACAGAGATACAAGCTATACAAAATACAGTAAATGCGATAGATAAAAATAACAAACAATTTGAATATTTAAATAACAATAAATTTGTGTCAATTGAGCAGAGTATAGTTAATGTTAAGGATGAATTGAATATAGCTATAAACGAAAAACTTAATAGAGTTACTGAACACATAGTCATTGCTAAAGATATGAATAGCGATATCGATTTGGAGTTATTTAATTGTGAAAACAGGGGGGTACACCCTATGCAATTTTTAAATAGAGTCAGAGAGTTTAATCAGTTTTGTAGAAGTAGCTGGGAGGTACAATTGTTAAAAATCATGAAGTGTTTTAGAGGGAATTCCGCGGTATGGGCGGAGGTGCATAAAATAGACTGGGTAGATTATAAGTGCTTTGAGACGGCTTTTAGAGAGAAATATTGGTTGGAGGAGGAACAAGAGATATTACGGAGTAAAATTATGGGACCAGGTAATTTTGGGACCCAAGGGGGTAACGTAACTGTACGTAATGCGACTATATAATGAGGCAAAATATTTAGAGCCACCGTTACCGTTCAGGTCATTCGTCCGTCACATAAGCAAGCACTTACCGAGAGAAATACAAATTACATTAATGACTCGAGAGATTGTAGAAATCACGGAATTAGAGAAAATCTTAGACATATTTCAGAATATAAGAGAATGGGATATGAGTAGGCGGATAAACACACCAGTGTCACATATAAATGGGAATCATAATCAACCAAGGGGAATACACAATTTTCACCGGGGAGCGCGGGGAGGAAGTTTTGATAATAGGGGCGAGAGTTGGAGGTGTAGAGACTGTGAAACTGATAATTATGCTAATCGAACAAATTGTTTTAGATGTCATCGAACCAGGGAGTGCGCCAGGAACGAGAGAACGAACCCACCACCAAATCAACAGTCGAGGGGAGGAGAATTTTATAGAGGAACACCAAGAGGAGGAGGACATTATAATAGAGGAAGAGGAGGGAATCATCCAGCTGTAGCAGGCCCATCCACGGGAAACTAAGAAAGACAATGGAGAAGCGGGCCCAACCATTGTCAACGGAGAACCGGGTCCAAGTAACCAACGAATATGCGAACAACGTTATCAAGGTGGACATGGCAAAAGAATTGTTAGAAGAAGAGGAGAACCAGGTGATGGAACGCAGAACAGGATTGACTGAGGTGACAATTAACATTGAAGGTAAGAATTATAAAACTTTAATTGATACCGGTAGCAAGATCTCAGTAATTTCTGAAAATGTCATGGGTGAATTAAAAGAGATAAATAAGAATATACCATCATTACCAGTTGCGGGGGTTACAGTAGTGGGGGTAACTGGGGTGAGAAGTAAGAGAATAACCAGACAAGTACAATTAAATATTTTAATAAATGAAGTTGAATTTGAAAACACTTTCCTAGTAGTTAAAGGGTTAAGTCTAGATGTAATATTGGGAAATGATTTTTTGGAAAGAAACGGAGCAGTAATAGATTTCAATAAACAAATAGTAAAATTTGAGAATGGGAATAAGCCAGTCAGAATAGAGTTTAAGAAAGTAGTAAATGAAGCTAAAGTCACTGGAATAAAAATGTTACATAAGCGGATAGGCGATAGAGACCAAAATAAATATATGTCTAGAGAATGATAGTCTAGAGAAGGAGGAGGGAGAAATGCATGAGCGTAATGAGAGTGTGTGGGCAGATAGAGCCGACAAATTCTTTAATGAAGATACAGTTGTAGGAAATACTCAGCGAGAGGAGCTGTGGGCAGTTGTGGAACGGTTCAGAGAGGTGTTTGATGAATCACCAGGGAAAGCGAAGGACTACATCTGTGAGCTGAAAGTCCGGGACCACGCACCATACATGCAGAGGAGCTACCCGGTGCCGTTTTCGAAGAGGAGGGCTGTACAGGAGGAACTAGACCGGATGATGCAAGGAGGCATAATTGAACGCTCAGTATCACCCTACTCAAACCCTTTGGTCGTAGTGATAAAAAAGGATGGAAAGGTAAGGTTATGTTTAGATGCCAGAAAAATTAATCAAATTATTATACCTGACAGGGAATCTCCGGAACCCATAAATGAGATTTTACAGAAGTTCAGCGGAGTCAAATACATGCCGTCCTTAGACCTGACAGCGGGATACTGGCAGGTGCCATTAGCAACAGAGAGCAGGAAATACACAGCTTTTCTTTTTAACGGTAAGAATTACCAGTTCAAACGCTTACCTTTTGGATTAAACACCAGTGTTGCCAGTTTTATTAAATGTTTAGATAATATAGTACAACCTAAGGATTTAGATTTTTTAACTGTATATGTCGATGATATCTTGATAGCTTCTAGGACATTCACCGAACATTTAGAACACATAGAATACGTATTAGATAAGCTACATAAAGGGGGTTTAACAGTGAATTGGGACAAGTCTAAATTTCTGCAGACAGAAATACATTTCTTAGGGTTCATTATTACACAAGAGGGGATATTAGCTAACCCTGACAAAGTAGAAGCCATAATGCGATTCCCCGAACCAAAAAACATTAAGCAATTACAAAGTTTTTTAGGCCTATGCAATTTTTACAGGAAATTTCAGGAGAACTACGCACACACAACATCCAAACTGAGTGCTGTGTTGCAGAAGAATAAACAGTGGAGATGGGGCGATGCGGAACGGAATGCGTTCAACGAAATTAAGAGAAAGTTTAGTCACATGATCATGATGAATCATCCCGATTTTAATAAAACTTTTTATTTGCAGACCGACGCCAGGAATGTAGCGCTAGGGGCGGAGCTCTACCAGGAGAGTTGCGACAAGGAACACCTAACGATCGCCTTCGCCAGTAGATCGTTGTTGTCGGCTGAGAAAAATTATACGACTGAAAAAGAACTTCTAAGTATTGTGTTCACCGTGGGTAAATTCCGGACGTGGGTACATCCTAGGCAATACCACGATAATCCGGACGGACCACAAGGCATTGTCATTCCTTAATTCATGTAAGCTGACACATAGCAGATTAACCAGGTGGGTATTAGCCTTACAAGAATATAACTTTTCATGGGAGTATATAAAGGGGTCAGATAATAAGGTACCGGATACACTTTCTAGAGTAGATGTTATAGACAATAAAACTGGTAGGGATCTTAAAGAAATAGAAATTTTTAGATTAACTAGAGAAGATAGAATTTTTGATGAAGAATTAAGTGATATTAAAAACATGCAAAGATCTGATAGCAAACTGGGTAAAGTAAGTGTTAGTTTAGAAACAGATGTAGAGGGATCTGAATATAATGAGCGGTTTCAAGTCTATCAAGGTATTTTGTTTAAAAAAGTAGATGGTGGGGAGCGTGATTGGAGGTTAGTTATACCCGAGGGATTAATAGATAAAATTGTTTGGGATTGTCATATAAGGTATGGTCATTTTGGGGCGAGAAAGTGTGCTAATGTTTTGAAAGAGTCATGTATATTTAAGAATATGGAGAAGAGAGTTAGAAGAGTGTTAAGAGTGTGTGATTTATGTCAGAAATCGAAAGTAGTGAATTATAAAGTAGAAGGGGAGATGAATTACATAAAAGTAGAGAAACCGTTTGATTTGGTTGCCGTAGATTTATATGGACCATTACCCAGAGGTAGAGGGGGTGTGTTATATGTATTTGTAGTTCTAGACACTTTTTCAAAATTTGTGAAGTTATATAGCATTAAGAGAGCGACCAGTAAAGTACTCAGTGAGAAAATAGTAAAAGACTACATGATTAATGTTGGAAAACCGAAAATTATATTATCTGACCATGGTCCACAGTTTATAAGCGGCAAGTGGCGGCAGACGCTTGGATGGGAAGGCATCATACCCAAGCATACGGCAGCGTATCACCCTCAGTCGAACCAAGCAGAACGGGTGATGAGAGAGATCGGTAGGATATTTCGGGCGTACTGTCACGCCAAACACACAGAATGGCCATCCTACGTGAAAAAAGTAGAGGAGTGGCTGAATTGTACCACCCATGAATCCACTGGATTCACGCCGCATGAGTTGATCAGGGGAACAAGGCCGCCCAGGATATTGGAACAACTTTTCGAATACCCACCAGAAGGTCAAGTTTTGGACAGAACCATGAAAATTAGATTGGCAAACGAGAACTTACTTACGAGAGGAGAGCGAAGAAAACAGAAACATGATGTTAAGGGTAAATGGACCAAGTATGAGGTAGGCCAGTTAGTGTTAGTAAAAAGGCATGATTTGTCCAGTGCTCAAGATAGAGAAATAAAGAAGTTTTTCTTGTTGTATGAAGGACCTTATGAAATTGTAGAAATAAAAATGCAGAATGCGTATGTGCTGAGGAACCCAGCGACGCAGGAAATAGTAGGTACTCAAAATGCGACGAATTTAAAATTATATCGGTCACTTTAATTATGTATATAAATAAGATTTCAAATACTGTTGTATGATTACAGAAGGGATCCTCCCCCATTTTCGGGTGGTCACGATCTTACCAGTCCTGGCCGTGGAATTCGGAACTCGGAGGCGGGCCATGGTTGGCGGATCTTCCTTCGGGCGGTGAAAGCAACGATGGTCCGGCTCCACCAAAATTGGTACAAAGTAGAAATTTAACTACACATTTGAACGGGGAGGGGGACCCCAAAAAGGTACGTGACACGCATTAATTTTTTTTAATACACTCCAGGTGCAGCGGTCTTGGTGTACCTGTCACGTGCCTGCACTGCCTTAGAGTGTTGTACATAATGGAGGCTGCACCTAAATAAAAGGCAGTGCGTGCAAATTTAACAAATTTTTCAGGTCAATGGCAAAACTGAAAATTTGAGCCATTGACAATAGTTTCTGTTTAGTCCAAAAAGACGAATTTTGTGGCAAGAGGGGTTGGCGCAAGGTAGAAGGCGGGTTAGAAAAAATGGTAGGAGAGGGGGAGTAGTGTGGTTCAGAGGGAGGACGTGAATTCACGTAGTATATCTACCGGGTGCCAATCCTTTTTGTGGCGAAACCCGACTTTTCAGGCGATTACTGCCTTACTACCACTTATCATAAGAATGTTAGTCAGCCTTCAATGTAAATAAGATTTTGGAAAAAAAAATACCAAAGAATTTTGGATGTGCATAATTTTAAATTTAAATAAATTTTAGAATTAAGTGACCAAATATAATTGTCAAGTTTTAGTATCAGTGAGCATGGGAACGTTTAAAAGATGTGTAATAAAATAAAAACTTGTTATTAATACAAGAAGTGGGGATGATTTTGGGGGGTAGATTGGTGCTCAATGAAGTGATAGAACAGTGGAGTGTGGAACTGCAATGGTTGAAAGTTTTAGTTTATCAATGTTAATTAGTTAGCTATTAAGTTGCTATTGCGGGGGTGGCCTGTGCTCCCGTAGATAGCGAAATGGGTTGGGGGTAACAGAGAGTGTTACCTCCATCGGAGGCCAAAATGGCGAAAATGTGCGACACACCCTTTTCGTGTAAACTCAATTTGCACACTGATAGACGCTCGTGTCGCACATAGCAATGATGAATGAAACAGGCACTGAAATGAAGTTAGATTTCCCCGAATTTTCGGTCGATTACTGCCTTACCAGCATTAATCGTGGATTTGGCTAGCGGCCAGCTATGGTCATATCAAGTCCCTTGACCATAGCTGACTTGAAATTGGTATATAGTAGAAATTAAATGGGGGGTGAATTTTAGGGGAAATCCAGGTACTATGGAACAGCCGCTACCACTCTGCCCACGTGGGGGCAGCATAGCCAGGTGGTAGACCCGCATTAAGGGCGTGTAGCTACATAACAAAGGTATGTTGATATCTGAACCTTTTAAAATGTAATAGCGGAAGCAAAGACACGGAGAGGTCAAACTACTCCAAAATATGCCGTCTTTGCAGAGGCGAAAGGGCGATACAGTCCTCCATAATTTGCAATAGAGTGTGTGGATGGGAGGTGACTCAAGTGAGTCACGAATTTAAATTTTACAACATAAAAAGTTTGCTAATTCAAATTTGATCCAATAAAAATGCTTGTGCTCTGTTTAAATCACTAGCTGCTCAGACACTCAATATAAGGTGTTCATGCTATAATTTTAAAGGTATTATTTTATTGTTGTACGTTAGATATAGGTATTGATAAAAATATGTGTTTTCATTATGTGTGTATTTTTGAACCTAAATTAATAATCAAACTGATTGGCAGGCAGTTAACGTAATAGAAGTGAGTATTGATAAATATATATTTCATGTAATTTGTTCAAGTATGAGATGTGTTTTCATTGTGTTAGGAGATCAGCTGATCAGCAATAACAGGTCACTGGTAAAATGATTTATAAATGTTTCAAGTAATTAATGTTCAATGTAATGTTTTAATGTATTACAGATGTTTTAAAGTAATGATAAAAATAATTTGATAAAGTGAGAAGTAAAGTAATAATTTATGCAAGTTAACAAGAGATAGTTTTTGGGTGATGAATATGTTATGGGACATATAGCTCTGTCCAAGTTGAAGTTGAAGAAATAGTAGAGATGAAGATAATGTGATGTTTTGAAGCAATGTATGTTATAGAATTTTGAGAAGTATTGATGTCGACACAGTAGTAATGGAGAATCTATGTAGAGTTTTGAGTGATATATTGTTGTTTATAATTGATGTTGTTATTTTGTTGTAGTTGTAGTAAGGTAATGAGATTGAGATTTTGGGGATGGCAACTTTGTAGTAGGGGGTAGTGTAATGTGGGAGTCCGCAACATAATGATAAGTTGGGACGGGATTGGGACCGAGTTTAGTGGGATGGGGCCGCCTTAGGTAGAATCCAGGGGCCAAATAAGGGAAATGAGTTTTGGGGGGGAACACGTATCCTATGTACAAAGGGTTAGAGAGTATTTTTTTTATATATCGAGAGAAGGTGGCGAATTGAGTTTAATGATAGGTTGGGTTTAGGGATTGATGGGATAGATATTTTGATAGAGATGGGTGTCATGGGAGTTGAAGTTGTTAGTAGTAGAGTCAAGGGGAGAAAGATTAGATATGTAGACAGATCAAGTAGTAAATTAAATGAGATAAATGTTTAAATCACCCAAAGTAATGTAGAGTAAGATTGTCAAATACAGAAAGAGATTTATAAACAAGAATATATAAAATTTTGATTTACAACCAGTGACAAAATTTTGATAGAATTTGAGAAGGTCAAGCCAGAATTGTTTATTTTGAATAATTTAAATGTCAATTTGCTTATTATTTATAATAATATTTTGTTAATTTTAAATGTTTTATTTTATTATGTTTTGTGTTTCAAGTTAGCTTATTACAGATGTTAAATGTATTTTCAGAAAGTATACACAACGTATGTCGGTCAAGGTTGTGGACTTGACCTAGTTTCGATCAGCTGACAGTGAGGTCATATACCAACTAAGCTTGTTTCATATGGAAGTCAATTCAACTTGTGTTTTTTAATCAATTTAACCAAGTTTTAATTAATGTCTAAATGTAAAGGAAACGTTTTAATAAATTTAAATTTTTTTTGAATTTTAAAATTTTTTGGAAAATATTTTTTTGTTGAAATGAAAAAAAAAAAATCTTGATTTTTCGCCTGCCAGCTAATGAATATTTTAAACTTTGATTATTTGATTATTTGTGTATTAACCATGTTTAATTATTGATTTATTTTGTATTGCATTGTATTGTTAGACTCTAAGTATTCACATGTTAGGTTAAGGATATGTTTAATTAGGAGAAATGTTTAAATTAACTCATTTTAAATAAAACAGAAAATAAGGAAGAGAATTTTTTGATACAATATTTTATTTTGAATTCTGAATTTTTTTTAGATGAAATAGTAAATTTTAAAGAATTTTTCAATGTATCATATGTAATGTGAGTGTGTGTGAGCCCAGTATCTGCTAAAGGCAGCCCAGCTTGCATACAAGGGGAAACAAATCGGTGGAGGATCTGGCATAATCTAAGCCAGGGATTGAGGATTTTTGGGGGTAGCATGTTAGAAGGTGAGGTGCGCTGTGGTACTTGTCTGTTCGATTTTTCGGTGTTGGGATCTCTTACGGAGAAGTCCAGTGATCTCGTTCAGATGCGTCCATAGTCGCCAAGCCAGGGGGGTCGTGTACCCATGACGAGTAAGAACAAGGGGGTTGTTGGTACCAGTTCCTCACCGGTCCTCTAAGGAGTTTATCAATGAGATTTCTTCTGTTTTGAACAGCAGAATTCTCATTGAGGGGGTATTGTAACGTGTCCAAATCGGGTCATTTTATTTCTTACAGTATGGGGTATTTGCGTTTTTATTTATTTCATTTTGCGGGATTTTAGAAAATTATTGTGCAAACAGTAACTCTATTGGAACAGAACACGTGGCAAGTAGAACAGTTGAAACAAAGGCAAGGCGCAATTTCTATTGTGTAAGTCGGCAAGGAATTCGTACCACCCTCGAATTTCTCAGAACTCTGTGTATGTGTGACGATGCACGCACTCAACATTTCAAGCACGTGCGCTGTTGGGACGCCGCGAGGAACGAACGACGCTGTGAAAAATGGCGCTGGAATGAACAATTTGTAACACCAGCAAGACGAACTACAGGAAATATCGTTAAGCCACGCCTACTGCTAGTGACATCAGTATAGCAGAGGCAAATATCGTCTACACAGTTGGCTGATATAACGACTATGTTCCATGCATAGAGTGAATACGCCACAGCAAACCAGCTATGCACGGCGACGAAAACCTGTTGGCAGGGAATACGCAGTTCCTCCCGCTCTGCGAAGGACGATCCTCAGTCATACTCTGTGCGTACCGGCCGGTACAGAGCTAAGTTAGGCTCAGTATAAAATTTTAGATTTCACTGATAAAAAAGTGAAATAACAGTTTAAACCCATGTAACTGCGGTTAATACCATTCAGTGAAGAATATCTACGGTTAGTTCCGGACACACCAGTGATTGCCGAACGTTAAATAGTGAGTTCGAGTGAAGACCACGTTGCCGACTATAGAAATACACAACATGTTTAAGGGTTCGGGGTAATACAAAATGTTCAGGGGAGGGTGTATAAATTGAGAGAATGAGTGAATGGCAGGCTGGGCTATCTTAGAGTATGTGAGTAATAGGAAATAAGTATAGAAAGTAAGATATAATAATTGCACAACCTATAAACCTGTAATACTTTTAAAACCTGTAAAAACCTTTTTGAGAAAACGTATAGAGTCAACACTTCTGATTAATTAAACATAGTAATTTCTCTTCATATAATGTGTAGAATCAGTTATTTCGATGACCTTGACACATGTTTGTATCTAACGTACTTGTGATTGGACCCTGGCCCGCAACAGAGTACTGGCAGGTAGGTGGAAATTATATGGTATTTTGCATTTGATAATTTTAATTTATTATAGACGATAACAGTATGTATTTAAAGAAAGTAAAATGTAATTAAACTAGATTTGTTCCAAGTGAAAAGCGAGTTGAGTATGTTATTCAGATAACCTGAAGGTCATACTTGTATGCCGCAATTTCGTGCAACGAACTTTGGGATAAGAGGTAAGACATAAAATGAATTGAAATTTTAATAATTAAATGTAATAAAATGAGTTAACACAGGTTTATGTTAAAAGAAGGTAGTTTAGTAATTTTCAGCATCTGTTCAATGTTCAACAAGTTAATTTGAAATAATATCTTGAAGAAAAGTTGATGTTGAAGAAAACAAAGTATTGTATTCATGTTTTAATCGTAAAAGTGTAAGAGATGGAGGCAGTAATTTTGTCATTGTCATCAATACATAATAACAAAAATAATGAATAAACACAAGTTTGCAAAAATACAAGTAAATTAGAGGTAAATCATTTCAAAGTAACCATCTTGTTATTTCAGCTCGTCTAAGTAGAATCCTGGACCTGGTAAGTATATTTTATGTTGGCAATAGACAACATGGCGGCTACACCAGCCGAAAGTGTAAAACGTAAATAAAGTTTATATATTAATAAATTTGTAAAGTAAGTAAAACAACAAATGTCGCCCGAACAGCTGGACCATTTGCATAAATAAAATTTATACAAATGTGGACCTGTTTTGAGAAACAGGATGGTTGTGTGGAATGAGTAAATTGGTATGTACTTAGAAATATAGATGATGACGAGAGTGTCAGATAGGGTTATGTTATACTATTATTTACATACGTGTTGTCACTGGACAAAAGCCTTGCCGCATGACAAATGGCGCCAATCGTACACTCTAGTGTTTTTGGTGGCCCTAAAAAGGACCTGGTGGTGAGAAAGCTGATGTTGGTCGTGCCGCGCTGTGATGTTCGGCGGCTGCGCCCGCTGATTGTGGCGTACTGCAGTCCTCTTCTTTCGGCATCGGTTGTAGAGTCGGGTGCCGGCCCAGCGACGTCCATCGCTGGTGCGGAACGGGAGTGTGAAGACGCAAGAACGGCAGCAGCTCTATTCTTCGGCTGTTCCTTCTGGCTGACTCCGCCTCGATGTCGTCCGAGAGAGGAGAGGAAATGAAGTGCGTCCGATGGTGTGGCGATGAAGTGTGTGCAAAATTTTCTGCCGGCCTGGGTTGTATTAACTAACCGGGATCGCTGATTGGCTCACTCCAAATGCTGATGACATATTGGCTCGCTCCGAATGCTGATGACGGATTGGCTCGCTGTGTCCACCGCTGGTACTGAAGAGCAGATGTTCGCATACCGCTGCCGTCACAACTCCACCGGGTCTTGAATGTTCTCCGGTAGCCAGCCTACTGGTCTTCTCCAGATGTTGTGGAGGTGTCTGTTGGGCGCCATGTTGATTGGTGTGCCGGCTGGTAGCTCGCTGGCATGGCTGGATCTTGCATCCGCAAGATGATCGTCGCCCAACGTTGGGCGCCACTTGTCACCGGACAAAAGGCTTGCCGCATGACAAATGGCGCCAATCGTACACTCTAGTGTTTTTGGTGGCCCTAAAAAGGACCTGGTGGCGAGAAAGCTGATGTTGGTCGTGCCGTGCTGAGATGTTCGGCGGCTGCGCCCGCTGATCGTGGCGTACTGCAGTCCTCTTCTTTCGGCATCGGTTGTAGAGTCGGCTGCCAGCCCAGCGACGTCCATCGCTGGCGCGGAACGGGAGTGCGATGACGCAAGAACGGCGGCGGTTCTATTCTTCGGCTGTTCCTTCCGGCTGACTCCACCTCGATGTCGTCCGAGAGAGGAGAGGAGATGAAGTGCGTCCGATGGCGTGGCGATGAAGTGTGTGCAAAATTTTCTGCCGGCCCGGGTTTTATTAACTAACAGGGATCACTGATTGGCTCGCTCCGAATGCTGATGATGGATTGGCTCGCTGTGTCCACCGCTGGTACCGGAGAGCAGATGTTCGCATACTGCTGCCGTCACAGTGTATTAGAAATAAGCACAATGAACACTAATGACGATAAGAACGTAGAAGTCAGCATAACTGACGAAACATTCACGAGTGAGATGGGCGTTCACTCAAACCGTTAGCTAGATCGGTGAGTCTAGTGCCACCGAATCAGTCGAATTAAATACAGTCCAATTAACACCCATCTCAACTCGGTCTGAAAACAAAACAGATGAGATAACTGCCATGATGGAGTTACTGTTAAATAAATTTGATGTAAAGTTTAATGAAGAAAAAAGTAATTTCAATAATAAATTTGATGAAGTAAAAGATGAGATAAAACAGCAAAATTTTAATTTCAATAAGCAAATGAATGAAATTAATACATGTTGGGATAATATGAAAGAACAGATATTAGAATAAATAGATCAGAAGTTCTATGAACAAAACGCAAGAATAGATGACATGATTAATAACTTTACAATGAATAAAGTAGATGATAATTATGAGATTAAAATGGGGGTAGAAAATGGTAAAGAGACCAATCAATTAAATGAGAATAAAGACGATCAGTTAACACATAATACGGTAAGTAGGGGTGAGAAAAATGATAATATAATTAAAAATAAGGTGTTAGAGATAATAATATGGTGTTAGAGAATAAGGTTGTGAGTATTGAGAGTACTGATGAAGTTATAGTGGGAGTAGAATTTGATAATGAAGTGATAGAGAGTGTTGATGAGTTAGAGAGAAAGTGTAGAGAGAGTTTACAGGTAGAGGGGTTGCAGAGGGTAAAATTTTCCCATGGTGTTGTGGTTGTGGGTGAAGAAAATGCTTCACGAGCGTATTTGGGAGACGTATGGTCTACAAATAATTGTCCCTTGACTTTTTGTGCATCTGGTGGAGCCAGATGGTGTACTAACAAAGTTGCATTACCTTCTGCATGGGTTAGTAGAGAAAGAGTGAAATGGGTGAGAGAGAGTTGTATGTTGATGGGGAGATAAAAGTTATTTAAGGTGGATAGAAATTATAAAGACTTAGTAGAAAGGTTAGGTATAGAGAGAGTGGAAAATTATATTGAAATCTTACCTTGTGTTGAAGCTGATATAGCAGCAGTAGATGATGATGTTGTTAATGATGAATTTATAACTTACCTAGTGGTGACAGATTATACTAAGGGTGACATGACTATACTCTATGGTGACAAGATATGTGATATAATATGGAATAATCCTATTAATTATAATGATATTGTGGAAGAATATAAAAAATTAAATAGCCATTATGTTGATAGTAATAATATAATGTATTTAATAAAAAATGATTTGTGTAGACATAAGACCAGATTGTTATTCGATGATGGTGGTTAAACAGTTGTTGTTCATGAACATTTAATTATGTGAATAGTGTGGTTTCGACATGGACTGTATTGTGAAATGATTTGTGGTAAATGATAACAGATAATAATTTGGATTGTATATTCTTTTGTGTGTTGATGTCAAATGTATCTGTGTATTACATTAGGGTGTACTCTGTAATATGTACTATATAAACAATGTATGTAGGTAATAGGAATTGATTTAATAATAATTATAACATTTTTTCAGAATAAATAAATGATGAGAGTAATAGTGAAATTTTAAAATGTAATTAAAAAAACTTAGTGTTTTAAAAAAAAACTGATTGAATTAAATAATTGTAGATTAATTAATGAATTAATGTTGTATAAGTGAACTTTGATAATAAAGTTAAATGATTTTCTGAGATTTAGATTCTATAATGAATAGTAAGTGATTAAACATACAATATGTTCAGGTGTTGAGTTACATTGTTATTATGATGTGTAAGTGATGAATTTTCTAATGTAGTTTTCAATGACCATATTAATGTAAAAGGTGGTAAAAGATGGAGTTTGGGTGATAATTATTTCAATAAGGCATTTGAGTCAGTCAGAGTTAACTTTAATGGGTGTTAGACAAAATAAGAATTTTGGAATAAAAGTAATACAGAAAAGGGTCAATAGTAGGGACACAGTAGCGGGAGTGCATGTAGGTAGAGAAAGTGAGAGTGATGTAAATGGAGAGTAAATAGGTGATGGTAAAATTTTGTAGTGAGGGTGGTGTGGTAAGGAGTCCTCAACGCAAGACGTTGTGGCGGGAGGGGACGTTTTATAGAGGGTTGCCGGTTACCTGGAAGGGCCAGGAACAGATAAGGGAAGGGAACACACATCCTAGGTACAAAGAGGGTATCGGGTATTTTATTCTAAGAGGAGAGTAATAAGTAGAGTAGATAGTGTGTGGAGATAAATATTATTGAGAGATAGGTGTCACCCTATGCAAATCTGTTAGTGGTTGTTAGAAGGAAGAAGGTGAGGAAGGCTATAAATATTTAAATGCCCATTCAATAAAGCAAATCATTGTGAATGACAGAGAATCACCCAAACCAATTGATAATGAAAATGTTAAATAAAAAAAATTTGTTTCATAGTGGAAATGTAATAATAAATGAAATGTGATGTAAAATGAATGTTGATAATAAATTTGAATTTGTTGGAAAATTTAATGGTATAATTAAAGGTTGAGTATTAACAGGTTTAATTGAAATTAAAGTTTTGGAATGTGTGGAAATTTTATTCAGATGCAACTGAGATGTTTATTTTAATGTAATGAAGTTTATGTTCATTGTGAGTGTTTGCTATGTTTTATTACGTTAGTGTGAATGGAATAAGTTTAGTTATAAGGTATGCTATTATAGTAACGGCATGTTGTTGCTATAGATAGTGGTAAGGGTTGATTGAGTAACATCTGTGCATGTTACAATCAACGGCGGCTCAAATAGATCGTATTATACACTGTACATAAATATTATATTATATGTAAAATTACTAAGGTACAGTGTATAAAAAATGATTTGTTAAAACATGCTTAAATTACAGATTTCCCCACATTTCGGGCGATTACTGCTTCACCAACACTAATCGTGGTTTTGGCTGACAACCAGCTGTGGGCAGATATTGTAAAACTGACCATGGTTGGTTGCCTGTGAAATTGGTTTGAAATAGAAATTAAGGGGGGGGATCAAGGGGAAATCATACTGGAACTATGGAACAGCGGCTATCACCCGTTCGCGTAGGAACAAATAAAAGGGTGATCGACCGTTTTAAGGTTTTTATTATATAATCAGTAGGATTTTGTAAACCTTTAGTGGTAAACTTATCTCAACTTTAAATGTAATGTCGAAGCAAGGACAGGAGATGACAAAATTCCTCCTTAACTTCAGTTCTTGTGGAGACAACTGGGCGCTACAGTCTAGGGGGGCCATAGTGTGTGTGGAAGGAGGTTACTAAAATATTTAGTAACGAATTAGTAAATATTAAATATTAAAATGTGTTGATGATGTTGATCTGAGGAGATGAATAAATGATTTTGCATTAAGTTAAGAAATATTATGACAAGGAAGATGATTGACATTTTCAAGTAGATAATTTGTTCTGATGTAGTTGATTTAAATGTGTTTTGTTCTATATAAGAATTTTATAAATGAATTTAATTATTTTGAAATATTAATTCTATAAGGGAAGGTATTTGTAATGTTGTAATGGGAAATGTTTATTTAAATTCTGATAGAATCAGAGAAATATTTTGAATTTTGGGAATAAGATGTAACAAGAGAAGGGTGTGAAGAATGTCAATATTGAGGCTGGATGTTATATATTTTGTTATAATAAATATTGTATTCATATATGTTAGGAGTTAAGGAAAAAACCAGTGCTTCTTAACGCAAACCACCGCACAGCTAAGGGGAAACAGATCAGTTAGGGATATGGTACTATGCAAGGCCACTATTTGATTTTTAATTTGATGTTTCAGTGTCTGGTGATGCTGTGGTGGTGGTCCTGAACTGGCCAGTGCATCAGAGCAGGAGCATCAAGTGCCTGACTGGCCCTGCGGTGTTGGGATCTCGAGAGAGAAGTCCAGTAAGGTCATTCAGGTGCAGTCACAGTCACTGGACCAGGGGTAAGTTAACTATTTATTATAAACCGTAAAGGGGGTTGTGGCGACATATCCTGGCTGATCCCTTTAGGAAGTATGAGTGTGTCAATGAGAGTTTTTATGCTTCGGCATAAAACCTCTCATTGAGGGGGTCTTGTAACGGTACATTTCAGTCCACATATTGGTTTGGGGGAAAACATATAAATTTTATTGTTCATTCAAAAGCATAAATAATGATGGTAAAATTTTGTAACGACGCAGACCAGTGCCTGGAATTGTATCAAGGTCAACATTGTAGACACAAAAACAACAATGATAATTAGCCAAACGAACTTTGACCGATGAAATCACCATTTACATAACAAGCCAAGCCTGGAAATACGTCACATAGAATGCAGTGCGTAATTTGCCTCCCCTTAAAAACTGGTACGTCATATTTCAAAGACAATGAGATTGGTGACGTGACACCCCTACCACCTCAGAAAAGAACATAATACATTGCTTCCCAGTCTGCAGTCATCTTTAGTGTGAATAGCACGTAAAAGTTCCGGAACGTAAATCGCGGGAGCCCACAAAGTAAAATAAGTGAATATTTTGATATATTTTGATTTAAAATAGTATTATACCAACCAAGTAGAGACGGTGAGGAAATCTAAGTAACATGACAGTTCGGCGATGAGTTAGTGCGTGGTATAAGGAGAGTCTTGTGGAGGATGGTCAGATAAGTAACAGACAAATCTAAATCACATCCAAATTCTATAAATAATCAAAATGGTCATTATATGCAAAAAAAGAAAATTATGAGCTCAATAAGGGAAATAAAAAGAATGTACTGTATGAAACTGCGTGAGTGAGTGAGTGTGTGTGTGTGTGTGTGGAGGTACCTAATTAATATCAAAAAAAGCACTGCTTTATGTTAAAAGAATGTAGTTTAGTAATTTTCAGCATCTGTTCAATGTTCAACAAGTTAATTTGAAATAATATATTGAAGAAAAGTTGATGTTGAAGAAAACAAAGTATTGTATTCATGTTTTATTGTATACAAAGTTATATTCGACAGATTTTGTCGTGTTAGAGGTGAAATACCACAAGTTATGTTACATAAATTTTCGAAATATGAATAGGTCCCAATGTAATGCAAAGAGGTGATCCTTCAAAAACAGCATATGGCTCAGTTCTCAGCGAACTAGTGACTTACCTGCAAGATATGTACGTGTACAATGCTACAGTTCCCGTTTTCCGATTGGCCAATCTTGTGAAGCTGGTTGAAGAACGACTCCAACAATTGGGATTTCCTGATTTCGTTGTGAATCGCACTCGCTGTAACCGAATGCAACAAAAATCTGTTCAGTTCAAGTACTGGCTGACAACTGTAGAATTAGAAGGCCTTCTTCTTGATTTTGTTCGCAGCATCTGCCAGGGAAACTACAGTGTTTTTGCACTTTGAAGGATAAAGTTTTATCATCAGTCGGAGAAGAGAGTGTAGTCTCAATTTCTCCATCTTCGCACGAGGAAGCAGATGTACAGCTTCTTTTGCATGCATCGGATGCTGCTATGCATGGACACAGCAAAGTTGTTATTAAAACAGTGGATTCGGATGTGATTTCCATAGCTTTATTTGCATTTCCACACATTGCAGAAGCCGAAGAACTGTGGATTGAGTATGGATCAGGGAAAAATTTACAATATTTGCCTATTCATGAATTACCATATATTCAAAGCTTCCCACTGGAGTATCCGAGCTGATTCCATTCTTCCATTCATTCACTGGGTGTGACACGGTGTCGTCGTTTTCTGGCACTGGGAAAAAAGTGCTTGGAAAACATGGATGTCATTTCGTGATGTTGATTTTGCCTTCCAAGAATTTTCTATTTCAGCAACAACAGCTATGGCCGACAGCATTGCATTTTCTGTACTTGAGCGTTTTGTGGTATTAATGTACCATGCCACAAGTACAGCAGAACATGTAAACCAAGCACGCAGAATACTGTTTACTCAGATGAGTAGAAACATAACATATCCCGCCAACGGCAGATGCCCTATTACAACACTTAAAACGTGCTATGTTTCAATATAACATCTGGAGAAACTGCTTGACAAAAAGACCTTCAGTTAACGATCACGCCAGTGGGATTGGAAAACAGATGATGGCACCACGTTCAAACTTCTCTGGACAACAATTCCAGACGTAACCAAACATTGTCAAGAACTGGTGTCGTGTAAGTGTAAGGAACGATGTACTCAATGCCGCTGTGTAAAAATTGGACTTCAGTGCACTCTTTTGTGTGCTTGCGAAGGTCATTGCTCAAGAATAGACGAAAAATGAGCTGGTTACGTTTACATGAATACACAGCCTTGTACAACTCGAGTAATTGTTTTGTGTTGTTTGTATATATATATTTTTACAGGAATAATTAATCTTGAAAAATGAGAAATTCTAATTAAAACCACTGCAACTGAGTAAAATTGCTAAGAAAAAGTTATTTGTTAAGAATAAATTATATTTTTAAATTTCACCTAGTATTATTACTACCATTGAAACCATCGACAGGAAAATAACAAAAATGTGTAAAAAAGCCCGTTCGCAGGACCTGCTAAAATTAGCGAATTTCCATCCGCCTTACTAATAAATGCTTTAAAATGTTTGTGGTTTAATTTTTACTTAAAATCACGAAATAAAAGAAGACAAATTGAGTACAAATGTTTAATATTCCAAAAAGATTAACAGGGAATTCGCAACTCAAAATAACCATGTTTTCCTATTTAGTGCTATTTGACCTATTATGCCAAAACACATTGAAATGGACCAGAAAATAACCTATAATAAAAATGGAAAAAAATGTAATTTTTGACATTTTCAAAATTTAAAAATGGGGGGTTTACGAACTCGCACGATTGATTTTTCCACCAAGTTTAATTCAGATTGGACACCTCTTTCAAAAGTCATCGTGCTACCACACACACACACACACACACACACACACACACACACACACACACACACACACACACACACACACACACACACACACACACACACTTTCTGCTACAGTCCGTTTCTTGATGTATATAATACATTTAATATTTATAATGAATTTACCTCAAGATATACCTTTTTTTTCCTTATTAGGAACATGTTTCGGGTACCATCTTGTACCCATCCTCAGCCTTCCGGTTTTTGTGTCTGGTGAAGTACATATGTGTTGGTTGACTATTATTATTGTGGCTTCCTGTTGGCTTCTGGTACTTCAAATTGGTTTTATTGTGTGTGATTGTGGTGTATGTGTTAGATTTTTGTGTATTTTCGATGTTGAGTGCTTTGAATATTGTGTCATGTTTTGTATTGATTTGTATTTGTTCAGGTATTAGTTTGTTTTGTGTTTTACGTTTGTATATTTGTAAATTTTCCCAAATGTTCATTATGGTGCCTTTGTGTGATATATGTTTTATTAGTGTCACATTGGTTATATCTGGGAATTCATGTCCTGTGTTTATTGCATGTGTGGCTAAATTGGATTTATATATTTCTGGTTTTTTGTATGCATTTAGGTGTTCAAAATAACGTTTTTTTAACTGTTTCTTTGTTTGTCCTATGTAACATTTATTGCAATCTTGGCATTCACTTTTGTATATACCGTTAGTTGTTGTATTATCTTTGTTGTTTGGACAAAAAAGCCCAGAGTCGCTGAGAGTGTGTACACTAGTAAATAGTGTGTGCGTGAGGCCTGTTCAAGCCTGAAAGTTTGCAATCTCACCCCAAATAGATGCTAAATTATAGTTTTATTTAATTATAAGCAAACAATAAATGGTAGAAAAATTGCAAAGACTTCTAAATATGCATAAAAATAATACACATGTGCAGTGCGAAAACGATGTGAATAGGACGTTCAGTGCGAATTCTGTGCGATTTTAAGAGCGTAGTAGTTACACGAATTATGCGAGTCCAATAGTAATTACAACAGAATATGTGTAATTAAATCAGACAATGTTAGAACACCTTGAAATCCGCATTAGACATTGCAATTGGTAGAAACGTGCGAAAATATGAAATTGGACGAGTGGGGGAACTGATGCCACGAACAATTTCTGACATGCAGAATTCTGTTCCGACAGGTGTGGTTTCTTGATTGAATATAAATACGGGCACAGTAGAGCCAATTTTACTCTCAATCAGTCTTCAGTCGTGGAGGTACGCTATGTCCGTTGGCGACGCGAATTTTTAATACTCTCAATCAGTCTTCAGTTGTGGCGGTACGCTACGTGCGTTGGCGATGCGAATTTTTAATACTCTCAAGCAGTCTTCAGTCGCGGCGGTACGCTATGTCCGTTGGCGACGCGATTTTTTAATACTCTCAATCAGTCTTCAGAAGCGGCGGGAAGCTATGTTCACCCAAGTATCAAACAGTAACTCTTAGTTTGATTTTAAATATGATTCTCGAACATACTCTACAAGTCTACGACCACAAACGTTCAGCACTCAAGACAACCGACGAGGTCACATCAGGCAGAGGAACGCTATGCAGAGCAATAGAGGCGTCCGCTAGGACAACAGCAGCAGGTGCAGAGCAACATATCACTCTAGACTACAGCAACCAGATGGGACCATGAGGGACGAGTAACTGGAGGACGACAAGTGGAACCGGAGAACATGCAGGGAACTCCATTAGAAGAGGACCTACGGATCAACGGAGGACATGGGTACGATCTACAGAATCGAGGTGACAAATAACCAATTTATAATTTGTAAATGAGAGAATAAAGACATTGAAAAGACACTTTAAAATTTAAAAATAAATAAAAGTTATGTAAAATGTAGATAGAGATAAGAGAATATAATTTAAATTCAATAAGAATTTTCTTTGATGATGAACAATTAATTTAAAGTTAATTTAAATCTTTGCTTGGATGATTAACAATTAATTTAGTAAATGTAAATTTTCATTTAAAGCTTGTAAAGTAATCAGTGAGTAATATTACATGCAATGCATAAAGTAACGTAGTTGGAAGTTATAGAAGAAGACTAACAATTCTATTAGTCAATTTAAACATTTATAAATCATTAAGATGTATGCAATGCATAAAGTAATGTTTCTGAAGGAACTTACATCCTCCTTAAACACATGTGAAGCCTTTTCTTCACCCCCAACTACAATATCATGGGAAAAATTTACCCCCTGCAACCCCTCTACAAGTATACTCTCTCCACTTTCTCCCGGACTCATCAACACACACTAACATTCCACCATTATATTCTACTCTCTCTAAAATCTCATTATTACTATCAATATTCACACCATTATTTTCTAACACCATATTTTTATTTGTATTGTCATAATTCTGAACACCACTTACCTTATCGTCTTTATTTTCATCTAATTTATTTGTTTCTCTACTATTCTCTACCCCCATTTTATTCTCGTAATTCTTGTCTACTTTATTCTTTGGTCTATCGAACTTCTCATTTACTAACGCTACTATTTTTTCTTTCGTTTTATCGAAACATGCATTCATTTCATCAATTTGTTTATCAAAATTATCATTTTGTTTTTTGATTTCATTTTTTACTTCATTGAACTTCTCATCAAATTGGTTAAATTTTTCATCAAATTTATCAAATCTTACATTTTGCTCATTATTTTGAACTTTGATTAATTGGAACAAGTCGTCTAATGACACCTTACTACTTGTCGGTGTTGATTTTGCGTTCACTCCACTCATTATTACAGATTCTGTTTCCGTGTCAGTTAAGCTGACACTTTCATCATTGTCTGCCATTTTTGAAAAAAAAAATTTTGTTTAAATATATTTCTTTCAAAATTTTATCCTGTAATATTACACAACCTTATTATATATAAAAAAAATATTCTACTTAAACTATTTACCCTACCACATGTAGTCACAACATAACCTTATCTTTACGTCTATATTTACATATCTCCAAATTATATGTTACCTCAAGTAACTGTTCCGCTCCATCCAGTAGGCTTACTCCACATAAAATCACATTTTATGTCGAGTCCCTGTTCCAGAAGCCATTGTAACTTTATTTATTTTAATGTGCTTTTATTAATTATATGTTGTAGCCTACTATTAATCACAAACATTTTGTTCAGGCGCCATCTTGTTATTAATACAAGAATATCAAATGTGCTTACCTTTCTGGACCAAGTTCATTTGAGCGAACCGGAAGTAGCGGAATTTGTTACCTGAAATAACTTACTCTCAATTGTAATATTTACCAATGACATTACTTTTTATTGTTAAGTAACATACAAATGAATTTGACTCTACTGTGCGAAACAATCATACTACCATTCGCCATGAGGCGCAGTTCAACTATTCAAGTTAAAATTTCTTTCCCCTTAAACATTTTATATGCCCTCCAAAATAAACATATTCAATTATATTTTTAATTATATCATTATTAAAACTATTTCACAACCCAGCACTTCTGATTAAATATAATTAAATATTCTCTCACTCGCTCACACTCTCATTCATATGGTACAATTTTGTTCATTTCCCCAAATTGAGCTCATTTTTTACTGAATTTATTTATATTGAAAATTTTGGTATTGACCCTTATTAAACTTTTCTTATACCCCCCATTTTGTCACTTAGCTGGAAATCAGTCCTGCAGACGTCCCTTTGCTCCACTCGCACTATTGATGTTGTTTTTTACCAAACTTTTGTATTTACTTGTTACACGTTAACAACGTTAAACTGTTATTTCACTTTAGACTAAATACTTCACATTTTTACATGTTGTACGGGCGGACGTCCGCGACTTCATTTCAGAAATTTTATATAAGCAGCCAGCCAGCTTAACTGATGTTGCGTGACTGAGAACAAGTTGAACTGCTTCAATTCCGAGGTGGAGAGGAGCTACGTCATCAGTCTCTTTGTGTCAAGTCTTACGCCTTAGTTGTTTGCAGGCGCATTTATTACGTTTTGCATACTTTGGATGACGTATACTTAGGTGCGGCTTGTTGACACATTCGTCTGGCAAAATGATGCTGTTGTTTCTGCACGTATTATTCACAATTAAATTCATGTGACTAAGGCAGTACGTCCCCGACATAATACGGTTTCCGTGAGACAAAGAACGCAGTAACAGTGTTATAAGTTTGCAAGCAGGTGTGTTGAGACGCAATAATTCCAAGAATTTCAGTGCTGTGTGGCGCACACAAACGCGCGAACCACCGCACGCGCTCAGATGATGCTTACAGCTTCGGGCCACACCAAACCAACATGGCCCGAATGTAACAGATTTTGTCAGCAACGTGCTAGGTTGCGGACAGAAGCACGGACAAATCACACCCATTTGAGTGACGTGACGAATGGCAGTGCAATTTTGTCAACGCTTTGGGAGCACTCACAACCCATGTTCCCGGTGCCACTACTAACAATTTGCCACATGAAGGCTGTGAACGACGGCGGAATTTGGTAGACGAAAGGCAGTGACTTCCCCCCGCATGTAACGGCAGTCGACATAACGCCGCTTCGTTGGCTGGACGCACGCTAAGAATCAGCGGCCCCAAATAAACTGTTTCAAAAGTAAAAGTTTAAACCGTCATAAAATATAGTGAAACAATATCTCAGAGTGACGTAAGTGGAGTGAAGAAAAAGAAGTAAAAAAAAGTGGTGAACAGACAAAACATTCGGACATGTACACAGTGCGGCACGAGGTGAAGTACGAAGCAGAAAGTTAAGTAGGCGGCGACCCATTTTTTTTATAATTATTCTAAATGTCAAAGAGCACTCTAACCTAAGAGAACAATTTTAATGTGTGTGAATGAAGTGTGTGTATGCAACTACTGGGCAGCCTTTATAAAGTATATCTGTATAAGATTTATCATATCAATTCACAGAAATGATTGATTGTATTTCTTCTATTTGGTTTTTGTGTAAATTTTCTATTTTTGTTTTTGTTTTCTATTTTGTGTACTGTTCGAAGAAAAAGAAAGTTGAATAGTTAACCTATTGGTTCCATAATATAAAATGTGTTAGTCGTAGTTATTTCGTCGTTACCACTTCCTAGAGTTCTGTGCTGAAAAAATTCGTCTAATGTTCCCGGATATCTTCTGAATTATTATTGGGGGGTAGTCAGATTGCAAAATTGTCCCTTTTGTTTTATTAAGGTGGAGTGTATGGTTTCGATGTATAGCCTAAAACATCGTGGCGACTCTGGACTTCTGATGGCCGTGTTTTTTATAGGAAAGGTAAGTAAGTGAAAAGATCGCAGGTAAGTTCCTGGCAGTTGTATATTTTATTTATTTATTTCGATTAAGTTTGTTACTCAACAATTGGCGACCCTGCCAGGATCCTGATATAATATTATACGAGGTAGACCTATTTTAAAGCACAGAAAATAGGATTTGGTAACGGCGTATTTGAAAAATTTATGTGTGTGACTAGGTTATGTTTGGGTACTGTACGTTTACATAGTGATTACGATTTTATGTGTTGAGTATTTTGAATTAATGTGTATGATTATCGTGCATTGGGAGGGTTGTAATTGTTTTGTATAAAGGGTATTATAATAAAAATTTTTTAACATGGCCGAGGTACAAGAGAATATTGGTTTCACGTGGGATGAGTGGGATGAGTGGGAAAGCGAATTTAGAGGGGTTGTAGATAAAATGACAGACGAGGAGTGGGATAATTTGGATGAGAATTTAACACGTATGGAAGAACAAGAAGAGGGAATATTTGCCGAAATTAAAAAGCATAGTGACGATATTAGTATTGATAGTGAGGTGACAAATAATAAAGATAAGATAGTTGAAGTAATAGTGGTAGAAAATAAGACAGTGAATAGGCCTAGTGATAAGGATGATAGTGTAATGGGAGTAGGAAACGGTAGAGAGACAGATCATTTTAACAAAAATAAAGTCGATCAGGTGGCAGATAATAAGGTAAATAATGAATCTGTTTATAAAAATATAATGAATATGTTGCGAATGATTGATAAAAAATTAGATGAGAGGGCGGAAATGATGAATAAGGGTTTTGATAAACTAAGGGGTGTTATGAACAAGGGTTTTGATATGATGGATAAACGTTTTGACGAGTTAAACACAATAATGAATAAATAAGACGTGAAGTGGGAGGGAGATAGATGTCAATTAAAGGAGAATACAGAAGCTGAATTAAAACAGGTAAGTGTTTGTGGTGGTAGTAATGTAACGAAAAGTAGTGAAGGAATAATTAACAAGGTGAGTAATAACGGTAGTTATAATAAAGAGTTAACAAGTGATAACAATTATGTTGAAAATGGTAATGTAATTGAAAATGTGGTATCAGAGAGTGATGATATAGAAACAGTTAGTAAGATAGTGAGTAAGAGTGAGAGAGTAATAGGTTGTAAAGGGGAAAAACAAATGTTAACAGGTAGAGAGAGAGTATGAAGAGAGTGTACAGGTAGAAGGGATACAGAGGGTAAAATTTTCACGTGGTGTTGTGGGGGGGTGAAGAAAAGTCTTCACGAGATACTGGGTAGATAAGTGGTCTACCACTAATTGTTTTTTGAATTTTTGTATTGTTCCTGGAGGAATCAGGAACTGTTTTAATGTAGTAATACCCTCTGAATGGGATGGTAGAGAAAATGTGATATGGCGTTGTGGTGAGAGATTTTTAGAGAGAGATTTGTGTGTTGATGGTGAGGTAGAATTATGTCAATTAAAGAGAAGCTATAAAGAGTTGATGGAGAGGTTAAAAGTGAAGAAAATAAACAATAGGAAATGCTTACCTTGGGAAATGAAGATTGATGATTATTTTGATAATACTGCTGTACATGATGCAAACTTACCTGATGTTGTGATGAATGTTGTGGAAGAGTATGATGATAACATGGTAAACAAAAACACTGACGGTGACAAGACCAGAATTCCAAATGTAGACAGGTTGTATGAGATAATAATAATGTGGGGTAAGCCTATAAAACATTGTTACTGGTAATGGAAACATTTGAGAACACAGATAGTTATTATAATAATAAAAATAACAAATTGAAGGTCGATAAAAATGATTTATGTTTTAAATATGTTAGATATTTATACGATGATGGAGGCTAAATATAAACTCAATGAATAGACATTTTAAATATTTTAATTTGTGGTTATGACCTTGCTGAATTAGGAGATGAGGTGTGGTAAACAGAAAAATAATAACAAAAGATTGTAAATAAATTTATATTGAAATTAATTATGTTTGTGTTATAAAATGTTTGATGTAAACAGTGTGTATGTAGTAGAATTTGTTTAATAATAATAATAGTACTTGAGCAGACTAAATAAATAACAAGAATAATTATGAAGGTGGTAATTAATGAATGGTAATTGTTTTGGAGTAAGATAATTAAAATATGTTGTGTTTTTAATAATTAATGGAATTCAAATAATTTGAGAGGTTTAAATATTTTTGATTGATTTAAAATGTTATATAATTGAATTTTGATGATGAATTTAAATTATTTTATGAGATTTAAATTTGATAATAATTAATAAATACATAAATGTTAAATTGTGGTTAGTTTGTGGAATAACATGGTTGTTAAAATGTTTCAGAAGGTACATGGAGTTATTGGTGTTTGATGTTTATATTTGTTTGTCTATGATAGTGTTGAGTGATGTACTGTAATTATGAATTTTATAATGCAATTTATATAAAGCAAAATGTTCAATGTTTAAATGTAAAGTATATGCAGTGTGTTAGGGGTAAGAGTTATAAACATGTGTACTTTATATAATTGTTGAAATATATCTATAGAAAGGTCATTCACCTGACTGGGAACATCAGCTGATTGCTGGGGTTCTGTATTGAATATGTCACTTATAAGTGATTTGCAGATTTTTCAATGTAACTAAATGTTTGAATATAATTAATGTTTGAATAATAGATTTTCAATGTGGTTAAAAGATTTTAATTTAAATGATGAGATGTATTTGAGATAGTTTTGAATTTTCAATGGCTAATGTAAGGTAATATGTGGTAAATGTTAGAATTTGGGTGAGTATTATTTCGTTAGGACATTTAAATCAGTCCAAGTTAAGTTTAAAGGGGTGTTAGAGAGAGCAATATTATTGTAAATAAACGTAATGTAGAATTTGAGAAGTAATAGTGACACAGTAGCTATGGGGAAAATATGTAGAGTAATGATTGATATATTGGGGTAATAAACCAGGTGATATTTTGTAGATGAAAGGGAGGTAATGGGAGAGTAATTAGTTATACATAGTTACCGTTGGTCTCCAGATCACTGTATATGATTAAATAAATAATTACCTTATTTTATCCACTAAGTGATCTTCTTTTTCTTTTTAATTACTACATGTTTCAGGGCTTATATCCCCATCTTCAGGTAAAAGCAAATCTACCCTATTATTAGGGTTTCGTTAAAAAATTCACAACGACACAAACACATAACACACTTAAATAAATTAACATTGAACATTAAATCTGTATCGGAACACGCTACAAACGAACCAGTGCACTGGCCGAAGTCCGACTTTCAACTGATCCGTACACGCTATTCACGGTTTGTTTTCATAGCTGTGTCATATAGTTTATTTGATTTGAATGATAACTGTTCATTAAGTACCTGATTTTTATTTCTTCTTAAGGCCTTGTATATTTCAAATTCCTCTAAAGCATCCAGTAGTTGACCCTTTTTACCTATATGTAAAGGTTCCAAATTCTCTTTAACAAATTCTCTTCCAAATTCCTCTAAAGCATCCAGTAGTTGACCCTTTTTACCTATATGTAAAGGTTCCAAATTCTCGGGTAGGACGCATAACATGAGACCTAGTAATGAAATTAAAATCGCGAAGAACATCAAACGCAAATTAGAAAATTTTGACGCAATGATAACTAAGGCTGATAAAGGTAGTACAGTAGTTATCATCAATAAAACTGAATACACACAAAAATGCTATGATTTTATAAATGAAAATAATATTAAGACCCTAAATAATGACCCCACCATTAAATATACAAAAGCCATAAACTCAGCGGTGAATAAATGTGTTAATTTATTCGATGCTCAAACTAGACGACGTATCAAAAATATAAATCCGAAAGCGCCTACTTTCAGAGGACTACCAAAGTTACACAAACCTAATATACCAATACGTCCTTTAATAAATCATACAACTGCCCCAAGCTATAATGTAGCCAAAAAGCTACAAATAATCATCAAAAACAGCTTAGTAATGGACAACATACATAGCGTAAAAAATACAATAGGATTTATAAACAAAGTTAAAAACATTAAAGTACTGCCTAACCATAAACTGATATCTATGGACATAGTGAATTTGTATACGAACATACCCGTGCTAGAGACGATAAATATTCTCGAGAGACTTTTAATCAAGACAAATGTCTTAAAACAGATACAAATTGATGAACTTATATTTTTATTGAAAATTGTTGTGCAACAGAATTACTTTACACACGACAATAAGTTTTTTATCCAGGAAAATGGGCTGGCCATGGGTTCACCGGTGAGTGGAATTTTAGCGGAGATTTACATGAATCATTATGAGAACAAGTATATACTATCTGACCAAAACAAGTTATACAATAAAATCATCTCATACACACGGTACGTAGACGACACATTTTTAATTTTTGGTGGTACTCTTAGACAGATAGACGGATTGCTTACTTTTTTGAACGGCATAAACAGTAATATTAAATTCACTATGGAAGTAGAACATAACAATATGTTGAATTTCCTGGACGTAACCCACATATAAACGTAATAACCTCCTTAGCTTTAAAATATATAGAAAGCCAACAACAACTGATATAGCCATACATGCTAGTTCCAATCATCCTTATACACATGAAATGGCAACTTTTAACGCACTGGCACATAGATTGACAAATATACCGATGGACATAGAAGACTATAACGAGGAAATTAATATAATAAAACATATAGCGATAGTGAATGGTTACAATAGTAAAATCATTGATAAAATAATATATAAACACGCTAATAAATTAAAACGATTGGACAAAGTTAAAGATAAAACCTAATATGTTTCTGCTAGATATACAAACATACTACCTAATACACTACATAATGAATTAAAAAAGCTAGGGATTATTGTCTCATTCAGGACCACGAACAAATTAACAAATATACTTAAGCCTAATACCAAAGCATTACTAGAGGATTGTTCCGGCGTTTATAGAATCCGGTGTAATGAATGCGATAAAATCTATATAGGCCAGACGGGGAGAAAATTTTCCGAGAGATTTAAAGAACATTTACCTAAGAAGTTCCCCAATAATAATGTATCGCATTACGCACAACATCTAATAAACGAAAATCATACATACACTGGATTTAAAGAGAATTTGGAACCTTTACATATAGGTAAAAAGGGTCAACTACTGGATGCTTTAGAGGAATTTGAAATATACAAGGCCTTAAGAAGAAATAAAAATCAGGTACTTAATGAACAGTTATCATTCAAATCAAATAAACTATATGACACAGCTATGAAAACAAACCGTGAATAGCGTGTACGGATCAGTTGAAAGTCGGACTTCGGCCAGTGCACTGGTTCGTTTGTAGCGTGTTCCGATACAGATTTAATGTTCAATGTTAATTTATTTAAGTGTGTTATGTGTTTGTGTCGTTGTGAATTTTTTAACGAAACCCTAATAATAGGGTAGATTTGCTTTTACCTGAAGATGGGGATATAAGCCCTGAAACATGTAGTAATTAAAAAGAAAAAGAAGATCACTTAGTGGATAAAATAAGGTAATTATTTATTTAAGTAATTAGTTGATGGTCATTTTGTAAGGAGGGTGGTGTGATAAGGAGTCCGCAACGAAAAGCGTTGTGGCGGGAGGGGAATGATAGGCGCCGGAAAGGGTTACCTAGGGAGGGTCCAGGAACCAAAATAAGGGGATGAGCATTGGGAAGGGAACACTCATCCTTAGTACAAAGGGGTAGAGAGTATTTTTGTTATAAGGGTAGAATGATGCGAAATGAGTTAAGAGTAGTAAGTTAGGGGTAGAGAATGGTAGGTAGATGTTTTGATAGATGGGTGTCATGCTAGGTAAAATCTATTATAGTTAACTGCATGGAAGTAGTATCGTCAAAGTCACACCGCTTCCTTACAGCGTTGCCAATAAGCAACAGTTTCCCTTTCTTCTGAAAAATGCTACACTAGTAAGTAGGCCTACTTAATGTAAAGAATATAACAAAGTGATTTTTTAAATTAAATATTTACTTTGTTGTTATCAATAAGGCTTCCATTAAAATCATTTTTTGTGCTTTAAACTGTTGAACATTCTAAAATCAATGACAATAGAAGACTGAAAAAACAACGATACATTTTGAAGGTTCATAGATGCCTACTGCAGAAATTTTATAGATAAAATTTAATGCTATTTAAAGTAAAAAACATTTTAAAATCTTACGAGTATCACACAGTTGTTATGGTTTTGTAAGATAGTGTAATGTAAGGTTAACTTGCGTTTTACTGTATTTTTTTAAGTAAAATTTTACAGGGAGAAAGTTTCTAATACATATATTAGAATACATTGTCAATAATTCTTAATAATAATTACATCATAATTAATACATTGTTAATAATTAATTAACAATGAATTTCCGTAACTTATATATAACATTCAATGCGATGCGTCAGCTATAGTTTGTTTGAACGAATTGTCGTACGCATCCTGTGTCTTAAGCTTGCTCCATTTAATTATTGAAGAGACACCGCACTATTCGTGACTTCTAAAAATATTCTATTTTTATTTCCTGCACTGCTTATTAATAATTAAGTAAAAAAACAGAACTATACTATAAGACGTTACATGCAGAAGTAGCATAAAAATAATCGTATGTATAAACGTGAAACGAGTTGGATGTCTTAAGAAAATAAGGATAATTTTATAAACAACAAATACAAATGCCTCATGAAATAAATTTAAAATTCCTTATTCATATATTAATATATTATAAATCTTTAAATATAGAAATTAAATTTATAATTCTATATTTTATGAATTGTCCTTGCAAATTTTATAATGAAAATTTTCCTTATTTTATAAACTATAGAATTCCTTATGAGTATTATAAATAATAGTCAGTACTGTAACTGAAATGGGATTGGCTTTTGCCACAACAGCGACAAATTTGTTTAGAGAAATTGCTCAGTCCTATTTATCTTTGTGCAACAGAAGAAAGGTAGTAGCGCGGCCAGTAAACATACACATTTTTGAGGGGAGTGTACAATGACAAAGGCATTCATAAAAGTGTCAGACAGCAATATTTACCGAAAAGACATGCCGACAGGGTACACGCAATTTGCATACCAAATGTGTACATATACCTAACAGAACTTCCGAACCATATGGCTTAGGAACGACCGTGCAGAGAACAAAACAGATTCATTTACAAAAGGGAAAAGACCGTGAGTATGAAAAAATTAAAGCGACAACAGCAGGCAAGGTCAGCGTTCTCAGACAACTGTCAGTCTGTAGGATAACCACCCATGAAGAAAACAGTAAAACTTTAAATAAGTAAGTTCACTGTACGGAAAACACAAAATAACTGACCTAATGGTACTTCGTAAAGTTAGGGAGTATATTGGTAAAAGCTTTAGATTCCAACATAAGAAAAACCAGCGCAGTATAAATTGTAGATCAGAGAACTACAAATCGTAACAAAAGCAGCCAAAGAAAGAGAAGAAACGCAAAGATAGAAATTCTGTAGATATTTACGCGACAACAAAAAATATGTTGCCGACTCACACAAATTTTTATAGCTCAAATACTGGCGCCCAGAATTTAACTGAGTAATGTTACCCACAACTAATTATTCCTGATAAAACAAATTCATTTACGCGATACGCATAAATAAATTTGAAACGAGCAATATAAGGTGGATGTATGAAATTTGCTTTCGTAACACTGCTAAAACGCTACACACTGTACTAGCCGGCAACAACGCTGGGCGAGGGGCGTGGAGGTGACAGGGAGAAGCAGTGAAAGTGAGTGACCTTGACGGTACTACTTATATGCAGTTAACTCTAGTGATTGTTAGAGTCAGAAGAAGGGAAGTTATATATATATATATATATATATATATATATATATATATTATAACTCTACTTCTATGCGTTATTGTTATGTCGTGTTGTGTGTGAGTACCTACCTGCTGTCTGATCTTGCAGATTCTTCCGACTAGGGCGTGTGGATTTTGGATTTGAAGTTCGCAAGCTAGTAATCTCAAATTTATTACAACACACAAAATAGGTTACTTTAAAGGGGGAGAGTTTTGTGAGACTGGTAGGCTTTATCGTACAACAATAAAACACTGTTATATGGGGTAATAAAACGTTGTTTATTACACCAACAACACACAAGAATAGAATGCTTATTATTTTATGATTTTCTTATAGTCTAAACAATGAATCAATGTTTTTCGATTGGTCAATAGTTGAAAGAAACTGAACTCGTTCTTTGGCGAGTTAATTGCAATTTAAATTTTACTTTATTAATTGATTTGAATTTAATTAAATTTATTTAACTAAATTGAATCTAAATGTTCATGAAACAAAATATAAAACTCTGAAATTAATTAGAATAATTAATTAAAATAAATTAGACGTGACAGTCTAGTTCACGTTATTTCATTTCTAGTGATTCTACTTCTGATCTACTGCAGTATGATCTAAGATTAGATTGTCAGTTAAGGTTTGTATAGCGCTTTTATACTACTTCTATTTCTTAACTATAACTTACTAAAGCCTTAAACTGCTATACAGATTATCACAACGAATTTACTTTTTAATTACTAGAGTCTTTGCTTTTTGTTTGGCACCTGAATTATTTGAATTACAATGTTTTAATTGAAAAATAGAAAATTTGATCTGAAAAATAAATAAGTGGATTTTGCTTTCCTGTTACTGAAGAGGATGTCGTCCCGATTTGTCCCTCGTCGATTCGAGTCCTTGGTTAGAGAAAGTAATCTGCTTAGAACTGCTGGATTCGGTCGTGGAGTTCAAAATTCGGCAACACTCTGCTTCCTTGCTGTTTGTGAATATTTTAACGTCTGCTGCTGTCCGCTGGAACTGCTTCCTGTCCCTCGTCGATTCGCACGTTGCACGTCAGCGTGTGTGTGTGCTTCGTTCGGGTGGTCGCTCTGCTCGTCAGCTGCTCACCAAGTCTGGTCTTGGTGTCTGGTGGATCTCTTGCGTGCTTATGACTAACTGGTAGTACACAATAAGCTTGGTTGATGTACTGAAGAGTATCTCGCCTTTACGCAACAATTACGAGCTATACAGATGATCTGTACTTAGTGTGTTCGTAATTGCGTGTGTGTTGACCACGTAGAGTCTTCTTGTTGATCTTCACCACTTTGGTTACTAGACGATCGAAGGACTACGTCTTAACTTCGTGAGTACTGGCAAAAGAGTGAGGTTTCAACCAGAAAACACCGCACTGGCCGGGGCTCGCGTCAAATGATTTCATTGGCTGGCACACTCTCCCTACCACATAAAATTTTGAATTCCCTTGGTCCGTGAGAATGAAGTTAGGTTCCCACAGACGGAGAATTGATATTATTATCTAATATTCTTATTATAATTATCCGGCGGAACCAATTTGCCGCTACGGATATCCTGTGCTTATTTAATTTTGCAATAACTTGGTTGCAAACCAAGTTGTGTGAAATCTAAAATATACAATCTGTCAGAAATTATTATCTTTATAACATACTAAAATCTCATTACTGTAACTCTATTTTTACAGAAGTTATTCAATTATTTTAATTAACTCTTTCATTTGTTAATTATATTGCATAAAATTTGCACACGTCATTATTAATATTTCGGTAAACATTTTGGCTATATTGGATTTCGCCTTTATTTATTAGTTTCCGAGATATTAACAATTAACAGTTTGGGTGTGGTCGCTTCCTTGTACAGCGAACTGATTACATAATGACCACGTGTGCGTTGCTTTAGAAAGCATTATTTTCAATGCGCTACATTCAAATGGAGTTTTGACTGTTATAATTTTATTTAAATATGCTTTCAGTATGCGGTAAACATATAACCCCAAATAGTTAATATTTGGTACTGTTATATATTCCCACACCCGCTTTAAAAAAAAAATGAATGTAATAATTAGTTATTTTTTTTTTTCTTAATCGTTACACACATATTCTGTAATCACTATAATTATTACCTATACATTGTACTACTTATTCAAAAGAAAAACATACATGTGTGTTAAGGTTATTTCATTACATACAACTTAATTCTACATACTCTTATTAATAATATTACATTTGCAATTGTCTGTGTATTAATGTTTTTAGAACGGCTAATATCTTTGTTTGTAAACAGTAGCACGCGTGCAAAGGAATTTGCTGACAGTCTAAACAATCGTTATCGCCCGTCGCGCGGCTAATTGCTTGACCTAGTTTTCAAATGTCGGTCAGCAGGTTTATCGCGTGACGTAACTATTTCCTGCTGTGTGTTCGTTCGGTTCTATACGCCCGCTGGTTATCGCGATAGAAAAATATTATTATTAATACACAAGTTATCTATAATTATTATTAATAATATTATACATCACAAGTTATTTATTTTAATTTTAATTATTATAATACAATTAGATTATTAACTCTAAATACTATTTATTTTTTTTTTAAGTCTTATTATTTCGTCGCGACGCGCTTTGGAACGCCATGCTACTCAAAGTATTTTCTCAAAGAGCTCGCATGGTATTTACCGATCGTTTTCGTTCGGTCGAGCGTCGTAACTATAAACGTGTGAGGCGCGAGTTGTTGAGCCAACAGATAGGGACCATTATATAAACGAAAAAACTTTGCGGCCACATTTATGTCTCTTCGGCCTACAGGATTCGCCTTGAGCAGTACTTTCTCACCTACTACAAAGTTCGTTAGTTTATGAGTCGTATTAAATTTGTCTGCCCTTTTTCGCCCCTTTTCAACTATTCTTTCCCTCACAAGTTGATTTTTACATTGCACCGGCAGAGGTAGATTATAAGTCTTTGGCCTACTTAAATAATTATTCCAAAACCTCTCTGGCATGGTTCCAGAGTCTAATTCTGCTGGTGTGTATTCCGTGGTATCGTGATAACTCTCATTTATTGCCTTTTCGAAGAATGGTAAGAACTCGGGCCATTTACTTTGTTCCCTATAGCAATAGATACGGAACATTTTACCGATTTCCCGATTCACCCTTTCGGCAAGGTTTCCCTGTGGTCGTCGTATCGAGGTTAGGACTGCTTTGATACCGTTACGTTCCAGGGTGGCTGCCCAGTGTTTGTTTTGGAATTGCTTTCCCTGGTCACTAAGTACGTTCCTTATTGGTCCATGTTGTGGGATATACTTATTAAGTATAATATTTAAAACGGACTTTGTGGTGGGCCTAGGGATCGCATAAAGGCTAACTTTTTTAGTAAACACATCGACGCAAACTACCATGTGTTTTAGATTTCTGGTAGCCTTGGGTAATGGTCCCAGAAAGTCGATGGCGATCATCTGTCCCTTACCTTCCGTTATCACATTGGCCATGGGAACGTAAGTGTGCAAGTTTGGTACTTTCGCTGTCTGGCATGGATAACATGTTTTTAGCAATTTCTTTACCCTACGGTACATGTTGGTAATTGTAAAATCCTCCTGCAATATTTTGACACATTTTACAGGAGATGCGTGCGCCATTTTTATATGTAAAGATTGTGTTACACACGCCAGCATCGCTGGAGACAATACCACTTTCCATTCGCCCTGTAACAATTTATACAATATATTGTCTTGTATAAGATAGTGAGGATTCGGGTGAGCTGCTAACATTAGCTTTTTAGCAAGGAGTGCGAGGTTATCGTCCTGCTCGCGTCCTAAGTTCTGTAGCATATTAGTAGCTTCAGGTGCGACCGTGTATTGCATATTTAACACTCTCAACTCGTCGTCAGCTGCTTCATATACCTCCTCCTTTTCTACGGGCGGATATCTACTTAGAGTGTCTGCGGTGGTATTCTCTGATCCTTTGCAATATTTAATAGTGAATGAGTACTCCTGAATAGCTAACACCCATCGTGTTAGTCGGGAATTTGCTAATCGACATTTTAATATAAACGATAACGCCTGATTATCAGTGTGGATCTCGAAATGGGTACCGTATAGGTAGTGTCTGAATTTTCTGAGTGCGTTTATTATGGCGAGTATTTCTTTCTCAGAAGTACAATAGTGCAACTCAGCGCCTTTGAGCGTTCTATTGGCGTATGCTACAACATGAAGACTACCTTGTTCGTCTTCCTGATGCAACACGGCGCCGATAGCGTACTCGCTAGCGTCAGTGTACATTATGTATTTCCTACCCTGCTGTGGATGGAACAATTGTAAATTAGATTGGAACAGGCCCTTAACCCTCTCAAACGCATCGTTCTGTTCAGAACCCCATTTCCACTTTATATTTTTGCGTACCAGCTGTAGCAATGGGACTGTATATTCGGCGTATTTGCTGGTAAATTTCCTGTAATATCCCGTGAGTCCAAGGAATGCTCGTAGTGCTTTGAGGTTCTTGGGCATCGGGAACTCCATAATAATCCTGAGCTTCTCTGGGTCCGTACTGATACCTGTAGCTGAGATTATATGTCCCAGGAACTTCATTTGAGACTTTGCAAACTCGCACTTGTGTAGTTTGAGCTTGATGTTGGCTAACCTCAGCTTCTGGAAGACGCTCCGCAGGTGCTCGAAGTGTTCCTCCAACGTGCGGGATATGACGAGGATGTCATCAACGAATATTACAGTGTATGGGTCTACCTCAGGTCCTAGAGCTCTCTCGAGGCATCTTACAATCGCAGCGAGACTCGTGCTAAGGCCAAAAGGTACCACCTTGTGCTGATAGCATTTGTTATTGAATATAAATGCTGTATACTTTCGATCCTGCTCACACAGCGGGACCTGCCAGAAGCTTGCTGCTAGATCTAACTTCGTGAGGTACCTGGCTCCTTCACATTTAATGAAGAGGTCCTCCGCTGTCGGTGCGCAGTCAAACTCTTTCTCTACTAGACTGTTTAAGTTCCTCATATCCAGGCAGAGTCGGATTTCTCCAGTCTTCTTGCGGACGACTAGCAGTGGGTTGAGGAAGCTGCTATTAGATCTTTCAATAATATCTTCTTCCAACATCCGCTGTATCTCCTGCTGGACCTCGGCCTGGTATTTTATAGGGACCTGGTAGATTCTCCTTATGAACTTCTCCGGCTCTGTGAGGTGGATTCTGTGTTCATACACTGATGAGATTGAATGTTCTTCACTGAAGATATCGCTGAATTCTTCTTGCAGCGACGACAATCTCCGTTCAGTTCGGGAATCTAAGGTGGTCTCCCCCTCTTCACATTCTTTATAATGAATTACTGGTTTTGGTGGCCGTGTGATTTCAATTGGGTCACCATGGTTTTGCGTGTGTGTATGTGTGTTCAATTTAAAAGTGTAACTAACAATGTCAATGGTACATTTTAATAAGTGTTCACTGGTGTTAATTTCCGCACGTATTTGTTCTAATACATCTACCCCCAATAACATATCACATATTAAATTGTTTATACCCACTACACACACTTCAAATTGCACTTTGTCTAGCATGATAGTTAGATAGTATTGAGTGTCAATTTTTTCTTTTGTATCGGTAGCGGTTCGTATATAAAATTGATTGATTGGGAGTGATGGGGCCGTACAAAAATATTTTTTATTGGCACGCAGGAACCTTTCACTGACGCCGGAAACAACGCTACCGGTATCCAACAAAATCCGTGTGGGAACGCTATTGACAAAGGCGTGTAACACCGGACTCGCCGCGCTCACGGGCCTTTGTCGCGTGGGACCGGATTCTAGCAACGGATCCTTGATATCCGGTGGGAACACATTATTAACTGGCACACAAGTTACATAATTAAAAGTACACATTTCACACAATATATAATCCTTATACTTAACATGCTTATATTTACACAATTTTGCCGAATTTATAGCGCGTCCTTGCTGGATGCGCATTTTGGCACGTTTTTTGTAGCTTGGTAATTTTTCGATTTATTGTTCGAGTTTTTATTGCCCTGGGAGTCGCTGTCTTTTTCAGTTGTATCAGCTTTGGCTAATTCGACCATTTGAATCGCTCTAATTTGTGCCCCGTCGTTGCCCTTACCCTGCCCCTTTGGTCTACCAAAATTTTGTTTTCCCTTGTACTCAAAGGTTTATTTGGCTGTTTTGACGGTTTTTGGGGTGGGGTAGAACTGGTACTCGGTTTTTGATCCGTTTGCTGATGGTACTGTAGTCGCGTATTCTGCCCTTCATTATTTCGGCGAAAATCGGGATTATAACGCCACCCACCGAAATCAAAAACCGTCTCACTTTGGGACACTAGAATGAGGAGTTCGTCTACCGTGCGAATACCCTGCGTAAATACAGCTACTCTAATATTATGATTAAAATGGTAGGCAAGCTTCGTGACTATGTCAATCTCCGCAAATGCTGGGGTTAAATGCTTCGCGCGTTCGACCTGCTGGATTATATAATTTTCGGCGGTAATACCCATTTTCTTATCAAATCGGCCATATTCCAGTTCATTGCGCAGAAGTCGTTGGGTATGCGAGTTCCAGTACCGGCTTTCAAATTTTTGTTTGAACTCCGCGTATGTGGACACTCTATCACGTACAATGTTATACCACTTACGCGCCGAATCACGCATCGCGTTAACCACCCACTGTATTTTGTCTTGATCTTCTAGTCGGGAACCTACTCTAGCCATTTCACTCTCACACGCTAATAAAAATTCAATGGGGTTTTCGTTATTTTCCCCCGTAAAATACACGCGATTTTTCTCGTTGACAGGACCTTGTACCAAAATATTTGGAGCAGATCTCCTTCGTACCTCCTGTCATACTTTCAAAATCTCGTCGTTTAACGTTTGTAAAACACTCTCTTTATTAGAGTCTATGTTAGATCGCGTCTCTACCATTGAAGCGTCTAATTTATCTACTCGTCGTTGCGTTTCGGTCACGTCCGCGTGAATCTTTACCTCTAGGGATTCGACCTTCCTTGAGACGTCTAGGGTTTGCTTCTCGCAACGGCTTATGTGATCCTTAAACCGACCCTCCATACGTGTTACTTGTTCAATAAACGATTTTTGCATAGTGGTCTCAAAAACCTTAAACCGTTCATTGATTTTAGTATCGACCGTATTTACTCTTTCACCGATCTCTGCGACTCTCGCGGTTAGCTCTTTATTACTCTCCGCGATTTTTGCATTGCTTTCCGCGATTTCGGTGACTTTAGCGGTCAACTCGTTTACGTTTTCGTCTATTTTCGCAGTTAATTCTTTACTACTTTCTTTATTACTTTGCTTAATCTCGGCGTTTATGTCAGCGTTACTTTGATCTAATTTTTTGGTTAGACTAACTTTTTGTGCTTCGATTTGGGACTTTATTTCTGCGTTGCTAAGTTCAAATTTCGCGTCTATTTTCTCAAATCTCGAGTTCATGTTAGCGGTCAAATCCGCATTCATTTGCGCGTTAGCTTGTTTCATTTCCGCGTTCATTTGCTGCATTTGTTTAAGTATTTTATCCATATCCATTTTAAATACACAGCAATTTCAAATATAAACAATTTAAAATACACAGAACAGTTTCAAATACACACAATAACTTTACTGCTGTACGAACACCAGTCACAAAACTCTTTGGGGATTGTTTAGTTGGACGCCAGCTGTTTTACGAATTAAAACAGCAAAGTTTGTTTTAAAGTGAAAATTAAATTTAAATTGAATTTAATTAATTTTCTCGAGCCCCACGAGATTGGAGCGCCATTTATAACTCTACTTCTATGCTTTATTGTTATGTCGTGTTGTGTGTGAGTACCTACCTGCTGTCTGATCTTGCAGATTCTTCCGACTAGGGCGTGTGGATTTTGGATTTGAAGTTCACAAGCTAGTAATCTCAAATTTATTACAACAACACACAAAATAGGTTACTTTAAAGGGGGAGAGTTTTGTGAGACTGGTAGGCTTTATCGTACAACAATAAAACACTGTTATATGGGGTAATAAAATATTGTTTATTACACCAACAACACACAAGAATAGAATGGTTATTATTTTATGATTTTCTTATAGTCTAAACAATGAATCAATGTTTTTCGATTGGTCAATAGTTGAAAGAAACTGAACTCGTTCTTTGGCGAGTTAATTGCAATTTAAATTTTACTTTATTAATTGATTTGAATTTAATTAAATTTATTTAACTAAATTGAATCTAAATGTTCATGAAACAAAATATAAAACTCTGAAATTAATTAGAATAATTAATTAAAATAAATTAGACGTGACAGTCTAGTTCACGTTATTTCATTTCTAGTGATTCTACTTCTGATCTACTGCAGTATGATCTAAGATTAGATTGTCAGTTAAGGTTTGTATAGTGCTTTTATACTACTTCTATTTCTTAACTATAACTTACTAAAGCCTTAAACTGCTATACAGATTATCACAACAAATTTACTTTTTAATTACTAGAGTCTTTGGTTTTTGTTTGGCACCTGAATTATTTGAATTATAATGTTTTAATTGAAAAATAGAAAATTTGATCTGAAAAATAAATAAGTGGATTTTGCTTTCCTGTTACTGAAGAGGATGTCGTCCCGATTTGTCCCTCGTCGATTCGAGTCCTTGGTTAGAGAAAGTAATCTGCTTAGAACTGCTGGATTCGGTCGTGGAGTTCAAAATTCGGCAACACTCTGCTTCCTTGCTGTTTGTGAATATTTTAACGTCTGCTGCTGTCCGCTGGAACTGCTTCCTGTCCCTCGTCGATTCGCACGTTGCACGTCAGCGTGTGTGTGTGTGCTTCGTTCGGGTGGTCGCTCTGCTCGTCAGCTGCTCACCAATGATTTAGACGGCCTCTCTGCTGTATTCTTGAAGTCTGGTCTTGGTGTCTGGTGGATCTCTTGCGTGCTTATGACTAACTGGTAGTACACAATAAGCTTGGTTGATGTACTGAAGAGTATCTCGCCTTTACGCAACAATTACGAGCTATACAGATGATCTGTACTTAGTGTGTTCGTAATTGCGTGTGTGTTGACCACGTAGAGTCTTCTTGTTGATCTTCACCACTTTGGTTACTAGACGATCGAAGGACTACGTCCTAACTTCGTGAGTACTGGCAAAAGAGTGAGGTTTCAACCAGAAAACACCGCACTGGCCGGGGCTCGCGTCAAATGATTTTATTGGCTGGCACACTCTCCCTACCACATAAAATTTTGAATTCCCTTGGTCCGTGAGAATGAAGTTAGGTTCCCACAGACGGAGAATTGATATTATTATCTAATATTCTTATTATAATTATCCGGCGGAACCAATTTGCCGCTACGGATATCCTGTGCTTATTTAATTTTGCAATAACTTGGTTGCAAACAAAGTTGTGTGAAATCTAAAATATACAATCTGTCAGAAATTATTATCTTTATAACATACTAAAATCTCATTACTGTAACTCTATTTTTACAGAAGTTATTCAATTATTTTAATTAACTCTTTCATTTGTTAATTATATTGCATAAAATTTGCACACGTCATTATTAATATTTCGGTAAACATTTTGGCTATATTGGATTTCGCCTTTATTTATTAGTTTCCGAGATATTAACAATTAACAGTTTGGGTGTGGTCGCTTCCTTGTACAGCGAACTGATTACATAATGACCACGTGTGCGTTGCTTTAGAAAGCATTATTTTCAATGCGCTACATTCAAATGGAGTTTTGACTGTTATAATTTTATTTAAATATGCTTTCAGTATGCGGTAAACATATAACCCCAAATAGTTAATATTTGGTACTGTTATAATATATATATATATATATATATATATATATTTCAATCAGTTTCTACTACAGTCCGTTTCTTGATGTATATAATACTTTAATATTTATAACTAAATTTACCTCAAGATATACTTTTTTCCCTATTAGGAACATGTTTCGAGAGTTCCTGTTCTCTCATCTTCAGCCATCTCATCTTAGATGGCGAAGGCTGAAGATGAGAGAACAGGAACTCTCGAAACATGTTCCTAATAGGGAAAAAGTATATCTTGAGGTAAATTTAGTTATAAATATTAAAGTAATATATATATATATATATATATATATGCCAAGTTGTAGATTGAAATGTTATGAATAATTGAGAGTCACCCAAACTAATTGAGAATGAAAATACTAAAGAAAGAAAGTCATAGTTAAAATGTAATAATAATTGAAACAAGCGACAGATTGTAATAGAATTTGAAAATAAATTGAAACTATAAAATGTGTAATTTTGGTCAGGTTAAATGTAAATTTTATGGTTTATTATAAGATAATAATGACCATGTTAATTTTGAATGTTCTATTTTATTATGTTGTATTATGTTTGAAAGCAAAAAATTTTAAAGGTGTTTCATGTATTTTACAGTGTAGCTTCGTGTAGTGTATGTCAAGGTCGTTCACTTGACCCAGAGAGATCAGCTGATGACTGATGTTAGAGCCAGAACCAATTTCAAATAATTAATTCACGCAATGGTATTACTGAATTAAATTAAAATAATTTCATTTTTCCAGACGGATAAAAGAGATATTTTGGTAAATTAAAATTTTTTCTGAAAAAAAAAAAAAATTTTTATGCGTGCCATACAGATGATGTTTTGAGTTTCAAGTATATTATTGTTTACATGTATTCCTAGTGTGTCTATCGAATTATATTGTTTAGTGTATATGTGTTATAAACAAAGGTAATGTTAAATGAATTTATGTTCTAATAAGATGTTCCATTTATGTTTTTTATGATTGTTAGTAGTAATGAAGAAAATTGATAGATTGGGTAGATTCATGTAAAAGATTTTTTGATTTTGATGAAAGTAATGGTAATATAACAGGTTGATTCTGAACTTAAATGAAATTTTAACCAAATTTAATGATTTGAATTTAATTTGTTTGCTATATTTTGAATTGGGAAAATGATTTTAAAATATTTTAGGGAGTTTGTCTAGAACGTAGTAATGAGTATGTGTACGCACCCAGTACTTGCTAAAGGCAGCCCAGTATGCATGTAAGGGGGAACATATCGGTTGAGGATCTGGTATGGTATAAGGCCAGGTTTTTGGATTTTGGGATGGAATGTTAGAAGGTTGGGTATGCTATGGTGAGTATCTGTCCAATTTTACAGTGTTGGGATCTCGAATAGAGAAGTCCAGTAATCTCGGTCAGGTGCAGCTATAGTCGCCGAACTAGGGGGGTAGTTTACCCATGATGCGTTAAGGAATTATTGGGGGTTGTTGGCACCATATCCTCACCGATCCTCTTAGGGGTAGCAATGAGAGTTCTTCTGTTTCGACAAAAGACCTCTCATTGGGGGGGGGGGGTATTGTAATGGGACAAAATGGGGTATTTTATTTTATTTTATTTTTATTAAATTCATGTGACTAAGGCAGCAAGTCCCCGACATAATACGGTTTCCGTGAGACAAAGAACGCAGTAACAGTGTTATAAGTTTGCAAGCAGGTGTGTTGAGACGCAATAATTCCAAGAATTTCAGTGCTGTGTGGCGCACACAAATGCGCGAACCACCGCACGCGCTCAGATGATGCTTACAGCTTCGGGCCACACCAAACCAACATGCAACGTGCAAGGTTGCAGACGGAAGCACGGACAAATCACACCCATTTGAGTGACGTGACGAATGGCAGTGCAATTTCGTCAACGCTTTGGGAGCACTCACAACCCATGTTCCCGGTGCCACTACTAACAATTTGCCACATGAAGGCTGTGAACGACGGCGAAATTTGGTAGACGAAAGGCAGTGACTTCCCCCCGCATGTAACGGCAGTCAACATACCGCCGCGTCATCGGCTGGACGCACGCTAAGAATCAGCGGCCCCAAATAAACTGTTTCAAAAGTAAAAGTTTAAACCATCATAAAATATAGTGAAACAATATCTCAGAGTGACGTAAGTGGAGTGAAGAAAAAGAAGTAAAAAAAAAAGTGGTGAACAGACAAAACATTCGGACATGTACACAGTGCGGCACGAGGTGAAGTAGGAAGCAGAAAGTTAAGTAGGCGGCGACCCATTTTTGTTATAATTATTCTAAATGTCAAAGAGCGCTCTAAACTAAGGGAACAATTTTAATGTGTGTGAATGAAGTGTGTGTATGCAACTACTGGGCAGCCTTTATAAATATACCTGTATAAGATTTATCATATCAATTCACAGAAATGATTGATTGTATTTCTTCTATTTGGTTTTTGTGTAAATTTTCTATTTTTGTTTTTGTTTTCTATTCTGTGTAATGTTCGAAGAAAAAGAAAGTTGAATAGTAAACCTATTGGTTCCATAATATAAAATGTGTTAGTCGTAGTTATTTCGTCGTTAAACCGCTTCCTAGAGTTCTGTGCTAAAAAAATTCGTCTAACGTTCCCGGATATCTTCTGAATTATTATTGGGGGGTAGTCAGATTGCAAAATTGTCCCTTTTGTTTTATTAAGGTAGAGTGTAAGGTTTCGATGTATAGCCTAAAACATCGTGGCGACTCTGGACTTCTGATGGCCGTGTTTTTTATAGGAAAGGTAAGTAAGCAAAAAGATCGCAGGTAAGTTCCTGGCAGTTGTATATTTAATTTATTTATTTCGATTAAGTTTGTTACTCAACACCTATTCGACTCCAAATTGTAACGTGACAAAAACAGGGGATTTCATTTTTATTAAAATTTTGAGTTTTATAGAAAATGTTTGTAAATTTTATTTCCAACTGTGACCAGGCCACATGTCGTATTGTAGTAACAGTGTTCTAACAAAGGCACAATACGTTTCAACAATTGTGCAATCGCTAACAAGGAATGCACCCAACCTCAGTTCCAAGAACTTTGTGAATGTGTGGAAGTACGTCTGAGCGCGTCACACAACCATGTGTGCGGACCCACGCCGAGTTATGAAACACCAAAGATGGCTAAGAGTAACAAATTCGGAGCACACGTCCCAAGGTGCCGGATGTAAAGCCTAAGCCCCACCTATCTCGTGACGTCAGCCAGTGCTGCACAAATATCTGCTACGAACAACACACAAGTAAACTACGTGTGTTAAATGGAACACCGCTGTGGCCATGAACCATGAGGCTTTGGTTTCCACCTGGAGAGAGACGTAATCCAGTTGGCCGTGAACATATAGCCGCTCTCCCCAGTTCACCTACAGACGTTGATCGTGTTGTATGGGCCCGGTCGGCCGAACTTTGTAAAATGTGATCACTTCAACATAATACCGATTTTAATACCGACCGGGGCCCGAGGAATTAACGGACTTACCAATATTACAACGGGTGCAGTGGAGTGGCACACAAACACAGTTAATAACGGGCCGCGGAATCGGGTGAACAAAAACCACGTGTTTGGCCGGAATCGTGACAGTGAACTATTCGATACAAAAATGAATTTATAAAAATAAAATAAGGGTTTTTTAATATTCTGTGTGTGTGTGTGTAAAAAATGCAGGCTGGGCTATTTATGTCTGATATAGAATAAGGTAAGATGTAGTAACTAAGTTAACATATAACATATTTCAAGGAAGCTGTATTCCAGTTAAAAGTCCACTAAAAATAATAGATGGTTTGTAAACATACAAAAAATGAATAATGAATAATTTGAGACAGAGCATAGTAACTGAAAAATAAAGATCAAGTAATTCTCTTCAAAAAATGAGTAGAGTACATTATTACAAAAACCTATAAATCACGCTAACATCTTACGTTTGTGCGAGAATCCTGGACCCAGATAGAATCTTTGCAGGTAGGTGGAATGGAATTATATGTTTATATCTTTTAATAATGTAATTAACTTCACAAAATATGGGTCAAGATAAAATAATTGAATTAAATATAACAGATCAAACAAATATGACAGAGGATTCAGGAGTTCAGTTAACTCCAACCTCAACAAAATGTAATAGCAAATTTGATAATGACATGATGAGTATTTTACTAAATCAATTTGATAAAATAAATTGTAAATTTGATGAACAGAAGAGTAGTTTTGATGCTAGATTTGATGGACAGAATGATAAAATTAAAAATAATTTTAATGAAAAGTTGAATGAGATCAGAGACGAAATAAAACAAAAAAATATTAATTTTAGGAAGCAAGTGAATGAAATTAATACACGTTTTGATAATATGAAAGATGAGATAATAGAATCAATAGGTCATGTGTTTGATAAACAAATAAACAGAATAGGTGACACGATTAATAACTTTACAAAGAATAAAGTAGACGAAAATGACGAGATTAAAAGGGGGGTAGAGACTAGTGAAAAGTTCGATAAATTCGACGAAAATAAAGACGGTCAGATGACATATAGTGAGGTGTAAGTAGGGGTGAGAATTACGATGATATAATTAAGAATGTGGCGTTAGAAAGTAAGGTTGTGAGCATAGAAAGTGTTGATGAGGTTGTGAGAGAGTGTGATGAAAGGTTAGATGGACAAAGGGCAAGTTTTCCCCAAGTTTATGGTGAAACAGAGGTTTCACAGGTATTTTATGAGGACAGAGTTTCCTCCAGTAGTTGTGTGGAAGACGAGGTGTCTTCAAGTAGTCCCGTAATTTGTTGTAATATTCTTGGAAGTGCCAAGAAATGTAGTAAGTCTGTTGTGCCCTTTGCGTGGTATGAAAGAGGTCAGGGGGGTTGTTATGATGATGAGAGATATTTAGAGAGAGAGTTGTGTGTAGATAGGGAGATAGAATTATATCAGTTAAAGAGAAATTATAAAAAGTTGAAAGAGAGGTTAGCATTGAAGGAAATAGATGATATAAAATACTTACCTTGCAAAATAGAGATGGATGATTATTTTGATGTGGTGATGAACGTAGTGGAGGAATATGATGATAAAATAACATCTTATGTTGAACAAAAATACTGATGGAGACAGAACTAAAATCACCAATGTAGACAGGCTTTATGAATTAATGGTAGACAAAAGTGTAGTTAATTATTGTGTTAATGTAATTAACGAAAGTAGTCATTATAATGATCATTACAATGTAATGTATGTTGCCAAGAATGACTTATGTTATAAATATATAAGACTAATATATGATGATGGAGGGTAAATATAAACTCAATGAATGGACATTTTAAATATTTTAGTTTATGGTAATGACTGGCTAGATTATGAAATGAGGTGTGTTAAACAGAAAAATAATGACGAAGAATTGTAAATATATTAATAGTGAAATTAATTATGTTTGTGTTGTAAAATGTATGGTATGTAAACAATATGTGTATGTAGTAGAAATTGTTTTAATAATAATATTTTGGCAGAGTAAATAAATAATGTGAATAATTATGAAGGTGATAATAAATGAAGTGTAATTGTTTTGGAGTAAAGTAATTAAACTAACTTGTGCTTTAATAATTGATTGAATTAAAATGTTGTATAAAGAGATTTTGATGATAAATTTAAATGATTTTAGGAGATTGGTAGTTGATAATAAATAATAAATGAATAAAGGTAAAATATATTTAGTTGTGGAATTATATGGTTGTTAAAATGTTTCAGAAGATACATGGAGTTATGTACATTATTTGGTGTTTATATTTTTGTGTCTATGACAGTACATGAGTGATGTAATGTGAGTATGAATTTTATAATGCAATTTAAATAAGATAAATGTTTGATGTTTAAAAGTTAAAAATGTAGATGAATCTAAGAGTTAATTGAATTGAATTAATATATGAAACATGTTGAAGATGAAACATGAAAATTGAATTAATAAAATATAACCAAACATATAAGAGTTGACCATCCGTGAATTTTAGTAACGGTGTCAGTGTGAGCCTTATATGTCTTTTGGTAGTTTCCCCAATTTTCGGGCGGTCACGGCTTCACCGAACCCTGACCGTGGATTCATGTAAGTAGATTCTAAATTGGTGAACATAGAAATTGACCGGGGGGTAACAGGGGAAACTACATAACTATGGAACAGCGGCTATCATCGAAGGGGGTGATAGTGCCGTTTAAGGGTGTGTGAATCATTTTAGTAGGATTACTGGTGTCCTCGGACATCAGTAATGCCGAATTTTATATAACGCTGAACCAAGAACGGTATAGGCAGCATCTATACCATATATATGTAAACTTCAGTTCTTGGGGATGCACATGGGCGCCACAGTCCAACACCCGGAAACAATAGTGTGTGTGGTAAAGGAGCTGGCCGTTACAAGCCAGGGGCACAGATAATGCATCTGTGCTTAAGGCAAATGCTCGATCCGGTTTATCCGGCGGGTGGTTACCTAATTGTAACTGGGGAAAGGGGGGACTTTAAGAGAATGATGGAGTAGGAGGGTAGCTGAAAATTCGGTGAGAGGGTGACGACTTCTGTAAACAGGTGAATTTAAACGGCTCTATAGAGAGAGTTGGGGGTTGACAACCCAGAGGGCTGTTCAGTAACTGTTGCTATAACTATGACTCAATGATTAGTGATGTATTTCATGCATGAGAGCAAAACGATTTTAAGTACTAGATTCAATTGTAATGATTTCAGATAACATTTTAGGATGATAACTATATAATTTTGTGTATTTGTGTTAATTGTATGCAGTATGTAAGGGGTAAGAAGTATAAACATGTGTATTTTGTATAATTTTTGAAATGTATCTAGAGAAAGGTCATTCACATGTTATTGAGCCATCAGCTGTCTGCTGGGGTTATATATGTAGTATGTCACTTATAAGTAATTTGCAGAATTTTATCAAGGTAATTAAATGTTTGAATATAATTAAAGTTTTGGCTAATCAGTTTTCAATGTGTTTAAGAGATTTTACATTAAATGGTGAAATGGGTTTGAGATAATTATGAATTTTCAATGGGTTGTAAATGATAGAATTTGGGTGTAGTAATTGTTTAAGTAGGCCATGTGAGTCAATCAAAGGTAGTTTCAAATGGGTGTTAAAGAGAATAAGATTCTTGGGAATAAAAGTAAGATAGAAATTGAGTATTAGTAGGGACACAGTAGCAATGGGGAATATATGTAGAGTAATGAGAGTGATATATTTAGGTAGTAAAGAGATGGGGATATTTTGTAGATGAAAGTGATGGGATTGAAGAGTAATTAGATGATGGGGGAATTTTGTAAAGGGGTGGTGTGATAAGGAGTCCTCAACGAAAAGCGTTGTGGCGGGAGGTGAACCGTATGTGCGCCAGAGGGGTTACCTAGGGGGAGACCAGGAACCAATAAGGGGATGAGCATAGGGAGGGAACACACATCCTAAGTACAAACAGGGTAGAGGGTATTTTGTTATAAGGGTAGAATGATGTGAATGGAGTTGGAGAATTAGTGGAGATAGATATTTTGAGAGAGTGGTGTCAGACTAATTAAATCTGTTAGTAAGTGTTAAAGTTAGAAGGGGGTGTGAGGTTATATTTAATCACCCATTTATAAGTTGAATTATTATGAATAACTAAGTCACCCAAACTAATTGAGAATGAAAATGTTAGAAAGAAAGTCAGAGTTAAAGTGTAATAATAAATGAAACCAGTAAAAGATCGAGTAGAATTTGGAAATAAATTAAAGTTATAAAGTGTGTAATTTTGGTCAATTTAAATGTGAATTTTATTGTTTATTGTAAGGTAATGATAACCATGTTACTTTGAGTGTTCTATGTTTAATATGTTGTACTATATTGGAATGTAAAAATTATAAACATGTTCCATGTATTTTCATGGTGCAGCTTTGTGTAGTATATCTAGAGCAAGGTCATTTACTTAACCCAGAGAGATCAGCTGATGGCTGATGTTAGAGACAGGACCGGTTTCTAGTAATTGATTCATGATATTTTGTTACTTAATTAAATTAAATAATTTTATTTTTTCTTGATATTGATAAAAGAAATATTTTGAGGAATTAAAATTTTTTGGGAAAAAAAATTATTTTTTGTGCCTGCCGTATAGATGGTGTTTTGATGTTTAGGGTATATTGTTGGACGTATTGTTATGTGTTAACTGATGTATGTTATTCATATTATATGTGTTATAAACAAATATTAGGATAAGTGAATTTATGATTTAAGAAGATGTTCAATTTATTTGGGTTATTATGATTGTTGATAGCGAGCTAGGAAGAAATGTAGATTCATGTAAGAGATTTTGGGATTTTAATGAAATTACTGGTAATGTTAAAGTTTGATTTTTAACTTAGATTAGTTTTGGAACAAAATTTAAATGATTTGAATTTAATTAGCTGTTGTGTTTGGATTGGAAAAAGTAATGTTAATTTGCGAAAAGAAATTGAAATTGGAAAGGTAAAATATTTTATGAGTTAAAAGTATGGAGTTTGTTTAGAATGTAATAATGAGTAAGTGTACGCACCCAGTACTTGCTAAAGGCAACCCAGTATGCATGTAAGGGGGAACATATCGGTTGAGGATCTAGTATGGTATAAGGCCAGGTTTTTGGATTTTTGGGGTGGAATGTTAGAAGGTTAGATGTAGTATGGTGAGTATCTGTCCGATTTTATGGTGTTGGGATCTCGAACAGAGAAGTTCAGTAATCTCGTTCAGGTGCAGCCATAGTCGCCGAGCTACGGGGGTAGTTTACCCATGAGGTGTTAAGAATTAACAGGGGGTTGTTGGCACCATATCCTCCCCGATCCTCTTAGGGGTTTAGCAATGAGAGTTCATCTGTTTCAGCAGAAGACCCCTCATTGTGGGGGGTCTTGTAATGGGGCAGAATGGGAGGTTTTTTATTTTATTAAATTTATTCAATTTTAAATTGTAATTCCCACGTAAAATACGGCAGCAGTCAAACAATGAATAGTGATATAGCTTTGCAAGCGGGTGTGGTAAGAACGCAATACGATTCTGGGAAATCAAGTTTTGTGTTATGCGCTCATACGCGCAACCTGACCATGCGCGCAGAAACGACACCAACAAGATGGCTAAATTATAAGATTTTGTTCGCCACGTGTTTGGGTGATGCTGGAAATCTGTGATGACTCTGCCCACCTGAGTCTACTGCCTCATGGCAATGGAATATCGTCAACACCTGAAGCACGTGGGCGAAGCCAGATTTTGTGTGTTGACGAACATTTTGTAGCATGCAGGCTGTGTGTGTTTCCGTCTTGAACAACCATTGGAGGTGGGAGCTGTGTTAACGCTCTGCCCAGTCGACGATAAAAAGTTTTACGTGACGGACGTGAGTAGTGGAGCGCGTCACCGGTCGGGCTAAACTTTATAAAATGTGAAAGTAATAAACCCCAGTTCGAATAATCACGCTTGCCCGGCCGGGAGCACCAAGAACTCTTGCATATCAAAATTTTTCCTTTAACTCCAGACGGTGACAAACAGACGTAAAAATAGTGAAACAGTATCTCGGAATGAAGTAGGTGAAGTGCACGAAGAAAAATTAACCATGAATTGAAGTGACAAAACATTCGGACATAAACTCAGTGCAACAAAGTAAAAGCAAAAAGTTTTACCTTACAGCCTTAACCGGTTTTCACCTTTAAAAGGCTTCTTCAGAGGCTGCCGCAGGTTGCGCTGTCCGTCTTGTTGTGGGTGACGAAATCGAATTTCGAAAGATCGATGCTGTGTGTGTGGGTGAGATATGTTCGAATAATGCGTGCGATTTGAATTGTGTCTGTTCATTTAGGATGTCGTTTTTATTTGTTTTTGTGTGTTTGTATATTTCCAATTGTTCTAGAGTGTCTAGTTTTCGGCCTTTTGTGTGTACGTGTAGAATGTTCATGTTATTGTCGATGTTTTTATATGTGTGGTTTGCTTCAATGAGGTGGTTTGCAAAGGTGGATTCTGTAGTGGAGTGGAGTGCCTTTGTGTGTTCAATGTATCTCTGTTTGAAGCTACGTCCTGTCTGGCCTATGTAAAATTTACTGCAATTTGGCTTGTATCCCCACAGACAACCTACACAAAAAAGTACAAAACTTCATGGAACAGAACAACATCACAGAACTAAAACACGACCCCACCGACAAATACCAAAAAACAGTAAAACAACTAGTCAACAAAGCCAAACACATAATGGCACATAAACAAAAGCCCTACATGAAAAAAATCCGACCATCAGCCCCTACCCTCCAAGCGCTTCCCAAAATCCATAAAGTAGACATTCCGATCTGCCCCATTATCAACTACTGTAATGCCCCTGCACACAAACTCGCAAAATATCTAGACAAAATTATCAGACAACACACACAACTAGACAACAACATTGCAGTAAAAAACAACATAGACATAGTAATAAAAATAAAAAGACATATACATCCCCCATAATGCCACATTAGCCTCCTTTCACATTAAAAACCTATACACAAACATCCCCATCTCTGAAACAATCACCATCCTACAAAACAAACTCAAACAGAACAACACACCAGACGAACTTATCAACGAAATAACAGAAACTCTGAACATTATCACAAAACAAAACTACTTTACTTATAACAATAAATACTACACACAGAACGATGGCTTACCCATGGGCTCCCCCATATCCAGCATTCTAGCAGAAGTCTTCCTCCAACACTTAGAAAAAACAAAAATACTCACAAACAATGACAGACACTCACATAAAATACTATATTGGCACAGATATGTTGATGGCATTCTAATACTATACAGGGGAAACAAAAGACAATGTGAACAGTTACTAACGCACATAAACAAAATACATAAAAACATAACCTTTACTGCCGAATACGAACACAACAATACCATAAACTTCTTAGACCTCTCTATCACAAAACTAGAACACAGGCACAAATTCAGTATATACAGAAAACCAACTACAACCGACACACTAATACACAACACCTCCAATCACCCAATATAACACAAACTAGCTGCCTTCAGAACCATGATACATAGACTTAACAACATTCCCTTAGATGAAAAAGATGAACTAAACACGATAAAATATCTAGCAGAATCTAACGGATATGACAGAACAATAGTCAGTAAACTCCTACACAAAACACAAAACAAACAACAGACAAAGACAGAAAACAACAAATTCTTAACACTAACATACATCAACAAACAAACTGAAAAAATAGCCCACAAATTCAAAAAAGCAGGATACAGAATCGCTTACAAAACTACTAACAAAACAGAACACACCCTATCAAAACACACACACAAAGCACAAAACAAATTCGATCTACCCGGTGTTTGCAAGCTAAATTGCTCAAATTGCAGTAAATTCTACATAGGCCAGACAGGACGTAGCTTCAAACAGAAATACACTGAACACACAAAGGCACTTTACTCCACTACAGAATCCACCTTTGCAAACCACCTCATTGAAGTAAACCACACATACAAAAACATCGACAATAACATGAACATTCTACACATACACACAAAAGACCAAAAACTAGACACTCTAAAACAACTGGAAATATACAAACACACAGAAACAAATAAAAACGACATCCTAAATGAACAGACACAATTCAAATCGCACGCATTATTCGAACATATCTCACCCACACACACAGCATCGATCTTTCGAAATTCGATTTCATCACCCACAACAAGACGGACAGCGCTACCTGCGGCAGCCTCTGAAGAAGCCTTTTAAAGGTGAAAACCTTTTAAGGCTGTAAGGTAAAAGTTTTTGCTTTTACTTATAAAAAACCTAGTGTTCCGAGTCGTTAAAGTAATAGTGATATTTAGTTAATTCATTTAAATTAAAAAAGCGCTATATAATAATGGGGAGGTAAATTTGTATGAATGAGAGAGTGTGGCAAACTGGGTCGCTTTGATTAATTAAGGAATATATTAGAATAAATCTACAATGTCTAAATAAATGTTTATGCTATTTATGTTTAAAGGAAGCAGTAATATGTCAATTTTGAGAGAAAGATGAATAATTCATGCATTTAAAAGAGTATAGAGAATAAAATAAAATTAGAGTTGTTTTACATAAAATGCGAGTCGAGTATGTTATTGATGTAACCTTGAAACCCTGCTTATATTACGCCATTCGTGTGACGAATTCTGGACTGAACTATAAGGTGAGTTATCCTGAGTAAGCAATAAATAAAATGTTATAAGTCTTTTAATAATTTGACTAAGCACACTTGTCAAGAGTATGGACACATCAATTTTTAGTAGTTACAATAGTCAATTTACTACTTATATTATAACGTAAATCACATGTTTTATTTCCATTGCAATATATAGTACTTCATAGTTTTTTAAATACCGGTACTGATAAGCATTGTTGTTATCATAAATTCTTCTATCCTGAGGACACAATGTGAGAAAATGTAAACAAATAAACAATGCAATTTGGAGAACATAAAACTATTATTAATATTATTATAAGGAGACAAATACAAGGAAAGTTACTTTCTGTATCTTCACGGTCGATGGAATTTTCACTCAGTTTCTTCAGATAGTCAGTCAACAGAAGTTGATATCTTGGAACTCGTTGTATTGGACTCAACATGTGATGCGTTAAAGTCAAATTTCCACATTCTGGCATTCTCTACAAACAAGTAAAGAAAATAACATAAACAGAACATACTATTATGTTTATCAATTTTCTATTAACTACCTGTTCATGTTTTGTACACACTAAATATAAAGGATATATCTTTATTTCAAAAAGCCAATTAAAAAAAACTCTTTATCATTTACAACAATTTCATGATATGACAGTTTTTGTTATTAACATTTGTATACTTTATACATATGGATCAAAATAATCCAATTTTTTATAGCAACTAAATAAAAAAATATGCAATTCAAGGAGCAATTGCTAATTGCAAGGGGCACAGAAGATTGAGTATTGCTAACTTTATCATGAAATTTGTTACTGTAAGATCACAGTTACAGCAGGAGAACCTGATGTTAAAATCTTTCTGTTTTGAAATACTATTATTATTATTAGCATAGTTAACAAAGTGCAAAAACTACTCTTCACCTGATCATTATAATACCTTTAATTTGCTTATGTACATGTTTAATACTAAAAATGAAGTACCACTAACTGAAGATCAGTCCACTGTTTTTAAGAATTAATTAATATTTCATTAAAGGTTAGGGAGAGTTACCCCTTGTCTGCTATCAGCTATTAATAACTTCACCTGATGAAGAAACAATCAACCGAACCACACACTAACGCATAGGAGTTTTATTTTTCAGGTACTTATGGAATCTACATAGACAAAAACTAATTCTAATATAATTAGCGATAATGCACATAACATCTCTTCCATCAATTTAAATGCTCACTTGCTGGCGAATTACTGTAAACAGACATTTTTTCTGTGGGAGGGGGATGGTTTTTCTTCTACTTAGGTAATTCTTATTATAAACGCTATTTTTTTTAATTACTGACTAAATTTGTAAACAAATACAATAATGATACCTACACATTTATATAATTTGAATTTATGAACTTTTAACCATAAAATGTTTATATAGTATGATGTCTGCACAGGTCATATTAATATCTTTGTAAAGCACACTGGTTTATCAGTTTACTACTCACATTATAAACTTTGTTACGTAACTGAATTCTGTAGTTACAGTACTATTAAAACAATCTGCGTCTTCTGACAGCTAAGAAGCACGTGGTGCTCGGCACAGCTGCGGGAGCGCTGATTGGTCAGTGTGGGACTGCTGACTGAGGAGAAAGGAGGAGGGAAAGCGCGCCTGCCGCTGATTGGCTCACCTCGGACTCTCGTCCGAGTTACCATAGCAACTACTTCTTGTAAACACGCAAGGAGAACTGTCAGAAGATGCAGATTGTTTTAATAGCACTGTAGTGTTACACTGAACAAAATCTAATTTGATCACATTTTTTATTTCTTTTTGACTAATTTACAATTTCAAAAATTCCTGGGAAGGACCATTCCCACCTATGGAGTGGGGTTGGACCCCCTTAGTTCCACCAATGGTTTGCCAGTGTTATCAAACTATCAGTGATTTAAATCTACAGAACCTTATGGCATTACTATGGGTACACGTAATATCACAGAAGGAGCTATTACAGCTCTTTTTTGAGCTTAGAGCTCACTACTTAAGTCATTCACTTGCTAGAACGATAAATACATGCTGAATTAACAATAATCATATGCAACAGGAAACATGAACCATCTGTATATAAAAAAATATATGGGCCTTTACCTAAAGCTTGTAGCAGGTGCCCAGTTTACTCTTAAAGCTTGGTAGAAAGAATCAGGAAAGTAATGTTACCTTCTATTCTAGGCAAGGCAAATATTCGGGAGAATTATAGTAAAACCGAGTTAATTTGGGGCCAACTCAAGTCTGGATTATGAACAATTAGGATTAAAAGCCAATTAATGTAGAATTTGTATTAACTATTCTATTTAATTGCAAAACACAAAATAGTTGCTCTGCGTACATAGTTATCGACGCTTCCTTCCTGCACTCTTGACCACAAGATGTTGCTTATTCAATTGCTCAACTGTGACATTGTGACGACTAACCATTAAAAAATCCTGTCAAAACTATGCCCTAATATTATGGGCACTGATCAATGAACTTCAACAAAGGTCCTGTGTGAACAGAATCCAATCATCTGGTGATAAACAAATAACAATGTGGGGTTTTGGGGTTACAAATTAAACTGTATGTACTTAATATTTAACCCCACGTAATGTTAATTTTTATATTTTATGGCCAGCAGAATAAGGGAAGGACAAATAAAATAGAGGCAACATATCGAGAAAATGGAAGATATGAGACTACCTAAACAAATAATAAGATACAGACCTCAAGGAAGACGAGATATAGGTAGACCAATGAAGAGATGGCTTCAGTGAAGGCATAACAGGCTGTAAGCCTATACCTTGACTTGGAGAAGAAGAGAAGAATATTATTTGCTCTGGTGAGACTCAAGCAAATGGAAAACAGCCTTAAACGTAGAATATAAAAGACACAACTCACCTCATTCCCTGCAGCAAGAATGGTGGAATTACAAGAATACCTGCATTTTGATTACAAATAATTTTGATTGAACCTGGGAGAGTGAAAGTCACTCCTGGTCACTCAAATTGCTCAGATGCTGGCCCTGTGTTATTTAAAGAGCCACTGCAGGCTGCTTATGTCAGTTACATAGTGACTGACTAGGTGTGCACAAAACACCTGATGGGAAAACATTAGATGGGGTGTGTGAGCTGATCTATGTTCTAGATAATCGAGAACGAATACATAACAATTTATGTACCCCAAAATATTGAACAAACAGGTTGCTAAGAAAGTGACAAAACGACATTAATCAGTGGATTCATTTTGGTGATAATGGCAAAGGACTCCCAAACTATTCTGTTAATGACACAGTGACCTTTGTTCAAGCAGACTCTGACTCCAAGGACAGTGACAATGCACATCCTGAGATGGAATCAGGTTTACATACAGAAGGCACATCAGCATATTATTTTGCTGCGTGTGAGTTTTTTTGTCAAAGCTTGTTCAGATTATACAACATTTGGGTTTGCCAGGTTTGTAATAGCAGGGGGGTTTTGCTTTCTGGGTGATGTCTTTTGGAACATGTTTCTTATTTTTCCTCATTGTCCCCACCAAATGAGTTTATCAATCTAGCAACTTGTTAGCCAGATCAATACTTGTGTACCAGTTGTTCATGCAAACCATTCATCTTGCTCTCAACATTAGACTCACAATTCAATAATGACATCTGTCAGTATAGTCTTGTTGACTTGAAGATTTTTTCCAGCATAAATTTTCAGTCGCATGGTTAACCACACCTGTACATAATTTGAACAGCTTAATACCGTACTTATGCCTTTTTTGTTTCTTATACTGACACATTATGAGATGCCCTCGGAAGGGGATGAGTGACTTGTCAACACACACACTGTTTCTGCAGGATGGTAATGGGACTGAAAATGTTCTACCAGCCTGTCAACAAGACCTTGTACTTATGCAGTCGCCTCTGGACATATATGATTATTTGCAAAGTGGACCATTCACAACAAAAGCTCAAATCTATTCTGGGACATAGTAGTAAGTGCAAATTCATTTTTGAATATGGCATCCCTGCTCCAGACGTTTTACATATAAGGCATCTTCACCAGGTCCTTATCAGGTTATGAGGTCAAAGAAATGTTTCGTTTCTACTATGCTCATAGGTTCCCACTTATGCAATTTAAATGACCTTGATGGATTTGGAACTTAATCCAGCTGTTGTGTTGTATACATGTTTGTTTTGTCTGTAAATATTTTGAAAATAGAACTGTCTACCACTCCCATGGAGAAATCATCATGGTTGCCTCTGACTAGCTCTTTGATGACTGCAGGGCTAAATCAAACCAAGACTGACTGCGGGGTCAAAACCAAGAATCATAACTTTTGCTCCCACAGTCATCATCTTCTTCAGATGCTCCTTCTAAAATGTCATGACCTATTTATGATTTGACGAATTATGTCGAGGGACAAATTATGATTTGCTGTTGTGTCCAGCAATGCTGGGGGTGTCAGCAATGGTGATAATGCAACTAAGCTGACTTCATGCAGTGTTTTTATTTCAGCTGAGGTTGGTTGATTTTGATCAATCCCAGACATGCCAGGTTTATCAAAAGAAATATTTGAGGATAGTTTTTTCCTTTTCTTAATTTGGTATTCTTCGGAGTCTGTTGTATCAAGTGATTCACTTGTAGATCCATAGGTAGAAAAATTTGTCCTCATCTGTGTTGTCAATGTTTTCATCATACCTGTCTAGCAATGCTAAACCTCTGACTCTGTAAGGTTATTTTCATCCCGAATAAAAGAATACTTTCACTTCGGAATTTTGCAGAAAAACTGCAAACTTGAACTGTACAAAAAATTCAATCAGTGAAAAAGAAATGGCATAAAGAAAAAATGTGAAAAGTCGATAGGGTTTACAAATTGATGAAAGTGAACAGTGGCAACAAAACATGAAAAAGCAGTGTAAAAAATATATTACTGCAAGAAAAATCTGATGAAAACAATGAACAGCTGAGTGATACATTTGATACTGAAGGCAACTAAATTGTCATACAAAATATGCAAGGAACTAATGTAGTTGTCAACTCAAAGTCCTGACAATGATGAAGGAGAGCATCTGCCTACAGAGCGAGTGGCAAATGTAGGAGTGTACTCTCCTTTCCTACCACAGGTTCATGAGATAAAAGATAAAAATTGCAGTTTGAATGCCACAATAGATTCCATTATCACTGACTCACACTTAGCCACTGTGACATGCAGATAAGGAGGTGTCAGCACTGCAGTCTGACAAAAAAAAAAATACATTCTATTCTATTCTAATTGATTCACACTTAGAAAATGTGCTAACCAAAAGTATGACCGTCGCTTAAGTTACCACACCGCACTGTGTCAGTGACATTGACAAAAAGCTCTTATGATTACCATTTTTGCATTGTGCAAGCGATACTACCCCAAATCCTAAGTCTACAACCCAATAAACACTAAAAAAACACACACAAAAACCGTCTGGCGCAGGATGGAATCATCAAAAATGCCATAAAAAATGTGTTTATTAGTTACCACGGCCAAACTGCCCCTATTAGCAAAGCAGAACACACATTTATTTCTTAAATACATTACATAGAATGAAAACCAAACAATAAATTAATTTCATTAGTTTATTTACAATTATGTTACTCTCCAATGTATACAATTACTATAATAAATTAATGACTGAATTTATTATATTATGGATTTAAAAAAAGATCACACACTGAAAATGAGAATTTTATAGAAAAAAATGTCTGGTAGTAATTTTGTAGTGAAATATAAGAATTCAAGTTTTTTCATGATTTTTAGAATTCTTTTAATATCATCCATTCAAAGATACCTGATGATAATAGAAACAATTATGGTTTCTGTATTATCAGTACAGGAAACTGCGTATTTATCAACCAATATAAAATGATGTACACCTATATACTGCATTAATATATTGTCGTTGCTTATGGGTAGCTGTCTACCAACTGTTGGAATGCCAATCATGTAATAAAGTTGATGCCAAATTTTTAACAGTGGAGCCTAACCACTGTGCTAAGCCTTAATATTTTTAACAAGAAAAACTAAATGGGAGTTTATTCAAGAAGATGCAATTTAGTAATTTCTTAATTTTTGTATAGTAACTAATATGAAAGTTGCATCAAACAATATAACATTTTGTGAAATTAATACCAACACCTGAAGATTTAATGAAAATCAATCATCTAAATAATTTTAAGTTTATTAAAACAAATTTACTTTACTATTTCTTTTATGAATTTGCTAACTGCTATAATTTTTTATTGTTCGACTAAGCTTTTCGTCATTACTGACATCTTCAGGTCTTAAACAACCCTGAAGATGTTTAAGACCTGAAGATGTCAGTAATGACGAAAAGCTTAGTCGAACAATAAAAAATTATAGCAGTTAGCAAATTCATAAAAGAAATAGTAAGGATGGCTGCTAATTTAAACAATACGAAGAAATTTACTTTAGTTTTATTATAAATTAATGCATAAACTTTACTATATTTACTTCAAGCTCCAGTAATTTTTAATGGTTTTTCATATATTTTTTTAAACATAAATTTTTTTTTTTAACTATATTCTGTTAGGTGATTATGATAATAGAGAAACAAATCTGACCTATTATTAACAACATGCAGGTGGCATAAAAGATCAAAAAGACAAGGATGAACTATTATATATTCAATAAATGTTGCTTATTTGAATCAGCTACCTGACGGAATCAGTTTCTTTAAATCTCAAACTGATTCTGCAAGTGACACCATAATGCATAATTCTGAATAAGTCGATAAACCGATTATAATTTTTTAATCTACCAAAATAATGATTCTAACTTTAATAAATACATGTTTTCAATAACTATTAATAAAAATAACCAATTTTTCATGTGGTTTTGAGACAGTATCCAGTTAAATATTTCAACTGAAAGTAATACCCTTTCAGATTATTAACTAAAAGTAAGTGAACCTTACTAAACATCAAATATGTAGAGCAGGTATCGTTTATATTTGATTTATTTTGTTATTCATCATTAATTAACATAATTTTTTGTATTCTGTTTATTTTTTGCCTATTTTTTTTTACATCTACCACAAAAGACAGTTAATTCTCTGGATTTTATAAGTGTAACAACATTGTTATATTAATCTATGAGGTTTTATACATTTTTTGACAGATGTATAACAGCACTATTTACAGTGTATCAAAATATATAATAATTATTTGAAATATTTTCTGACAATTAAATCTGTTAAATGCGTGAGCGCTGGGAGTTCCTCCTCTGAAAGTGCAGTGGACTTTATACCTCTACATGATAGCAGGACAGTTCAATAGCATATTTATTATACTCAGCATAACTCATAACTCACTGTGTTATTTGATAAGACACATTCAAAGCATGTGAATGACATCATCTTCTAATATTATGAGCTACTGTAAACAGGATTCATTATTTTCTCTCCTGTCAGTGAGCAACATCCGTAACACATTTATTCCTGTACCATTACATTACATTGCCAGGCAACACAACATAAAATCTTATCAACAACAACAACAACAACAACAACAACAACAACAACAAAAATAACTTACATGAATTTCATCCATGAGTGAAGCAAATTTTCTGTTTTTAGCATAGAGAGCATTAATAATATTCATCGCATTATCAAAATTTTTTACGTATTCTGTGTACAGTTTTAGGAAGGGAGCAAAATTTTTCATTATGTCACCTGTGAACAAAGCAGTGATTAAATATTAGTTCCCTCCAAATCTGTTATAATTTTTAAGCTCTTATGTATTTTTCTTTTTTTTTAAGACAGTTGCTTTAATGGTTATAATCACAAACACAAATTACACTGTTGCACACCACTATAGAAAAAATTATACTGGAGAGTATAAAACTTATAGAAAGACTATACTGGACAGCACCATGAAACAAATTAACATCCTCAAGTCTTGGGGAGTAGAGACATTAATCTTACAACAATTCTACCTAGGATATGTACGACCCAAAATGACATATTCCTATGAAGTGAGGGGATGCTTAGCTGAAATTCATTGGAAAAAAATAGAAAAACTCCAAAACTGTGCCCTATGAATATGCCTAGGTTTCCCAAAGACCTCACCAATAGAAGCTATGGAAGCTGGACTGAAC